>JAQOWM010000444.1:0-43960 GCA_029041755.1 Resseliella maxima
GGTTTTGCGGGGAACTTTAATAACCTTCTTTCATTTGAAGAAAACCGCTGCTAAAAGTTATCGTTTGTTAGTAGAGGCTTAAGGTGAACATGCTTCAACTCAAAAAACTTGTTAACGATGGTTTGCGAGATTCAAAAGTGGTGATTTTGACTTGGAAGACAAAGAACGGCCAGGTCTTCCAAAAAAAATTGAAGATGCGGATTTGCAAGCATTATTGGATGAAAATCCTTGTCAAACGCAAAAAGAACTTGCAATGGAGTTGAAGGTTGATCAAGCAACTATTTCTAGACATTTGCATGCAATGGGAAAAATTCGAAAGCTGGGAAAATGGGTGCCACATCAATTGAACGAAAATCAACTCAGAGCAAGAATCGAAACATGCAAAAAACACCTTGCTGAGCACAAAAAACGTAGTTTTTTTAGTCAAATTGTTACTGGCGATGAAAAATGGATCTATTGCGACAATCCCAAGCGTAAAGCAGCGTATGTTGATCCAGGCCAACCAGTACCTTCGTAGTCAAAACGATAAATTCATTGCCAGAAGGTTATGCTGTGCATTCGGTGGGATCAGGAAGGTGTCGTGTATTATGAGCTGCTGAAACCTGGCCAAACGGTTGATGGTAAGTGCTACGAACAACAATTGATCAAAATCGAAGGTGAAATATCCACGAATAGCGACTAAACAGCAAAATGACATATACTCAAATTTATATTGTAATGACAGACAAAAGAAAAGAAAATGGCCGCCGTGTGCTCCGATGCACACAACGCTAGTTACGCCATCTGTTATCTAAATCGACATTTCTTTTGCATCCACCCAATAGTTAACACCTAATTAATTTTAAGATATGGAGAGAAAAGTTCTGAACCAATATAACAATTTGCGCTACCCTAATCTTTTTATAAATTTAAACGAGAAAATATGGATTTTATTATTTCTAAAAACCCTAATGGTCCGCTCTAAAAATTCATTAAAATATGCTATGGTTCATATCATAAAATATTACATTGAAAAAGTAAACTATGACGTTCCAGACGCTTTTCATTGTTTAAAGAAAGCTTCCATATTAAAAGTGAGCGACATAATGTTTGAATACGATGTGCAATGTTTTTCAAACAGATTGGCTCTATAAAATGGAACTAAATATGTTTTTTTGTTTAATTTTAATAACTTCAGACAAATGTGTGGAGTTTTTAAGAATTTCGACTTAGATTTTGAGATTTTCATACAAAATAGGCCTAGGCCCTAAAGAACTCTTTATATTTAAAAAAAAAAATCCAACTTATTCCGAAACTATATTCCAAAACTGTGACTATAAAAATCAAGATATCTTTAAGATTCGAATGAATCACCACAACAATCCAATCTTAAGATCGTAGTAACCATACTATGATTAATCTATCAAAATAGACTCTAAAAGATATATAAGCAGTACATATTCAAATTAGATTAGATTATAAAATATTGTCAACCAATAAACATCAATAATCTCATAGAATATTCCTATATTCTACATATATGCGATTGACTCCTTTTTTCTTCTATGATGCACTTTCGAAATTAACCTCTGATTAGCATGTACCCAGCTTAATTCAATTGAAATGTGATAAACAAAATGCAGATGTGTGAAAAAAGAAGATGATTTAAGTGTAAACGAAAATAAATTACGAAAGCACTTAAATTAAAAAAATATTCAAACAGGCCTATGGAACTTTTTGGTATTTGTCTGTTGTTGGAAATTGTTACCTACATTCAGAACTTATCGTGAATTAACAAATGAAATATTCATTCTTGGAGAAGTTGAATATAATTCAGATTTTAGAGCTATACAATCCAAGATACAATCACTCGAATTCACAAGATATTTTATAGAAAATAGTTTCCTGTTTAAGAAATCGATCAAACAGAAAAAACTCAAAATTTCAAATGCAAAAAAAAAAAAAAAAATTTTATTTTGGAAATTGTTAACACTAAATAAATTATTAGTGTGGCTGTTAAACTAATTTTGCTGGTAAATTGGTGTCAACTGAATATTCCTTTTCTGCGCAATTGAGTTTTACACGGAAGAAGTTGTTTTCCCATGATTTCTCCCAAATTTCAGCATCGCAAACCTTGACTTCTTTATCTTTGTTTTCAGTTTCAACTTTGAGTTCATAACGAGTACCGGCCACCACTTGACTCTTTCCACTTATGATTTTCTTCACAACCAAATCGAATTCATTATTAGTTTTGCCCAATTGGGTGAACGAATGGCTTAGTTTTGGATGTAAAGCAATCAATGATTCCTCGCTCATTTCAGATAATCCGCCTAATGTTCCAATAACTGGAATTTCTTGGGTATCAGTTTCAACGGGCACACTGGAAACTACTTCAGATGACCATCCATATTTGCGCTTTTCTTCACCGCATTCAACATCCAATTTCACGAAATTCTCCCATGATTTCTCCCACATGCTAAGCGTACAGTTTACTTTCTTATTATTCTCATTGATTTCAGCCACCATTTCGTATAAAAAACCAGAAACGACTTGAACTGTGGCTGAATGTAGTTTAACAAATTCCAAAGTATTTGGTTGATCGCCAACCACTTTGCTGAGATGAGTTGTAATGTTTTGAGTTAGGACAGTTAGCTCGGCTGCATCGATAATGGGTCTTGTGCCACCTAGTGAGTTAGCATTAACACTCCAACCGCAAATTAATGCGAATGAAAATATCAAATTTAAATTGGACATTGTACTGTAAATACAAACGCTTTCAGTATTACTGATTCCAATGAGGAAATGCGATGCTCTTTATATACATAAATTTGTCGCTGATAAAAATGACTATGATATGAATAAGTGTAATAAATATTGTTATCACATATAATTCTGCCCAAAGTCATTCCATTTATGTTTTTAACAAGTTTATTACATGATAGTCCTAACATTAAAAATAAATAATAATCTATTTCTAATCAACATTATGTTTGCTCCCGGCAAACCACTTCATTCAAAGAATATTGGCAAAGGTGGTATTTTTTAATATATTTCACGGTCACTAGAGGCGACACTAATATCGGTTTACATTGAGTCGAGACTAAGTGTCAAATGTAATTATAGACAACAATCGGGTCCATTCAGAAATTTACCACAGTGAGTTGAAATAGAAAAAATGTTTTACTAATGGAATTCAAGTCAGACAAATGAATTAACAAAAAGTACAAATTTTAAATCTATTTGAAAACATGATAAAATTAATAGAAGAAATGTTGTTATCAAATGTACACATCTTGAAAATAATTTCCAATTATTTATTCCGTGCAATAGTACTTTCAAAATGTTCAATAGATGGCGCGACTCAACCATAAACTTGATAAGTTATTTGTTTATTTATTCCGCAATTTCTTTTATTTATATTTATTTTTTAGATTCAGTCATGTATATGAAGTGATAGAATGGTGAGAAATTATGGTGAAAACTAAACTTTCTGAAGTTCAAATCGAAAAAATATTACATTAGAATTAACTTTGCCACTAGCTTTGTTATCAAACTTTTGAATTATAATGTTCATACAAAATCAACGACGATAAAAATAGACCCTGTGATAAAAAAAAATCGAGAAAGAGAGAGAGAGAGAGACTGAGAGAGAGAGAGGGAGAGAGAGAGAGAGGAGAGAGAGAGAGAGAGAGATGTAATTTCAAAATCTATCTTGCTCTTCGGAGACTTATCGAACCTTCAAATATTGCAAGAAAATTTATTCCGCTAGTGAAGATCTGCCACCATCTAGTTGAAAATGATGTTTTAGCTTGTGCATGTGGTTAATTCATTTCTTCGCATACATAAATTTAACTACACTAGATGGCGGCAGATCTACACGAGCGGAATAAAGTTCAATATATTTTTATATTTTGTTGTTCACTAAAATCGATTACACACTGAAAATGTTTTGATATAGCTCTGTAGCTCAGTTCATCGTTCATAGGTCATTTTCTGTAAAAAAAAATCATAAAATCTGTATAATTCTGAGTCCAGATTTTAAAATGGCAACCATGAAAATCACGAAATCTTCGATATTCATATAATTTACAAAAACAATCCAATATATTATATACGCTTACCTTTTTTTTCTCTTCAGTAGCTATTATATCTTGAAAACTTATACATCAGTTATAAATTTGCGTATTGAAATGAAACAAACAAAACGCGAATGAATGAAAAAAAAAGATGAAGATTTAATTGTAAGCAAAGCTTTCTATGTGGTTTCGTTGTTTGAAAACTCACTAATTTTAACATCTCTTGATTAAGTGTGATAAACAGCTGTTTCTAGAAGATTGTGTTTGTATTTCAAAATTGTTACCTTCATTCTCGAGAATTTTGAAACAAAGGCCTTTTTTAATTTAGAGAATACGAATAATACATTTAGGAGTTAAATATGGTTTAGCATCAATCAATTATCTTCTAGTAATTGTAATTACAAGCATCCATCACTGTTTTTATTACAGATGCACTCAAATTTTCAAGATTATTAATAGAAAATAGTTTCCTCTTTAAAAAATCGATAATTAGTTATTGAACAAAAAAACTCAAATATTTCAAATACCAAAAAAAAAAACAAATATTTTATTTTAGAAATCGTTAACAATGCTTTTAGTGCAATTATTAAACTAATGATGCTGGTAAATTGGTTTCAACTGAATATTCCTTTTCTGCGCAATTGAGTTTGACCCGGAAGAAGTTGTTTTCCCACAGTTTCTCCCAAACATCGGCATCACAGATCTTTACTTCTTTATCTTTGTTTTCAGTTTCAACTTTGAGTTCATAACGAGTACCGGCCACCACTTGACTCTTTCCACTTATGATTTTCTTCACAACCAAATCGAATTCATCATTAGTTTTGCCCAATTGGTTGAATGAATGGCTTAGTTTTGGATGCAATGCATTCAATGACTCATCACTCAATGGAGATAATCCGCCTACGATTGGAATTTCTTCATCTGCCTTGATATCCAAACTGCACAAAACTATTGCACAAAATACGAAAATTAGTTTAGCCATTTTAGAGAAACAATCTATTCAAATGTCAATATTAAAATGATTGAAACGAACCAGTTACCGCTTCTTATAAATGATATTCGTCGATGACTGAATTTAGTATTAAATTAACAAAGAACTGGTTGTGTCATCATTGATTTTAAAATCATTCCGGTTTATAAACAAATCAAAAATAGAAGCGCTCACGTTTCAATATCAAAATTTTGTTTTTTCCAGTTTCTTCTATCTCTCTATTCTATATAGACATATTCACAAACATATTATGTAGACAGTTGTATGTTTGAATAAAACTTATTTATTTACAATTTTTTTTTTTTGATTGGTATGTGTTGTGATAAGATTGTTCGACGCCAGTTATAGAATAACCAGTTTTTTTTTTCTTGTTTAGTTATGATTATAAATATCTGTTCACAATATTCACACAAAAGATTGTTTTTCTTCAAGAATGTGATTCTTTTTATATTGATCAGACCAACAATGTTTCATTATGCTTTATTTCTATGGCTCTTTCTTCCTAAATTTGAACATAATCTTCAGTTTTATTCCTTTAAACAGTTATAATTATATGCTTGGACCTGATACACATATCTAAGAATGTATTAATTGCAATGATGATGTTTTTATTCGAATTGGAAAAAACGACAAAATCATGAAGAATGCTTAAATTGAAAAATTCCAATAATTGTGTTAATCGAAAAATTCGTAAGAATACGCAATTTGTGCCAAATCCAACAAGAAAGCTATACACAGTTTTCCTGATAATTTTCTTTCGTTGCTCTGCTACCGGAATATTGAGGCTGTAAAATATATGTAAAAATAAGACAATCCATTTTGGCAGAATAGCAAAATTTGCTCACTTTGTTTTTGTTATGTTTGAAGACGATAAATAATTAATTTCAAATCAATTTTACGTGCATATTTATGTTCGTTTAATGAAAAATTAGCCCATTCAGCAGTAAAAATTAGCCAATTTTCATAAAGACAAAATTTTTATTTACGAAATACAATTTTTGCGCATTATCATAAAGACAGAATTTGTTTATAAGTACGATAATTTATCCTGAATGTTCCTGAATGTTTTTGTTGTTTGTAACTTTTAATCTGAAACCGATAGTTCAACAATAAAAAAAATTGCATGATTTAGCTGTTTTTTTTTATTGCATTTAAAGTTATAAACAAATGGTCTTCTTTGCAGACATAATCAAAACTTTACCAGAATAAACAAAAGTAAAATGAGGCTATTTTGCTATTCTGCCAAGAATGAAAATCTTAGAAGATTTAAATCTTCAACATTTGAAAAATCACAAATCATCAACATTATCGTCATAGGAAATGAAGATCTTCGAAGTTTTACAAACAATTTTACATACGTTTGCTATACAAAAAAAAAAAAAAAAATCAAATGAATTATTACCGAAAGACATTCTTAAAACCATTCTCATTTATATTCACAAAAGGTAATAATGTCTAATGTGCACGTTACGATTTGTTGTATTTTCTTTGCAAAAGGCGTGATAATGATTGATCCATTCATGAGACAAATATTATTTTGCGAAATAAAAGAAATAGCAAATTGAAACTAAATACCATAAAATGCAATGATTGAAATAATAAAGACTTTCAATAATGAAAAAATGACCATATTGCAATTTGAAGATGCATTACTTGTTCAATTATCTACGAAAAATAGAATGTTTTTCTTCTAAAATTATTTCAATATGATTATTTTAAACTGTATAGTGGTTATAAAATCAATGTAACATGTTTATATCATATCAATGGTATTTAGTAAATACTAAATAATAATAGAAAGATGATTTCTATGCAATATGATTTTTTTTTTGTCTTTGTATGTGTATCCGTGTAAACAGCTTTTGTGTATTCCTCATCTGTTTAATCATTTTATTGCACGTTGTGTGCATAAATGTTGCGCCAGACTAAGGCGCGATCTTGTATCTCTTTACTCTTTTTGAACTTAAGTGATTGTGACTGAAACCATTCGTAGAGATCATATTAGAAATATAATCCAAAATTTCTAAGGAAGTTCCTCCTTTGAATTATGTTGCACAGTGTTATTTTTTTCTAGCTTTTTGCATTTTTTCAAAAGAACGAGTGAAGTCACCACGGCAAATTCTGTACTGTCACTTGTATGCGTATTTTCTTGTGAACAAGTCACCAATACACATGCCATGAACTACCCAAATGACATTTTCATGCGCGCATTGATGATGATTTTTTTCACATTAGTGGCGAAGTGTAGAGTCAAAAATGTTAATTAAATGAAATCTTCTTCATTTTAAAACTTCACCATAGTTTTTTTGTTCTGAAATAGAAAATGTATGATTAAAATTGATAATTCTTCGTGAAAAAATTACATTAGCAAAAAAATGTAAATAAAAAATCATATTTTTTTGGACATCAACACAACCAAAATTCGTTTTCATGATAATGCATTTTTGTAGTGGTGAAAAGAATTTTGTGTTAAATTCACAAATAAGAATCTCTAATACATAAATACACACAGTTATTTCTATGTGTTTATATATCTCTCTTTCTTTCTACTGTACTAACAATAGCACATATTACAAATTTCAATAAATTTTCTATAAAATCAAAAAATGTTCCATATTTTTCACATTGATTATTTTCATATTCTTTTAACGAATCATGAACAAATCTGGCTTCTGCAGAAACATATCGAGGGATCATTAAAATGGAGATAGATTTAACACTCTTGCATTCAAAAAAAACTTGGATCGAAGGCTTGCCAACACGGTTTTGACTCTGTTTATTGCAATGTTCAATGGTGCAGTTTCTTCAAATTCAGTCGAATTAATTCGATTTGCTTTGGCTTATTCTATATTTTATGGAATTTCCAAATAATCACAGTGAACACAAAGATGGAATTGTGTTCCGTAAACACTAATGATTGCTACAAGAACAGAAGATAAGAAAGAATGTAAATAGATGAATTTTCGAATTTTTTCCGCATAAAATTACTCAAAATTACAATGATGTTTTTTCCTTTTACCGGTAATGCCGAACATTGTTTTTTGGATAGGATATATCCGACTAATGTTGTCAACGGACAAGATTTTGTCCGTCCGTCCGAAAAAAAGTTCGGACAGTTCGGACGAACGTCCGAAAGATTTTGGAAAAAATTCGGACGGACGGACAAAAGTTCGGACGTCCGAAGAAGATCGGACAGCCGAGAAAATCCCGGACGTTCGAGATTTTTTTGGACGTCCGAGAAATTCCCGGACAGAAAATCCCATTTATGTAATCCCGGATAATCCGACCATCTCCATATAATTATGTTTTATTTTCTACCAAGTGATACGACAGTATAAGTACAATCAATTAATTAAGGCAATCTGAAAGACCAAATTCAGTCATTCAATAAATGAATAAATGAATAAATTAACAAATCCATTAAATAAGTTATTTGAAATAACAAATAATAATAATAAATGTGTGAAAAATTAGCGCACACATAGAAAATATTTTATGACAGCTGTCAAAGTAATTTTTTTTCGAAATACCAAATTTTTTACCATACAAAATTGTAAAATCCTAACCAAAAAATTTTTCGGAATCATAATTTGGATTATGTTCCCATTGAAAAAAATTTTTGATTTCGAATAACCAAATTTGTTTGACAGTTAACATTATGGTTTTAAGTGCGAAATGGTCTCCGACAGGGCTGTACAATTTCACCGCTGTTATTTATAATTTATATGGATAAATTAATCAAATCAGCTAAGCTAAGGGGTAACGTAGTATTGGGGGGAAATATTATCTCTGCTCTTGCATACGCAGATGACCTAGTGTTGTTCGGTGGCTCTGAACAGGAACTACAGAACAGCATACCATTAGAATGACCATTAGCAGCTCAAAGACGCAAGTGATGTTCATTGGTAAAGTTCGGAAATCAATAAAATGTGTTTTGAATGGGAGTGTACTTGAGCAGGTGTCTCAATTCAAATATCTTGGCAGTATCTTCTCTGAAGATGGTAAACTTGATAAGGAATTTGAGCATCGTAGAGTAAATGGTAATAAAGTTGTTGCACAGCTTAGATCACATGTATTTAATAAGAGTGAGTTGAGTAAGGAGACAAAGTTGATGATTCATGGGTCAATCTTCAGACCAACTATCACGTACGGTAGCGAGAGCTGGGTCGATTCGAACAATTTATTTCATGATTTAGAAGTAGCTGATATGAAAGTGTTGCGTATGATTTCGGGTGTGTCGCGTAGGGATCAATGGGAGAACAGAATTCTGAATGAGAGAATACCTGAGGACTTAAATGTGGATTCGATTGATGAAGTAGCAAGAATGTCAAGATTGAGATGGTTCGGACATGTACAGCGTATGAATGAGTATCGTCTGCCAAAAATGATTTTAAATGCTGAAGTGGGTGCGCCGAGAGGAAGGGGTAGGCCACGAAGACGATATAAAGATTCCGTGAAGAATGATTTGAATGAGAAAGGATATGACTAGAATAGGGAAACTCAAGACCTGGCTCTCAACAGAGTATGTTGGAGAAGAATTGTGAAGGGGCTACCATTACAAACAGACCAGATGCTGCAAGGCATTAATGGTCTATAAATGATTTGTTGTTGTTGTTGTTGTTGTTGTTGTTAACATAACCTTATTTTCTTGTGTGCGACATTAGTCAACCAAAAATTTTAAAAAGAGGTACAACTCACTTGTGGTGAAATCCAATGAAATTTGACATTTGTTATGCATACATACATTATGCATAAATTTGCTATAGCAAATGTGTTCACTATAGTGAACACATATTAACATAAATTTAGGTTTCGTAATAAATAAATAATAAATAAATAAAGTATTTTCTTCACTACGAGCTGGATGTGGTCTAACCGGTTGACTATCATCCAATAATGTGGACTGGGTTTCAAAGAACAGTGGTCCTGAGAGTCGAAATTCTCTACTGTCACTTTTAAAAATATAAACAAACATCAATACATCAAACTGATCTGTCAAAGTAACTTTCACATGCGTTGAATGATAAAATGCTTTCACCATTTTTGTTGAAAGTGGAGACGCCACCAAATTATTTGTTATTGCGTATGTTTGAATTGCATCACATATGTTATATATGTTATCACATATGAGGCCATATGAGGGAATACGTGATTCAAACAGTTATTTTTTGCAATTTTAATTTTTTATATACAGAAATCTCGTTATATTTTTTTTCTTTTGCAAAAAAAAAAAATATTTAGATGAAAATGTAATGCTAAATCCCAATCTTCTCCATTCAACATAGTATTTTTTCATGAATATACAGAAAATGAAAATGTTTTTATTGAAATTATTTTTTTTTCTTAAAAAAAAATAAAATTGCGTAAAACTTTCAATATAATAAGCGGTTTTAATGAGCATATACGATTTAATAATTTGTTACAAAGAAAATAAAATGATTTCATAATGTTGTGTAGTGTATACTGACTAGTATACAGACTATTTAGTTTGCGTGCTTATCATTTGAAAAAGGAATAAAATTTTTACAAAAAAAATACCACGATATTTTTTATCTAGTCTACGACATTTTGTATAAAAAATAGCAAAAATTCGTTTAGATATTTTAGCTTCAAGTTTCTCTGGTGATAATATTTTCACCAGATGAAATATGCAATGGAGCCGGTTTATCTAAGTTTACATATGTATGCTTTGTGATATCTACGTCATTCACTGGTATTCAACATATTCACCATATTTATTATACATGTAATTGACTATGTCAATGAGGCAAATTATGGTGATAGACAAAATTTAACGCCCTCTAAAAACGTAAATGTGAAGACCACATAACATCAATAGATACTGTTTTCCAACTATCTTAGTGAAGACACACACCGATATGATATTACATGTACATTTGAGTGCGTTTTTAGATGGCGTTGAACTTGTGTGTGATTTAGTTTCACAATTGAAATTATATGTTAATTTGCCTCATTGAGTATGTGTATGTGTATTTGTTTTATTTTTGACAGTAGAGTGAGGTACAGATGTGCGTGGCACTAAAATATTAATAACAATACCTATAAAATATTTGTATTGAAAAATATTTTTAATAAGAGGGACTTCTTATTAAAAAAATTTTAAAAAATTTTTAATAACAGGAACTTCTTATTAAATTAATAACACAATATTTTAGTCAATAACATATATTCGTTAAAAAATTAATAACATCTCTATTACAACATCCACTATTATTAAAAATGTAATAATAATACTATTAGATATTTAATAACAAAAAATGTTATTAATATTTTAATAACATTGTTATTAAAAAATAATTTTTGACACCATTTCCATCGTTTTTGTAACGGAATTATTTATTCCAAAAAAAAATCCAGTAGTTCCATTGTGACACATAAATTAGCAAGAAAGAACCCAAATTTATTGGAGTTTAATTTTTTTTATTGACAAATTTCAATTAAGAATAAAGTAACTTAAAAACACGAAAAAAAAAAATTTCAATATTTTGTGTGCAAATCAACGGCTTTCCGAGAGTTTCATATAATAGTTCCTTGTAGCTATGACAAGATGAATAAATGTTTTTTTTATGCTACTGCATATGAACGACTGGGACTGGGAATGATCAATGATGTCGATCATCGATGTGAGATATGATATGAGCCAATGTCGTATCGTATCTGCTTTCTTCAAGACTCAAAACTATTTTTCTATCAATTGTGTTGTACTTTAAAGTAAAGATAATTTTTACTTTGATTGTGCATAAGCGATATGTGATGAACATTGATTAATATAAATGGAAAATTAAGCAAATGAATTATTTTTTTTTTATTGAACTGAACAAAAACAAATGGAATGTAATGTGTATTGAAATTTGTTTAAAAAAAAATTAAACTCCAATCAATTTGGGTTCTTTCTTGCTAATTTGTGTGTCCAATGAAACTACTGGATTTTTTTTTGGAATAAATAATTCCGTTACAAAAACGATGGAAATGGTGTCAAAAAATATTTTTTAATAACAATGTTATTAAAATATTAATAACATTTTTTGTTATTAAATATCTAATAGTATTATTATTACATTTTTAATAATAGTGGATGTTGTAATAGAGATGTTATTAATTTTTTAACGAATATATGTTATTAACTAAAATATTGTGTTATTAATTTAATAAGAAGTTCCTGTTCTTAAAAATTTTTAAAAATTTTTTTAATAAGAAATCCTCTTATTAAAAATATTTTGTTATTAGATATTTTAGCGGCTAAAATATTAATAACAGTACATCTGTAGAGTGAGGACCACTGTTCTTTGTGAATGATATTGGAAATAGTAGTTATTGGTTAATAGGGTAGGTCGATATTGCGCACCATAAGTTGCTCTAAGTGCACGAAAAACATTTTTCACAGAACGCTGATTTTCGTAATACAGCTGAACAATTTGGACACGTTGTTGCGGTGTGAGTCTCTCCATGATGATTTCCAAAACAATACTGAATAAAAATAACATGACAGTTTGACACGAGTCACGCGTGATCTGTCAAAAAACCCTATTAAAAAAAGGTCCAAATGAATCACCCTTTATTTATGTTTGATAATAAGAGCGTTCAATTGTCAGATAAAAACCACATTGCAAAGTCACTGTCAAAATCAAAATAAAAATTGAAAATGCGTGTCGAAAAAGGGTACCCAGGGGAACAATTATGTACACTCTTATGGAAAGCAGTAAGATACACACACGAAGAGAATAAATATTTTTTAGCAATAAATCGCAGGAAATTCGCTTTAAATAAATATGTATCTATGCGTTTATGACGAGTTGTAAAAGTCATTTCAATTATTATCTTTTTTTTGCTTTTTCTTTGTTTAGAAATTCGAAATTAACTCAAAATTTTTACATAATTTCAATATAATTTCGTGCTGTTCTCATTACCGTGAGTCTTTGAAATTCCAAATGATTCTAGAATCGAGCCGATTTTCATTTTATTTCAAATAATGAATTAACAAATATCATCAAGCTTTATTACACTTTGATTTAACATTAAACTTAAAAATTTGTTCAGGTTATACTGCCCATATTTGAACGCTTCAATCAGAATTCAAGTTGACATTTGTGTTTTGAGCGCGTAGTGTGTTATGTCACCACCGGTATCAAAACTACGGGTTGCACTTTTTTGAGGAAAATAAAATATTTCAGATAGTATTAAGGCTGAAAGGATTGAAATATGTTCAATTATGACAATTTTTTTTATTATTTTTATAATACAAGTAATTATATAAGTGAATATCTTACACTGACAATATTTAGGTTATGTTTTTTACAACCATTCGTTGGAATGAACGTCATTCCAACCAAAATTGCTCATTGTTCAAAAAAGGTTGGAATTTTTTATTTTTATAATTCCAGGGTTGTCGATGGACAATCGTTGCATGGTTGGACAATGAACAATTTTGGTTGGAATGACGTTCGCAGTAGTAAAGGGATATTACATAAAAAAAATGGTCTAATTTTCATTGAAAAATCACTACAAACGATCGGCGGATCCATATTTTGACCGAAAAACGCAAATGTTATTAATTTCCTGTTCGAATTACAGTTTTGTTATTCTTTTGAGGAAATTTGATTCATTTGCACATCATTTGTTGAAAACAATGTCGCGGATTCATTTTCATTTCCCACCCCATCTCTGAGATTTTGATTCAGCCACCTGTAAATCAAAACATTTATTGTAGTTCAGTGTGTAAAAATCAATGCAAAATAAGTAAATAATAACCTAGATTTGATCAAATTTATTACATCTCGTCGTAATACAAATAATATAAAAATAATGACACCTTGCAATGAAATTAAAATATCTGATATAAAAAAGAATCCATGATCAGGTGCTAATACTGATATTAATTCAAATATCCAACAAACGCCCATCAAAATTAATAGTCGCAAATGCAATAAGTAACTATAAAAACGAAATAAAATAATAATAATTGAATAAAGACAAAAATAAATGTCTGATATATGAATTTACTTGTGCCTTCTTCGGTGTAGATTTGTATTATTTCGGGTATTTTCATTTGTTACTTTATCGGTCATTTGTCTAAAAGACATTTGACGAATTTTCATTACAATCAAAATGAAAAATACAATATTTGATGTGAGAATAATCAACATCGGCATAAAATAGAATATTAACTTTGAGATTAGTTGCTCTGAAATTAATATTTACAAATTCATTGGTTATGACATCTAAATTTCGAGGAAAAAGTAAATTATTCAAACCATTCAGAAAAAGTGTTTCAACTCCAATTCCGGGTTTTAAATAATCAGGAATGGAATCGATTGCATCAAATATAAGACCCATTAATGTTGCTACCAATGATATACCCCATGCATACACATTGTATTTAATAAATTGTTTTTGTTCCGATCGGATGGACGTTCTAAAACCCAGATCAAATCATATTAGTAAATTTCATTCTTTAATAATATTGATATTCAAAATAGGACAACAAAATGCATTTCATTTGATCACATTATTTAGATTGACTTACTGAAAACTAGACCCTTTGGTCGGTTTCGCGAACATGTTTGGAAACATTTATTGTTTCCGTTTCATTTTTTATTATGTAATCAATCTCAGCAAAATGTTCTGATGTATATTCAATGCCATTGTGTATGATGCTTCCGCTTTGACTAGTAATTCCACTACTAATCGCAAGGTAATTCTTGATTTATTAGTTTTGATTGGCTAAATTGTATAAAAAGAAAATTTAAAATAACAATTTTCCATAAGAAATTATGCAGATTTTTCCCAAGAGTCTTCAACATGCTAAAAAGAAAAATAATAAAATGAATATTTAGCTAAAAAAATAACAATTGATACATTATTATCAGGGCAACATAGAATATTTATTTAAATATTTTGACCGATTTGAAAAAAAAAAAAAAAATTCTTAAATATTTTGCAAGTTTTTGGACTAATTTTCAACAAAAATGACGAAATGACAATCAAGTTATACAATTTCTGGATACAATGAGTGCCGATGAGGCTAAAAAGAAAAAAAAAGAAAAAAATTTATTTGAAAAGAAAAAAATGTTATCACAAAATCAAATTTCGTTAGCGATTTACCTTTCATCAAAAACAATTTTGCTGTTATTGTTACGAATATATCAATCGGTGTACAATTGAAAACGATTCGTAGACAACCATCCTTTTTGAACCCTTAAACTCAGATGATGTTCAAGAAGTGGAACCGCTCGATTCAATTGTCTAATCATACAAACCAGCCGAACTATGTTCTTTCAAATATGCCCCATTCACATCTTCTGATGTCCAACGCTCATTCTCTAGATACAATTATATTTTGGAAGACAATCGACGTTCATTTTTATTTGACAATTTGAAGATGCATGTAGTTTTGTGCAATTCTTTTGATTCTTAGATTTCTTTATATTTTGATTACATTTGATTCAAAAACATGTGTTAACTTCAAAATTTTCGAACTTCCAAGTGATATGAATTCTCTATAAATAGTATTTATTTCGAAAATTTTTAAATTTTCTCGAACTCATATTTAGTTTTCTTATTTATAAATAAATATTATCGTAAATATTTCGACTGCCGTAAATAAAAAAAAAAATATTTCGATGGTTATAAATAAATATCTCATGTTGCCCTGATTATTATTCAGTTTATTTTAGTGAACTTTCGTTATACGCACTAGACATAGCCGGTTATATGTATTATAACGTTAAAACATGATCAATATTCAAGAACCAATTAATTTCATTTTGTCAGATATTAATGAAACAAAACCAACATATTAGTCAATTAACTCAGATACTGAGAATTTAAAATCAGTCTTTATTAAAATTGAATTTAATTGCCCGAATGTTGTTATTTTGTTGGGGAAAGTACGTCTACGTCTTTCATAACAGCTCTATGATTCAAAATAGATGAGCATGTAAATTTTTAAAATTTTAAAAATTGAACTTTCAATCTAGAATAAGCTTTGGTATTGGTATACTTTGAATGTATTGAAGAGGTGGATCACAAGAAACTGTAAAAAGTTTTTTTTTGATAAAAGTTTATTGAATATTTCCTAGGGAGATTTTACTCAATGCGAATCAATTAATTTCTGTAATAACATTTTATTCTCATTTCATTATTATTATTACTGCACCAAACAGCGTTTCTTCGCCAAAGGTGATTTATTAGAACATTTTATAATATTACAATTTATTAAACATAGAAGATTCAAATTGTATCGAATCAACAATCAATTGCCAATCCTGATGATTTCGGAGCAAGTCTCTGCGATTGTTGAACTACAAAGAAAATCACAGTATTATATACAGTCATTGGTCAGTCCTTAAGTTTTTAAACAATTCAACCAAACTCTTCTTGATTACTTCCGAACTAACATTAAAGTCATTCTATAATTGGAACAACGAAACTGAAAAATAATATTTTAATTGTATAAGGGTCTATAAAATCCTTAGCAAAACGTTTAATCCAATCCAACCTAGATTTTGCTTTTGCTATCATGGATTCAATATGAGCTTTGAAATTGAATTTCTCGTCCAAAATAACACCCAGATCCTTAATTTGAATAACTCTATCAATCTTTAACCCATTAATGGTATAATTAAAATCAATCACATTACCAAAGCGATGGAAAATCATCATTTTCGTTTTAGTAACATTCAATTTTAACTGATTATAATTAAAATACTCAACTCTTTTGGAGAATTAATCAATCATCAATTGAAACTACGTGACGAGTAAGTCTTACATCATCAGCAAACATAAGGATTGATGAATTATCACAGAACTCAGGTAGATCAATAGTAAACAATATAAACAAAATTGCAGCAATTGGATAACCATGACCTGTTCCCGAAGATACATCAATCGGATCAGATTCACAATCACTCAGTTTGACAATTTGCCTTCTGCCATTCATGTATGAAGTAATCCAATTCAAGAGTTGATTATTCAAACCCATGATATTCAACTTATGAATCAATAGGTCAATACTTACTGAATCAAACGCCTTGGCAACATCAATATAAATTGCATCTGTCTGAGTATGTGGTTTAGGATGAGTTAAGGTTTGAGATGTAAATTCAACCAAATTCGTAATAGTTGATCTCCCTTGAAGTAATCCATGTTGGCTTATATCAACTATATTTTAAATATGAAAATTTAAGTGTTTCGCAATAATAGAATTCGAAATCTTAGGTATTACATTTTGTAATGCAACTCCTCTATAATTCTCAATATTATTTTTAGAACCACTCTTAAATATTGGTTTCACAAAGGATGACTTCCATAAAGCTGGAACGTATCCAAATTTAAGCGATTTAGCCAAAAGAATTGAAATTGGTTTATATAAAGTTGAAATACTTTTTTTTATAAATAAGTTTGGCAATCTATCCGGGCCAGAGACCAGATCTGAATGATCTCATCCTCATTAATAGTCAGTTGAGGAATATTCTGGAATTATTTTGCTATTTTTCCAAAACCACTATTGTCATGAATATCGATTAAATTGGTAGAATGTCATGTATAAGCTGAACCAAAAAAATCCGCAAAGAGATTAGCAATTTCAATATCTTTACATGATCTTCTATCTTCTAATATGCATTTCACGTGGCAGATCATTGACAGTCTTTCTGATACTGTTTACATATTTGAAAAAATCTATTGGGCTATCAACAATAAGTTCTTCCATTTTCACTTTGTAAGCAAAACGAGAACATCTATTGTATTAGTTGCTTAAGATCATTTCACTGGAGAACCGATGGCTCAAGTGATGTTCATATTAAAATAATGATTTTTTCACTGATTACGAATATATGTTTTTGAATGAAGTATTTTCAAATACTATTTTGTAATTTATTGAATTTTTACAATAAAATAAAGAATCAATTAAAAATAAAATTTTAAAGTTTCCAAAATAATTGGTTTAATTTTTTTTTTCTCTTTTCAATTTCAATGAATAACTAAATGCATTTGTTTCATTAGTTTGATTCACCAAGAAAAACTATCACACGGACAACGAAATTTTTGCAAGCTCTGAACGGACGGACGGACGGACGGACGGACAACAACATTTGGCGAGTTCTGAACGGACGGACTTACGGACAACAACATTTCACGAGCTCTGAACGGACGGACGGACATGCAGAATTTTCGAAAAATTTTGTAAAGCCATATACAATTAAAATATTATCGAAGTTACAATTTGGTGGACTTTTTTTCGAAACTACTGTCATCTATTGAATGAATGACATACTAGTTAATATTCATGTGTATTAGCTGAGACAATTTTCACCAAATGATTTGAAAGTTGTATTGGATAATAACATGTTCACATATTTTTGTGGTTTTTAATTCATTCAAAAGATGGCAACACATATCATTCATTTCCGTAACTTCTGTGTATAAATATAGCTCAAATTGTTTCCCCGATATTATTTTTTAGTTTCGTTATTCCTATTATAGAATATGGATCCCAAGTCTGGTGCTCTCTAAATTTGGGTCAAGCGAAACTAATTGAATCAGTTCAGAAGCTTTGTTGTTTGCTTTGAGGAGGCTTGACTGGGTTTTCATGTTCCGAAATATGAGCATAGACTGTTGTTATTGCAAAAGGTATCTTTGGAGGTTCGCAGACGTGTTGCTCAAATAATGTTTATCTTAAGATTGATCAAGGGTGAAATTTGTTCAACTACGCTATTGGAGAAAATTCATTTTAGAATCTCAAACCATTCTGTTAGAAATATTGAATTGTTGAAGGTTTATTCTGATAATCATGCATATTCCTTTGAGAATATTAATTGTGAATTAATGAAACATTTTTGAATAACTTTGTAATTAACTTTGGTATTAGTTCGGAAGTTGTAAGGAAAAGATTGATTGAATTGTTTAACAAACCAAAGATTGGACAATGACTTATTGTTATTTAGATTCACTTTGTAGTTCAGCAATCGCAGTGACTTGCTCCGAAATCATCAGGATTGGCAATAGATTTTTGATTCAATACAATTTTGAATCAACTATTAATGTTAATATATGGTTCTCACATTTACGTTTATAGATGGCGTTGAATTTTGTCGATCACCATTTTTTGCTTCTTTGAACAAAATATCTAGAATTTAACTAAATTTGAAAAGAATTTCTAGAAAAAAAAATCCTAAAATATTGAAAAAAAATCCGGAAAAATTGAAAAGCAAATTATTTGAATAAAATTCGCGTTTGCAATTGATGTCACATACTGTTTTTGCATCTTTTCTAATAATTTCCCAAACCCTTTTTTTTCAAACTTTTATTTAATATGTTCTTTTGGTGTCCGGTTTGCACTATTTTTTCACAAATATGGTACGTAAAGTCTATTTCGAATGGAAAAAAAATGTTCAAATACTGTAAATGAAATCGCATTCTTAATGCAGTAGTTACAGCAAAGCTGATGTTTATGTATGCGACTTTGCAAAAATGTTGTAAATGTAAACTTATGACAAAAAAAGTGTGAGATTCATGTGATCATTATGATGTTCATTAATGATAATTATAATTATAGTGTTGGTGAGAGTTAGAATGTATAGATTGGCCCGTTTATAATTTACCGTTTAGAATGTATAGAATGGCCCATGCACATTTTGAACGGTCAATTTTGTTTATTCAACTCAATTTGTGTTTGTGTACGTGAGTTTGTCAATAATAAAACAGTGTCCACACTTTATATCGAACTTAACGAAACAAAAAGTTAAACCTTTTTTTTATGTTTTCATAAATTAGAAACTAAATTAAAATTGAATCCATAAAGTGTTTTATCATTTTTCCTTTTTTTCGGACAGTAAAAATTTGTTCAAATAAAAAGTTTAGTTAAATACTACTATATAGCTATTAAAATGGAACTCCTGAACGCTGACGATGATCTTTTTTTATTAATTGATGAAAGGATAGAAATCAATGCTCAATCGTTGCTTAATGACGGGAATGATCATGTCTTTCATCTTCTTGACGATCAGAATATCCGTAATATTCGACCGATTCCCGTCGAATGTCAATGGCCAACAGATTTGAGAGAATGTTTTGAATTGGTGTTTTCAACAAAATCTTTGGCTAAGACATTTTTGGAAGATCGTTTTTTCGCATTTGAACAATGGCTTATATACATGCTAGAATTATTTAATTTAATAATATTAGCATGTATTCATATTCGATGAGGAACAAGATTTGCCTATTCTTTTGGGGGAACGGTGCTACTTTAGAAGTTATGAGTTTTACACATCACCAGTGGCAGCACATCAGATGCGTGACTTCAATTCAAGCTGGCAAAAGTGCATTGGATTATTCATCACAT
Source organism: Resseliella maxima (assembly GCA_029041755.1). Lineage (NCBI taxonomy): Eukaryota > Metazoa > Arthropoda > Insecta > Diptera > Cecidomyiidae > Resseliella > Resseliella maxima. Next base: position 20,408 of record JAQOWM010000444.1, read on the forward strand.
ACATGAAGGAAAGATTCAATCCAGCATATAGTACTCGGTACTATTATTATAATCTACAAAAACAACGAATGCTGTACATTGATAACACTGTACGACAATATGGTCGAAGAATTTGAATAAAAAAATATATGATCTATATAAATATATATAAATGGTTGTTTATTTTTTGATCAGATTCTCAGTTGAAAAGACAAAGGATTCATACAGATGGAAGTCAGACAAAGATTTGTAAACAATTTTCATTTTTCAGTTAACAATTTTCCATTTTGAGTGAACGATTTTCTATTTTTAAGTCAACAAATTTCCACTTTTAAGTCAACAATATTCACTATGATTTGAGTGAAGTTTTTCCATTTTTGAGTTCACATTTCTCCATTTTTAAGTCAACATTTTTCCATTTTTAGGTCAACAATTTTCCATTTTTAAGTCGAACAAATTTCCATTTTTAAGTTGACAAAGAGTGTGTAAAATATCGCCTACAGAATCCGTATCATTTTTTGTCGCCCTCTACTGCCCGTTGAAAAAGATACTTGATACGAATTTTGTACAGACTCTTTCCACTTTTAGGTCAACATTTTGCTTTTTTAAGTTGCAAAAATAATTTTGCCATTTTACAATTGTGAAGATCATGTCAGAGCTGAAACGACCATTACTGTTCCTTTTTTTCATAAATCAAAAAAATTATATAAAACTCACTCAATATTACTGAAACTTCACAAAAATATGCTATTTAACTTATATTTTCAATAAATTAAATATTTAAAAAAAATATTTAATTTTTTGGTTTTATAATGAAAATACCGAAAGTAATTGAAAAAAGTGATGATTATAGTCTTACTTGCATTAAATTTCACATTTCTTCAAATTTTTCCCCTTTGAAATTATAGAATTTTTGTAATTACTTCTTTTACAAAAAAATTCAGATTTATTACCATATAAATGCAAATCTTCAGCAACATTGATCGAGTCTTTAATAGTTTTTGAACGGTATGAAAAAAAAGCATGCAGTAATCTTGTTGTTGTTGTTTTGCAGCTCTGGATCATGTTTATAATCAATATGCAAACAGCAATCTCTTGATAAAGACAGATTGTTTATTTACGTTTACATGTTGTTTTTATTTAACAAAAGACCTCACGAACTACAGTCTGGCGAACTGCAGTCCGACTACAAACCAGAACTCCCGTCCAAAACCATCGTTTTTTGGCCACAGTTGCTGCCGTTGCAGTTTTCATTTGCGGATCGCGTGAAATAGTGAGAGCGTAAGTGATAGAGCGAGTGAAAGAGAAGTGAGTCAGTCATTGAGTGAAAGTGTGTGATGTTTAGAGAAGATAAATCTAGGCTCGAGCCTAGAGCCTGCTTTTTTTATGATTTTGCGGTATTGAGCCTATTTTGGTTTTTCGAGCCTAAATCGAGCCTATTTCGCGTTTTCTGACTCTCAAATAAAAAACAATTATCGATTTGCAGTGTAAATTTTACATTTTTATTCATTTTCGAATAAGCATTTCAATTTATAGGGTGCATAAACACAATTATGATATTCATTTAAAAAAAAATACAACTACTCCGTAAAGAAATATCTGTATATTTATGATTCTTATGTATTTTCTATGAACAATATTTGTGTCGCATACCAATGTATACAGTGTACATCGCTGTAAACAGTGTAAATCACTGTAAACAAAATATTGGTTACACATCGATTGCGAAACTCAGTTTTATATTGTCTTTATTGCGAACAAAGTTTAACTGGAAATAAAACATCTAATGTGAAACAACATTGTGCTACACAAAAACATCAAAAAGCAGCTAAAAAAAGAAATAACGGGAAAGTACGACAGCAACTACTTTCATTTAATTCGAACAATCCACAACAAATTGATCCATTAAGCATGGATATTTGTAAAATGTTTTTGGAAGCAAATATTCCATTGAAAAAACTAAGCGATCAGAGTGTTGTTAATTTTATCGAAAAATATACGAGCAAATCTATGCCAAGTGAATCAACTATACGACAGAAATATGTGCCAATTTTGTTTAATGAAACAATGAAAGAACTTCAACAGAAGGCAGCAAATAAATATATTTGGACATCAATTGACGAAACCACCGATTCTGAGGGTCGTATGATTGCCAATTTTACTTTCGGGATTTTGAATAGAACAAATGATAGTTAAGAGCATGGTATATGTTATCTATTGAATATGGCAGAACTCAACGTGAATAACGCTAGCCGTATGGCTGCCTTTTTTAATGATTCATTGTTGTTACTATGGCCAAACGTCAAGTTTATTTGTTTCATTCTCGTTGTTTATAAAATTTTGTATACATTTGAATTCGAGATAAATTTCCAGCAGTTAATAAAATTATTTCAAAAACAGAAGCTGTTTTTGTAAAGGTAATAAAACAAAACCTTTCAGTTGAAAAAAAAAAATAAAATCATTTACAAAATATAAACAAATATTTTAGGCGCCATCCCGTCGAAGTAAATTTCAAGAATTTACCAAATATTCCATTACCACCAGTGCCAATCATAACACGCTGGGGTACTTGGTTAAGTGCAGCTCTGTATTACTGTGACAATTTTGCAGAAGTAAAATCGATTATTGATTCATTTGATAGCTCAGCAGCAGAATCGATTGTTCAAGCAAAATCTGCATTTACTGATAAAAAAGTATGATTTAGCATACATAAAAGCAAGTTTTGCATCAATTATCACAGCAACGGCCAAACTTGAAACACAAGGTTTACCTTTATCCGAAAGTATTGGAATTATGACGTCTGTGCAAACTAACATTGCATCTTTGCAACGTAAAGAATTTAGTACCAAGTTAGAGGCTGTGCTTAAACGCAACCCTGGCTTCAAACAAATTATCGATATAAATAATGTTTTAAGTAATCAAATTCAACCGAAAGAAAATTTTGTTCAAAACCTTAATCCAAATGAGATTGCATTATTTAAGTTTGCACCAGTGACATCATCTGATGTTGAAAGATCATTTTCTGATTTTAAGCATATTTTTTCCGATAGACGTAGAAAATTTTTGTTTGAAAATCTCAAGCAACATGTTATTGTTCATTGCAATCGCAAGAGGAAATAAAATTTCTTATTTTTATCGTTAAAATGTATGTATTTTTCATTTTTTATGTCGAGCCTACTTTTTTTTATCGAGCCTATTTTGATTTTTTGAGCCTAAATCGAGCTTATTTTGGCTGTTTTGCGAGCCTATTTAGGCGCCTAAAAGCCATTTTATCGAGCCTAAATTTATCTTCTCTAGTGATGTTCATGATGAATGAATAGTTTGTAAGAAAGAGAGAAAGTCTTTATGTAGAATATTTCTTTTGATTTGCAAATTTAAAAATGAACAGTCTTTTTTATTTTATTTTATTTTAATCGACGCCTAAGACAGCCTGAATATTATATAGTATACAAATTACAATTTGGTTACGATTTACAATTTTTAACTTATAATTTACAATATCTTACAACAATTCTTTATGTAGACTTGAATAAAATTGAAAATGTGACTACTTGATTTCAATTTTTTGAATTGTATTGTGTGTGGATTAGTGAGATAGAGAGACAGAGAGAGAGAAGGGGAAATGAAAAACAATTTTTTCGCTTTTGGTACACCTGCTTCTGTTACCATTGCTATCTTTAATAAAGTTTTCATTTTGATCAGTATGCTAACAGGAGTCAAAGACGAACGATCGCTTCTTCTACATTTTTCAGAGTGAGTGGATGAAAGAGTGATAGGATGACAGAAAGAGAATGAGAGGATTGAGAATAGAAAACATGGAAAACTGGTTTATCTCATTGGAATCACAAGTTCAGTTTTAGATTTAATACAAGAAACGAACAAGTTTGTGATCAGTTTGCAGAGATCACTCGAAGGCGAACGATCGCTGCTGCTTCCAAGGCTCTACTCTTTTTAGAGTAAACGAATGAAAGAGAGGAGAGAGAGAGAGAGAGAGAGAGAGAGAGAGAGAGAGAGAGAGAGAGAGAGAGAGAGCAAAAATATAGTTGTGTATATTTCACGAGAAACTGGTTTTGGCCACGCCCATAAAAAACCGGTTACCGCGAAATGTACACAACTATACTACTAATGTGATTGGCAAAGTATTAATTTTCAACAGAAAAAAAGTTCTTTTTTTACTTCACTTTAAAGAGAATAAGCCATATTTGATAAATCAAACGTAAAATTTTTTATTTAAACGGTAGTATCAATAATTTAAATGTAAAAAATATTTTTAAAATTCAACTTATATAATGGGCTCAATATGCAAAACATTTTATTCGTACGTGAATTCTTCGAAGTGTATTTGTGTTACTGGTTATGCACACATCGTATAATGTTAAACGTAAATGAAATGCCAAATGAGTTTTTTTTATCAACACGAGTCGATTCTCCTACTATTAAAAATATTATACTCGTACACATTCACATTCACATTCACATTCACACTCAAATCAAACAAAATGTGAATATTCGAAAGAAAAAATACACTGACATCTAAACGACAATGATATAGATGTATGTCACAACTTAAAACTTGTTCTGTTTAAATATATGTACAAGATTAGAAAAATCATATTTTTGTCAAAATTAATACTCCTTTTTTTGTGATTTTAAGTTTGAGTGTATATGTGCATATTGGGGTATAGTGAAATACAGCAAAAACATTGGAACAAGTTATTTTACTTCATTTTTTGAAAATATTGTACACACATGAAACTGAATTTGAAAAACTTTATATAATTTTCCGTACATTGTATACTTCATTTTCATACAAAACTTCAAGTGCATGGCGGGAGCACTAAATTTAAATTATTTAGGTATTTTTCGGTTCAGGTGTAATGATCTCCTAAAGCTGCTACAGAGGTTGTGCCTATGGGTGATATCCGATTTGGATTTTGATACAACCCATGTGTATTAGGGTGAGTCAATTTTGATTTTTTCCAGGAACCTATATGTTCACCATATTTTTCGGATAATATGCCCCAAATCTAGCATCTTTTGTTCCGGGAGTTGTTTCGAAAATGCTACTCCCATATAGCGGGGAGCCTTCAAAGGTTTAGTGTAAAAGTATGGTTTTTAACGAAAAAAAAAACACAAAAAATCTATGTAAAACTGCATTTTCTTGTGTTAGATCGATAGATATGATAAGAATAAATGGGGTTTAACCAATTTCGATAAAAATTTTCCGATATATCAAGAAATTTTATTGATAAATTGACAAAAACCGGAAATTTTAAGGCAAAGTACGTCAAAAATCCTTGCTCAAATGTGTTTTAACTTAAGAAAGTTATTAATATATTTGCTATATTTATTTAATTCATCATAAAAAATCATTTAATCGTCGGAATAATACATTGGATGCACTAAAATGCATGAAAAAAATAATAATTTCGAAGATGTTGTACTCACTCGTTCTAAATTTTCAAATGACTTGAGAAATTGGCCGCCGGATTGATGGAATAATCCTGTTTCGAGTTGAATTGAGACATGTTATTTCTCGAAGCCAATGTGTTTGCAATCAGCGTTCAACTGCCTGTGTGTGAATGGGTAAATCTTTCAAAAAACTGCCAAAATTATGCTCGAGAATTTGAACACTAGCTAGGAATTCGATATTGTCTTCAGTCACATCCACATCTCCAAGGATTGGTGGATCAGTATCACTTGCATTTTCCATATCGATCATATTTAAATATGAAGTGCAGTTGAAATTGATTGTTGGTAATTTGAAAATTCGTACTATTCTATCTTCATTTGATTTTTTCATTCTTGCACGTAAAATATATTTCCAACCTTGTTTACGAACTTCTTCCGTTTCATCGTTCAACATAGCTAAAACAAGATTTTCAGGATGTGCGAAATATGCATTTCTTGAAATGCATTCCTTCACAGCCTCCAGGTATCCCAACGTCAAACACTTGCTTGAGCGTATTAAATTTGCCAAATGAACTGCACCATAAACAATCGACGATTTATATTTCAGTTCATATACCATCGGCGCAAATGAAGACAATATATATTTTACGATTGCGTGAAGCATAGCCGGTGGATTTTTGTGAGATACATATAATCGTAGTATGCGACTAGCAAGTGTTGTCCATCTCGAATGATTTAGTGGACCAATTTTTCGTTTCGCAAGTTTGGGAGAAATACATCCTTCAGAAATTGCTTTACTGATATCAAATAAGTACTGTTGATCACTACTGAAATTTTGGATAAATGCAGGTTCGATAGAGTCAATACAACATTCAAATTTAACTCGTTCAAAATCTTCGAAAATTTCTTGTTTTCCACACGATTTGAGAAGGCTGCAAATCGGTCCAGAAAATGATTTTGGTCCAGTCGTTGGTCCATCAAATTTAGTAATCAGACTTCGAAGGGGTAACTCATTCGCGTGGAGCATACAAATGATCCATTGCAATGGCTTTTGCCTTGTCAAAATAACTACTCAATTTCACTTGTATTCGGAATTTGGGTATCACCGGAATTTGCGCACGTTGCCATACTTCGAAAATTTGATCACAAATGATTGGAATTACGCTTCCATAAGTGGAATTGTCATTGATCTTTTGAAAAAAAATCGCTTTTATTACGTCACTTTTCGTTGGCAATTTTAATAAATCGAGTTTTGATGGAAATTCATCCAATACTATCAATTTTGATCCGGACATTTCAAATTCAATGTTAAATCAATCAAAACAAAATCACACTAAACTAACCTCGCTATTTTGACATTTTATCATCTCATAATTTACCGTTACATTGCAATGCATTGAGTCTAGCAATATAGTCGATTGACATTCAGCGCATTCAAGAAACGAAGACAACAACAAGGGAAATGTTCTTTCTATCGTGCAATGTGCACACCGCCATCTCTCTTACACCGAACAAATGATTGGTGTGTGAGCACACCAATATATTTATGATAATTTATTATCTGTTTAAATATCAAAAAACATTTAAAATAATCATTGAATTTAAATGATTTTTTATGATGAATTAAATAAATATAGCAAATATATTAATAACTTTCTTAAGTTGAAACACATTTGAGCAAGGATTTTTGACGTACTTTGCCTTAAAATTTCCGGTTTTTGTCAATTTATCAATAAAATTTCTTGATATATCGGAAAATTTTTATCGAAATTGGTTAAACCCCATTTATTCTTATCATATCTATCGATCTAACACAAGAAAATGCAGTTTTACATAGATTTTTTGTGTTTTTTTTTCGTTAAAAACCATACTTTTACACTAAACCTTTGAAGGCTCCCCGCTATATGGGAGTAGCATTTTCGAAACAACTCCCGGAACAAAAGATGCTAGATTTGGGGCATATTATCCGAAAAATATGGTGAACATATAGGTTCCTGGAAAAAATCAAAATTGACTCACCCTAATGTGTATATATCAGACCAGTCCAAAAAACCTTTAAAAATAATGTAGTCGACTAAATTGTATAGAACAAAATGAAAAACAGTTAAATAATGGAATAAAATCATTTGATCTAGCAAAATAATTCTATAGTTTTTCAAAGTATGTGGAGAAATAAAAACAAAGAAGAAGATCACTTCAATAGCTCCGCTTTTGATAATAAATTTTCATGTAAAGATAAAAATTTAAAGAAACAGAAGCCTCACGTTTATTCATTCTTATTTATAACCAAAATCCAACATTCAAATAGAAAACCACATTTCGAATTGCTTTTAATATCTATTAAAATGGTGAATGCATATTTATATGATAGCGTCAATCCCTCATTATGTTTAAGGGATGCATACGTAATGTTTTTTGGTCACATTGCAATTGCGCTTTCCAAATATAAAACTGTATTTTAGTAGATCAGAGAAAAAATGTCATTTATTTATTTTCTCATTCATCCATTCACTATACAGCCACCACCCGTAGTCACTAAATTACTCCAAAAATCACTATAGTTATTCATTTCAAAATTTATAGTCATTTTAATACAATGTTGAATGTACATTATACAAAATATTACAAAAATTGATAATTAAAATTTGTGAATTTTATTCAATCAAAATATGATGAAACGAACTTAAATTTCTAAACCGCATTTTCTTCTGTCAATTTTTAGGCATATGTTTTCACAATTACCATTTCTCATTTCTTTACATGGTGGACATTGATCGTCTGGAAGGCATGGATTTCTTTTTATTCGAATTCCTATTAAAAGGGAGGCATCATCAGTTTGAAGTGGCTTTAGTGGTAGTTCAGCTCCAGCTGAAATATGATATAAATTAAATACAATTAAATGAATTAAAAAAACATATTCAGGAATCACGAATGGTTTGTTGTTTTTATCTTTGTTTATGTACCTGGATATGTGTTAGCAATGCTTGCTAATATCGCAATTATAAGGAAAAAAACAATTATTTTACCTAACATTTTGCGATATCGTTTCGAAAACTCAACGCCTCTCCAAATTTCTACACACTCTTTTCAAGATTTTTATAAATCAACATAGAATATTTATACAAAGCTATATTACGTCGTCTCTTTGTGCGGATATCCTTCGATTCTGTTACAACACAATCTAATTTCGTTTAAATTTTGTTTATGATTTAGGACTATATTGTTCAGAGCATAAGATCGAGCTTGCGAAGCCGCTTCTGTGCGGTTTTCATTTTCTCACTCAATTCATTTCAAATACATACAAAATCACTCACTAATGGATCGGATAAATGGACGATTGTTGAGTATAAATTTTAGTTTTAGTATGAAAAGTGTCCAAAATAGGCATTCGCGACAAAAATATAGGTTATTGAACGTTGAATATGGCCAATTTTGTATGGGAAAGTACGTGAAAATGTCATTTTATAACATTCTAATGACATAAAACTATATTTATTTTGCGAAAACATGGAGAGTTTTACATTGTATTAACCCCAATTTTACTGACAGAAAAAAGAAAGAAAAACTTGTAAAAAATGTAAAATTTGTATGAGAAATGACATTTTTTTATGTCAAAATGGTTTGAAATTCTCTGAGAATTTGTTTTTTTATCATAAAACGAAGATTTATGGTAAAAGAGCAACTTTTATTGAATTATTTTTATTGAATTGTTCACTATTTCTGTGCACCAAACTCATGGGTTACCAATAAAAAATGAATTGCAATATTTTGCGAATCGAGGCTGATCTCGTCAAACGAAGTATGAGGATTCACTAAACGCATTGCTCTCTTTTAAACGTGAATGGTCCCATTCATTCGTGAAATTTTTTTTTTTTTTTTGAAATTTGTCGCAGTGTGATACAAAGACAAACCAAAATTAATGCTCAATGCATTTGCAAATCCAAAAAAAAAGCTTTGTATGACAATGATGAATTATCCGCTGAGCAGGAAGACGTTGAATGATAGATAATGTTGAACTACTTGGGAACTATGAAGAAACTGTTTACAAGGAAATTAATTTTTCAGACGAAAGTGATGATCACAATAAAAATAATTAGTAAAACTTGAAAATGATTTTTAATTGTGTTTTAAGAAGATATTTTTTGTACTTTTTGTAGATGAAACAACCGATAACAATGGAATTCAATTTAGATCACGGACAGTGGCTCACAAAACTGTTGCCAATGTATCCTGAAGTGAACAAACGTGTAAATTCGAGATCTCGTAAAGTAAACAGACCTTCACAATCGTCGACATCGCACGAAATTGACGAGCAGCCAAGCGAAAACGCTAGAATTCAAGATCTCAATGAAAAAATGAACAAAGATCGGCCGAATCTTTGATTTTGTCACGAACGACGCATGGCCGTCAAGCAGCGAATTCTCGTTCAGTTAGTGCATCTTCGGAACTGTCTGATTTTTTGGACAATATTTATGAAATCGATGATGGCATTGGTTCAAGCGCTGGATCTACTTCAGTTGTGCACGAATTGAAAGAAATATATAATAATTTTTTATATAATAACATTTTCCTCATATTTGTTCCAGATTTGACATCGAAACAAATTGATGTAACGACAACCAAAAAAACGAACAATATACTTACGAGATCACAAAAAAAGACAATCGAGTATTGTTCGACTTTTCAAGAGTTACTCGACGTGGGAACACCGCGAGAAATGTGTTAGGCCGTATCAATTAATGGACGATAAAGAAGAATTTGAGCTGGAAAGCCTTCAATAAATCATTTGTTGCAACCCCAAAAAATCAATAATTCTTTTACCATGTCGTCATCAACACACACACTGGAAAAATTCTTATGTAAATTTGCTACATATTTTATATGTAAGACCTTTTTATGTAAATATTATATATATATATGTAGTATTTACATATTGTTTTTGGACCGAAATTTCATTTTTTACAAATTTTATGTAGTATTGATATAAACACTTTCGTACGGTTCATCGTGTTCATTATATGTGATATTTACGAAAAACGAAATTATTATTTGTGAAATTTACGAAAAAAATTTGTATCGTAGAAGGACTGATAATATCATTGATTTTGCTATTTCCGCCATATTTTTACTTTTCATTTTCAATCATATATTTTGAAAAAATGTTCGTTAAAATTAATTAATATTTTATTCAAATGAAAATATAAATATTTTGAATAGAAATGCAAAAATATTGCATGAAATTTAACCATGTATGGTTTTTTCTCCAGATTAAAATCAAAATCACTTTGAATCTTCAATTTGAAAATTAAATTTTTTTCATAAAATTTCCGAAATAACCATTATTTCAGTGGCGCGTGAATTTTTAGAGGCATAGCATACTCACTTTCATCGGAAATCTTCAATTGTTTTCAATTTTTGTTGTGAAAAAATGGAATTTTTTTTTTTAAATTTTTTTTCTTACGTATATGAAATATTTCAATTGCCGCTGTTGTATATTTTGACGGGCACATAATTTAGGATAGTCAAAAAATTACATCTTTCATGTGATTTGATTTCATGGGATTTGTAACATTTACAAATTTATTATGTAAAATTTACATATTGTATATGTGGAAGAAAATCACATAACTTTTTGTGACATATACATAATTTTATGTTATATTGATTTAAGAATATTTTCAGTGCATGTGCTATGTTGGTCACTATGGCGTATTCAGTGTATAAATAAAGCAATGAGCGACTCCTATGAGGAAGATGATGTTGACGATGATAATAGATTCTAACCGACTTGTCCATACCGCAAATCTTTTGTAGAATCTGGCATTCCAGCAATCAACTAAAACTTTTGTATGTAATTAAAATTGAATAAACGAAATCTCAAAAATTGAACAATTATACACGTTCCAGTGCAGTCATGCATGAGTGCTTTTCACGTTCATATTTTTAACTCAATATGTGAGTTATCTAGGAATAGTTCAAATATACAACTATGTTGGAAATAACTCCTGGTGAAATAATTCCTGTAGAAATAGTTCATTTGCCTAATTCGTCGCATTCGCAGCCAACTTCACTCATATCTCATTGTTCCTGTTTACGTGTTTTTATTGTTTTGAATCGCATCGTATAATTTTTTTGATTTAATCAGAAACTGCCGATTATAGCGATTAAATTTAAATTTGAATTTATTTGGCAATTAATGCAATAAGTTTGATCATAGACTCGATTTTAAATGCTCAAAAATGAAATATTACTATAATAAAAGTTGTAAAAAATGATATTGAATGTATATTATACTATAAGAAAAATGTGAATTTCGGTGGTTTTTTCATATGAAATAAGGTAAAATGAATAATTTAATGGATTTCGCTGAAATTTTACAGTGTTATTTCCTAGGCCAAATAAAATTACTTTGAGTGTTGAGAGGTAAAACAATTTGGATTTTTTTCAACAGTTGCTGCAAGTGAAATAATAATATTATAATAATAAAAAACATACAGCATATTCTTCATAATAATTAAATTTAAATTTAAATTTAAATTTAAATTACATATACTGTAATGAGATTGATACAATACATTCATTTATTTAATTTATTTTATTTCAAACGTTTTAAAGTAAGATGCTTACGGATGTTAAACTGAGAATAGTAGTATAGCTAAGTACGTTCTGGCACACTTTGACCTCATTTGACCCCATTGTATGAATGTGTCTATATGTTGTATTATGATTGCATCATAAAATGTGACGTTGCATAGGAAAAAAAAAACAACGTGGGTAAGATGGTCAATGGAGAAAAGGCAGATGTCGTAGAAAAAAAAAAAAAAACGATACTTTTATGAGGGGTGAGTTAAAAGAAAAAAACAAAGAAATCAATGTTTGAATTAACGGTTCGCGAAATAATATTTTTCGTATAAGCATATGCATCGGCCGTTATTTGAACATATTTTTATTTGATTCTCTATGCTATTCACTTTGATTATTGTTGAGAGTATAGGTTCGTTAAATTAACCCATTAATGTTTGGAGTCAATAAACTCTAAATAACTTAACTTTATGTCATTGAACTATATGCAATTTTATATACATATTACACTTTTGATTAAAAATTCATAGATGTTCAATTTTTTCGATAATCAGTATATTATAAACCAGCATCAAAGAAACATCAAAAAATTGAGTCTGTAGATTTTCGCGAGTACAAATTAAAAATAACGAGTAATGGATCGTGTCAGGATAGAAGAGAAAAATTTTGCGTTTCAAAATCGATTGCAAACATTTTCGATTTTGAATGAAAGTCATACAGACATTCAGAAGTTTTTCAATGATGCTTATAAACAATTCAAGACACGAATTACCGCTGTACTTGAAGAGCATTATATAATTAAAGTGGGTGCAAGCTTCGTTGCAATCTTTGAAAAAACTATTCAGGCAGAGGAGCAAGGAGAAAATAAAAAGGAAACGCAAAAACTGTATCTCAACACAAATGCAGAAATTTTAGATTTTGACATTGATTTAAAAGTTTTTTACGAAGAATTGATCGTTTCGAGTATAAATAAAAAAATTGATGATGTTCAACTACGAGGTAGCGGATTTACTTTAGCACAAATTTTAGAATTAAATATTCAAATTAGCAGCTATGATCCAATAAATGGTTCATCATATATTGAATTGCCAAAACATTTACAAAATAAAAAAGCCATCATAAATGTGCAAAATAAAGATAATGAATGCTTTAAATATGCGATATTGTCAGCTCTTTTTCCACCATCTACAAATGCACAACGTGTTGGTAATTATTTACCATACAGAAAATCGTTAAACTTTAGCGGTATCAAATTTCCAGTAGACTTGTATCAGATAACGAAATTTGAACACCAAAATCCAATGATTTCAATAAATGTTTACATGTTTGAAGGTGAAACGAAAAAAATTCGACCATTGCGATTGACAAAATGTCTCAAAGAGAAACACATTCATTTACTGTTGCTTACTGAAGAAAAAAAGGATGATAAAAGTATAAAATCACACTATTGTTGGATAAAAAATCTTAGCGCACTATTGGGTGATCAAATTTCAAAACATCATGGTGTAAAAATATTTTGTGATTGCTGCTTCAACCATTTTTGGAATGTGCAACAAATGAATGAACATAAAACTAATTGTTATAAGCAGAATAAATGTCAAATTGAAATGCCAACATATAAAAATAACATAATTGAATTTAAAAATTATAAACATCAACAAAAAGTGACTTTCATCGTTTATGCCGATGTCGAGTCAATACTTAAAAAACCCACAACCGAATTCAGTAAAAGTAAGTCAACTGTTGCTTATCAAGAGCATGAAGTTTATAGTGTTGGCTACTATTTCAAATGTTTGCATGATGAAACGCAATCTTATTACGTGAGCAGACGTGGAAAAGGTTGTATTGAGTGGTTTATTCAAGATTTATATAAAATTGCGCAAAGAGTGGATAAAATTTGCAATGATGTGAAACCACTAAATATGTCAATGGAAGATGAGGTCCTATTCATATGGTCACAAGAATGTCACATATGTGGACAAGAATTTAGGGAGGGTGAAGTGCGAGTTCGTGACCATTCCCATATGACGGGTGAATTCCGTGGAGCTGCTCACCAAAAATGTAATTTAAACTATCAAGAACCGCATCACATTCCCGTTGTATTTCATAATTTGTCGAACTACGATGCACATTTCATAATTAAAGCATTAGCTAATGATATTCCAGGACATTTATCAGTTATTCCACACACCGATGAACGTTATATTTCAATCACTAAAACAATACCTAGTATGTTAGCTGATAAATACCAAAACTCTATAAAACTACGTTTTATTGATTCATTTCGTTTTATGTCATCATCATTGGATTATTTATCATCATTATTACCACAGGATAAAAAAAGTAATTTGCAGTCTCAAAATAAAGCTTTGAGGGCAGAGCAAATTGAACTATTGCAATGTAAAGGAATATTTTGCTATGACTATGTCGACTCATGGAATAGATTAGATGAAACAATGTTACCATCAAAGGAAAAGTTTTATAGCATTTTAACTGGAAGTCATATTTCTGATGAAGATTATGAATTTGCCAAAAAAGTATGGAAAGAATTCAGCATTAACACATTAGGTGAATATTCTGATTTGTATATGAAAACTGATGTCCTACTTTTAGCAGATGTGTTTGAAAACTTTCGTGAGACGTGTTATAACATATATAAATTAGATCCAGCTCATTATTATACTTCACCTGGTCTGTCATTTGATGCAATGCTACGACACACACAAGTGCGACTGGAATTATTAACTGATATTGATATGTTGTTGTTTGTTGAAAGAGGTATTCGCGGTGGTATAAGTCAATGCAGTAAACGTTATTCAAAAGCAAACAACAAGTACATGAAAGATGAATATGATCCCAGTCAAACATCTAAATATGTAATTTATTTAGATGCAAATAATCTCTACGGTCATTCAATGATGCAAAATTTACCAATCGATAGCTTCCAGTGGTCCACAAAACAATTCAGTGCTGAGGATATATTAACAATTCCTGACAACTCTTCAATTGGCTACATTTTTGAAGTTGACTTGATTTATCCAAAAGAATTACATGATTGGCATAAAGATTATCCATTTTGTGCAGAAAATGTTGTCGTACCACAAACGAAAAATGAACAAAAGTTACTTTTAACTCTTTTTAATAAAAAAAACTATGTAATTCATTACAAAATGTTAAAGTGTGCACTAAGGCATGGTTTAGTTTTGGATAAAGTGCATAAAGTCTTACAGTTTGTGCAGTCACCATGGTTGAAACCATATATAATGTTGAATACTTCGTTACGGACAGCTGCAACCAATGAATTTGAAAAGGATTTTTTTAAACTTTTAAACAATGCAATATATGGCAAAACTATGGAAAATGTACGTTCTAGAGTCGATATTCAGCTGAAATCAAGTTGGCTTGGGCGGTATGGTGCTCGAAAAATGATTGCAAAACCTAATTTTAAACGATACACGATTTTTGATGAAAATTTTGTTGCAATTCAACTAAATAAAACGAAAATTTTAATGAACAAACCAATCATAATTGGAATGTCAATTTTAGATTTATCAAAAGAGTTGATGTACAGCTTTTACTATGATCAAATCAAACCGAAATATGGTCGAAATGTTGAATTAATGTATTCTGATACAGATTCCTATATCATGGAGGTTACCACTGAATGCTTTTACACTGACATGTTAGAAAATCTGAATGAATTTGATACAAGCGACTATCCCGTAAACAATGTGTATAATATACCACGTGTAAATAAAAAAATTCCTGGTCTATTCAAAGATGAGTTTAATGGTCGTATAATTACAGAGTTTGTAGGCTTACGAAGTAAAATGTATAGTATAAGATTGCAAGGAGTAGAAAAAGAAATAAAAAAGGCAAAAGGTGTTAAAAAGTGTGTGCTGAAAAAGTCAATAACATTCGATCATTACATGGAATGTATACGCAATAATTGCACAATCGTTCGAGAACAAAATACAATTCGTTCAAAGAAACATCTGGTGTTCAGTGTGAAACAAACAAAAATTGCATTGAATCCTATGGACAATAAACGATATATTTTAGATGGGAATATAAACACGTTACCATGGGGACATTATGATATTTCGACATATGTTAGCTTATGAGATATTTTTTAGAGAGAGGGGGTAAAAAAGGATGGGTTGTTGAAACATTTCAAACGAATGCAAATTTATAACTCAGTTATTATTCGAAGTGAGCGCACGTAATTTTCAATCGTTCCTAATAGTTCTGAAGCTTTAAGAAAATAAATTCAAAATTGCGGAAACAATTTTAAATTTCATGTTCTAAGTTGCAATCAAAGAAAAAAAAAAGGGAAAAAATGAATAACGGGGAAAGAAGTGCGATGAGCGCTTTGAAAGCAGCTTGTATTAAAAAAAAATATCAAAGTTTCAAAGATCTCGAAATCGGTGAATATATCATTGACAAATTTAGTAGTGTCATTTCAACACATGGAAAGAGAATTCGCATCAACATTGGAGATATCTATATGTATTTACCCGAAAGATTTAATAAAACATTAACTGATGATGTAATTGATGAATTGAACAAAACACCAAAAATCATGGTTTACGGTGGAAAAGATGCAACAGCTCGAGATCGACTTATTTTAGATTTCCGTGAAAGCAGCTATTTTAATGATATTCTACCAGATATTGTTTTTTGAATTGTCAATTGAAAAATTATTAAAAATGAAATGTAATCAAAAGATTTCATTAAAAAAAGATGACATTTTTTTTATTAAACTGAAAAAATATTCGTTTTTATTTATTTATTTCAAGTACAAATTATTTCTTTTCATTCCTAAGCACAATATCTTTTAGCATCATTGATTTGGATAGAGCGCATGGTCCCTCTTTCCAACCGAATATCTTGTTGTGATAATCACAAATATGGTATGGTTCAGATTGTCGAAGTGTTAAATCAAAATCTAGATCTTCAATATTCTGACATTCAATGGATCCATGATGGCGAAAAATATTTTGTATCCATTTTACTTTTTCACTGCCTTTAACGAGAACTATTCTATTCAACATTTTTGGATACATATTTCCCCTTAAGTCATTAATATAAGTATCTCCACAATCGTAAGTCAATCCGTGGTAGCGTTTTGTTAACCATTCAGCATTTCTTCGATAGCAATGTAGCATTTTTTGGAATGGAAATGTTGATTTTACAAGAGTATGATATATATAATCACCATCTACCAAACAAAACTCTTTGCATATAAATCTACCACCATTATACTTGAAGCCTTGCACATCAACATATATAAAATCGCTCGAAGAATTTGAATGGTTATCATTATTTACCAACTTCATCAATTCAACGCCAGATTCAATGTCACTCATTTTTTCTATATTTAGATGTTCACTCGATTGCATTTCAATTCCAACTAAAAGTGAATTTCATTTGTAATAACAATTTATTACTATTTACTACAATTATTGTGTGAACAAAAAAAAGTTAATACAATTTATTCTCACTTTTATGCAATTATATCACGCTCGCGCAACTCTTCAATAATTGAATTAATTTCTTGATCATGGTTTGAGTTTCCAGCTTCTTTCGATGATAATAATAATCTTAGACGGTTGCACAACTCATTGGGGTCATCATAGTACTCATAAACAATATTCTCATTGTATGGAATAAATTTTTGTTCCAAATTACCACCAAATTTAGTTTTATTTTTATACTTTTGCGCTTTTATTTTTCGTATAGATTTACTAATGCGCGAAATAGGAAGATGTAATTTTCTTCTTTTTACAGCAAGACCGACAAATTTTCCATCATCATCATAATCGTCTGGACTTATTACTCTTTTCTCACTGTATTCATCATCTTGTAACTTATTCATTCCATAATTTTTTATTGTATTTTTTTTAAAATTCTTCTTTGCTTTCATTTTTCGTAAAATTTTTCCAAGTTCATCTGGATTTTTAGTTTTAAGCGCAATTTTTCGTCTTTTCACGTTATGACCTCTAAAATTACCATCTCCATCAAAGTCTTCAGGACTGACAATTTTAGAATTTTCTTCATCAATTTGGTTTGAGTTATATCCTCGTTTTAAATTATGATCAATATCAATATCTTCAGATGAATTAGAAGTTTTCTTATTATTTTCAATAATATCATGAAAAAATTTATGTAATTTTTTATTTTGTTGCTTTTCCAAATCAAATGGGTCAAGAATTCTATCTTGCTTCTCAATATTCATATAATCGTCAGTTATGTCAAAGTTTTCATCCTCATTTTTCATGACCTTTCTTGATTTATTTATTGCCAAAACATTAGAATCATTCTCATTTGATGAACTGCTTACATATTTCCGTTTACTTGATATGGACTTCTTGGTTTCTATTTTTGGAATAACCTTAATTGGCTCCTTGAAATCTATTAAGTCATCATCATCAATATTCATGGGTTGTTCATAATCAATCAGTTTTTCAGTTGATTCTAATTTTGGGGGTTGATATTTATGTCGAATGTCATCTTTATGTGTTATAACTTTCTTCAGGGAATCTGATAATATTGCATACTTCTTTGTATATTTTCTGTCATCTTTATCAAGTTTTCTACGCAATTTTCGAAATTTGTCTGCGATTATCTTACGTGTTCGTACTAATGATGACTTTACATCTTTATTTATTTTTTTATTACGCAACATTCTGCACACATTGATTGTTAATTTCATACTAACTATAGAATTGCTGTCTCAGAAAGTTTTATATACCAGTTAAAAAGTGTGAAAAACCTTTCCGATAACGTCCTTTATTTACGTCACTATCTAGATCAATGACAACAAATCCATACCTCTCTTTCCAACATGCTAAACAAAATTCTCGAAAATCATGAAATTTCATGTCACAAGCTGCACCCACATCATTATACACATGACGTAAATTAATATCATCTTGTCGAAATAATATTATAAAATTGCAATTGTCTCGTATCAAATGTTTACTAACTCTTGTATATGTTTGCGTTAAATAGAAACAATCTATATTGCGGTGACGACCCAAACAAAAATAATTTTTTATATTTTCCTGGTTTTTATCGCAAATAACGTCATCAAAAATGAATATGGAATTATGTCTAGCTTCTTTAGGTGAAATAACTTTATCTGATGATGAAAATGGGTAAAATCCAATGCCTTCAATTGATTTTAATACATTTTTCAAATATTCGTATTTACTTTGATGTAGAGTTTTGGAGTAAATATAAACATTTTCAAATTTCAGTCCATGTTTGGACTCAATCAAACTAATTAACAGATTGGTTTTCCCACAATTGGAGGGTCCTGCTATGATACATCTAATAGAATTTGGTAACAATTCGCTATGCTTTTTCACGTATGTTTTTCCAGTCGAAGTTGATTCATCAACATTTCGAACTGGAATATTAATTGAATGTTTAATGAAACGCATCATTATTTAAACTAACTTAAAAAGGTGTTTAGATTCATATTTTATTCAGTTTTTATTAAAACGTTTGAGAGTAAACATCTCAAGAGAGAAAAAAAAAAAAAAAAAAAAACAATGAAAAAAGTTAAAAAGAAGAATAAGAAAACCAAAAAACATAAAAAAATCAGTAAACGCTCATTGAATAAGAGGACTGTAAAATTTGGTGAAGGTTTGATTGATAAAATTATTGACAAAATACCAATTGAATTACATGTACCCAAATATCAGTTCTGTGGACCTGGAACACATTTAGAAAAGCGTTTGGCCCGAGGTGATGCAGGTATAAATCCACTAGACACAGCTTGTAAAGAACATGATATTGCATACAACAATAAAAATTCAGAAGAGCGAAGTAAAGCAGATAAAATTCTACAGAAGCAAGCAATGAAACGGGTATTTGCCAAGGATTCATCTTTAGGTGAGCGAGCAGTGGCATTAGGTGTTGCCGCTGCCATGAAAGCCAAAAGAACTTTTAGCGGTAAAGGAATTTCACGGAAATGCAATAAAAAAGGGAAGAAGAAAACCATTTTATTCTCCTCTTTGATTAAAAACGCTAAAGTAGCAATAAAAAACTCAAAACCTGAAAACATACATTCTGCAATTAAAGTAGCTGTGGCTTCTACTAAAAAATTCAAACGGGGAAAAAGCATTCATGGACCTAGAGTTATCAAATTACCGAGCATTTCTGGTGGAATTTTACCGTTGGTGCCAATTTTTGCTGGATTGGGAGCACTGGGTTCAATTGTTGGCTCAAGTGCAGGTATTGTCAATGCTATAAATCAAGCAAGAAAAGGGCAAATGGAGTTGGAAGAAAGCAAACGTCACAATAAAACCATGGAATCAATAGCAATAGGTAATAAGGTTGGTCGTGGTTTCTATTTACGTCAGAATAAGAAAGGAAATGGTTTTTATTTGACTTCACATTCAAAAAACCACTGAATTCGCTACCTAAACATGCCCTAACAAATTATGACATTGAAAAATTCATCAAAGAAAATGAAATACCAAACTTTCGAGGTGTATACATGCGTGATACATTACCAAAAAGACGACCATGGAAAAATGAATGTATGATCGTGAACCACGACACATGCAATAATAAGGGTACGCATTGGACATGTTATGCTAAGCACGGTAAAAATGTGTATTATTTTGACTCTTTTGGTAAACTTGCACCACCTCTAGAACTTATTGAATATTTAGGTAGCGGTTCCAATCTTCTATATAATTCAAACCAATATCAAAAATTCAACACAGTGAATTGTGGACATTTATGTTTAAAATTTTTATATGAATTTTACAATAATAAATAAATAAAATAAAATAAAATGAGATAAATAAAAGATGCAAGATTGATTTTAATTCAGTATTATATTGATAATCATGTCGTCAATAACGCTTACAATCACGGGCGATTCATCATCTTTAAATGCATACTTTTGCCCAGAAATTGAATTGGATGAAAGATTCAACTATTCATGTTGTTTATTGGACTTTTTCACATATAATTCGATTGCAAATGTTCACGAAAATAATAATAAATTTTATTATTCAAATGATGGTGGTAAAAGCATAGAAATTGTAACACTACCTGTTGGTTCTTTTGAAGTAGAATCAATTGTACATCTATTACAAATGGAATTGGATACGAGAGAAGTCCCGATTAAAATTGTAGCAAATAAAAACACAATGAAATGTAGTATCAACAGTGACGTAATAATAGATTTTACACGAGGGGACTGTATCGGTTCCCTGCTAGGTTATAGCAAACGTTTTCTTGGGGCTGGACAATATAATTCCGATAAACTTATTAATATAAATCATATAAACAACTTGAGAATCGATTGTGATTTGATAACGGGCTCATACCACAATGGTAGAAGTACGCACACGATTTATGAATTTGATCCTTCTTCAGTTGATCCAGGCTATAAAATCAATGAACATCCTAAGCATTTAATTTATTTACCAATTATCAAGCGTCGGATAAACACGATTAATATTTCAATTGTGGATCAAAACGGTCAGTTAATAGATTTTCGAGGAGAAAACATCACATGCCGTATTCATATAAAAAGAGATAGAGAGTGAAGGAAAGAGAGATAAAAATGATCATTTATCAGAATGATGAAAAATATTATAATATCGAACGTGCATATAATAAAAGTCACATTAATAAAATACGTTCGAAAGGAGTAACAACTAAACGGTTGTTGAATAAAAAAAATATTAAACTTTTAACAAGTTTGGGATTGAAATTAAAAAAGAAAAAATGAGCAGTGATATTTTACAACTGAAGCGATCAGTTACACATCGAAATGATGTCATAAGTCAACAGTATCACACTTATGCACCATATTCAACGTCATTTAATAACAATGATGAAATTCGGATTACAATACAATCACAGGATTTGTACGTATTGCCTTCAGATAGTTATTTACATATCGAATTTTCGGTAGCAAGAGGTGATGGTGCAGCATTAGCGGCAGATTCAGCATTTTTCAATCACTTTTTCATCGCTCATATGTTCAGTGAAATGCGTTATGAAATAAATGGGTTCGAAGTAGATCGAAGCAAATCACCTGGAATCACAAGTTTATTGAAAAATGCAATTGCATGCAAGGAAAAGTATTATGAGACTGTAGATCTGATTAATCTACATGGTAATACAAGTATCATAGCACAAACATACCGAATGATTTTACCATTAAACTTTGTGTTCGGATTTTGTGATGATTTTAACAAAATTGTTTTGAATTGCAAACATGAATTAATCCTAGTTCGTCATCGCACAAACTTGAATATGTATAGAGGAAATGCTGATTTGAATTTGCAGTTTACTGTTAATAAAATTTTGTGGAAAATGCCGCATATTTCTTTGAGTGATGAAGCTAAATTATTAATGCTTCGAACAATATCACGTAATGATGAATTGTCAATACCATTTAGATCTTGGGATCTATACGAATTACCTGTTGTACCACAAACCAGACGACACACTTGGAGTGTAAAAACAACGAGCAAAGTTAATAAACCGAGATATGTGATTGTTGTATTTCAAACGAATCGAAATAATGTGGCTACTAGTGATTCTTCACAATTCGATCATTGCAACATTTCAAATATAAAATTATACTTAAATAATGAACGTTTTCCATATGATGATCTTAATTTGAATTTCGAACAAGCAAGTTATCATGAACTTTTCTTAACATTAAAACAAATTCAGTCGTCTTACTACAATGGAAAGTGTGGAAGTAATCCACTAAGTGGAGGGTTTTCTTATCAAGGATTTTTAGAGAAACCACTATTTGTTTTCGATTGCACTAGATCAGATGAAAGCATTAAATCTGGCATGGTCGACGTACGTCTTGAAATTGATGCGCAGGCAAACATTCCAGTAAACACATCAGCATATTGCTTAATTATCCATGATAATTTAATTCGATATTCACCATTTACAAGTTTAGTGCATCGTGAGATATAATTGATAATAAAATGAGTAAAATTATGCTAGTAAATGAGCTTCATCGTCAAGCTCGGAGAAATTTTCAACGTCGGAAAACAATAATACGAGGAATCGATGACACATTACAAGCTGACTTGGTTGAAATGATTCCATATGCGAAATCAAATAAAGGAATGAATTATATTTTAACTGTAATTAATGTATTTTCAAAGAAAGCATATGCACACGCTTTGAAAAATAAATCAGGTAAAGAAGTGACAAGCGCGATGGAATCGATTTTAAATTCTTTGGGACATCCCATTCACAATCTTCATGTAGATAATGGAAAAGAATTCTACAATAAAACTATGCAAAAGATGCTTAATGAACGAAATATTAACATGTACTCAACGTTCACAACAAAAAAAGCCGCAATTGTTGAACGATTCAATCGTACATTAAAGAATAAGATGTGGAAGCAATTTAGTTTGCGCGGTTCATACAAGTGGATTGATATTTTGAGACAATTGTTGGACGATTACAACAATACAGTACACAGAACGATCAAAATGAAACCAGTTGATGTTAGTAGTAGAGATGAGGAATATCTCTTGAACAATGTTTATGATTTAAAGCCGCCATTTG
>JAQOWM010000039.1:0-14297 GCA_029041755.1 Resseliella maxima
TAAACCACCTTTGGCGAAGAACCGCTGTTTGGTGCAGTAATAATAATAATAATAATAACAACAACACACAATAGCCTATGTTCATATTTTGGAAGTCGATGTCCACTGTGTCATTTAAATCTCCTCAAGGCGTATAACAATAACTGTTTTTGAACAGATTCAATTCGTTTAATTTGTCCCAGACTGTGAGTGTACCAAACTTGAGAACCAAATTCTAAGAATTGTCATATTCAAAAGTATCATAGTAGACCTAAATAAATTTGAAAATCCATCAGGAGTCAGGACCAGCAATCAAGTTATTTGACAATTCATCAACTTGTTTCAAAATAATATTTTGTCATCAATATCTGGGATATTTTGACATAAATCACTAATAATGATTTTAAAGTTGTCAACATATTGCAGTTAATGTTAAATAACTCCGAATTATATTTGGTATAAGCAGAAGAAAAAAAATCGGCGAATAAATTAGCAATCTTAATCCCATTGCATGATTTCTGATTTTTTAAATGCATTTCACTAAGCACGTCGTTGACAGTTTTCCTAATGATACTCACATACCAAAAAAATTCCAATGGATCATCAGAAATTAACTCTTCTAATTCAATTTTATAATTGTTGTACGAGAGTAACGTTTGTATTCCATAGGAGCATTTTATCATCATCAAACGAATTATTATACCTCAATTTGAATAACTTGTTCATACGATTCTTCAAATTAATCAAATGTGGAACAAACCATTTGGGATTATTTGAAATTCTCTTTGTTTTCAAAGCCACATGTGTTTTAATTATCCCACTAACAGTAGAATAGAAACTTTGCAAATTGAGATCCAATGAATCATAAGATAATAACAAATGCCAATCAATATCTGAAAAACAATCATTAAACAACATCATAATTTGCAGTTTTAAAATCCATGTGAGAGCAAAGATTTAGTTTATTATTTACTTTCAAATTAGAATCAAAAACAATAATTTCAATAGGACTGTGATGTTTATTTCGCATAATCTTAGTTGCCAAAAAATTTATTATGCATT
The DNA here is from genome assembly GCA_029041755.1 of Resseliella maxima. Taxonomy (NCBI): domain Eukaryota; kingdom Metazoa; phylum Arthropoda; class Insecta; order Diptera; family Cecidomyiidae; genus Resseliella; species Resseliella maxima. The sequence goes on from JAQOWM010000039.1 coordinate 1,042, forward strand.
TTTGAAAGTCGACGTTCTGCATTATAAATAATCGCATGAATATATTTGCTCCAGGTATCCTGTGTTGAAAAAGAATTAAAAAATTGAATGTTTGGCTCACTTGAGAGCTATAAATTTATTTTTTTCCATAAAAGAACTTGAAATTAACTAACAAGCAACAACAACTAACTAACATGCAATTTCAATCTAGGGTTTGCGGGTGCGAATATTCTTTAATTTTTTCATTATGTGATGACGTATGAAAAAAAGGAAAAGACCAAGAAAGCAAAAATAAATATATATTTGAACATTCTTGGGAAACAATAAGATGAGGGGAGGGATAACTGTGCTTAATATTGGGTTCACACATTTGTTATATACCTCAGCACGATCTTTTTCCTTTTTTAACTCTTTTTTCAGCTTTGTCAAAGATTCTTGTTGATTAATTGAGCCGTTAACTGAAACTAACAGAAAAAAAATAATAAATCGATCGAATAAAAGAGAGAAATTAAAACTGAACTGAATAAAATATTCAAAAAGAACAATGATTATCTTACCACCTAGTTTGAAAAACAACAAGTTGTCTTCGTCATTTTTAATGCTTGTATCAATGGATGTTCCGTAGATTTTCATATTTGGCCTCTGTGATACAAAATCGATATAATCTTGAATTTGAAAAGTAAAGTGTGAAAGTAAAAATTATCATTTAGACTTACATCAAAGTTCTGTGATTGGGGACACATTTTCATCATAATTGGTAACTCTGGAAAATCGGATCTTTTGATGATTTCACGGAATTGTTTGTGAATTTTGATGTCTTGCTCAGTTATTTTGCTGCTATCTGTGTACCAACCCAGGACATCGTAGCTTTTGAAATATTGTTTGCCTGTATATCAAAAAACGTGCGATTAAAATTCAGATTGAAAAACAATTCAAGTACAAGCTAAAACTTACAAATCTTTTCAACTTTGCTAATATTGTTGATATATTCACCGACAGGCATAATGTTCAGGACAAATGATTCCATAATCTCAACATTGTAATTGATTTGTTTACCAATTAAAATTCCAACCACTAAAAGAAATAAGTGAAATGTATTGTGAATGATTTGATAAAAATGTAAATATTTTACCAGTGTAGGGATACATTGTGAATGATTTCTGGGTTTATGGAGACAACAACAGAGGGAATGTTTAATGGACTGACCAACATACGATTCACCAATGATAATTCTGTTTGTTTTGAGGTGCTGGCTGCTGGATCCAATATGGATAAATCAGTGTTTACTACTTCATTTGTGGTTAGAATGCTGGGTAAGTTTTTCATATTTTCGTATGGCATTTTGACAAACTTAATTGTTGGTTTGCCTTGCACAACTGCAGTCACAGTGCCAAGAATCTGTGAGAAATTTGAGAGGATCGTCAATTTCGTGAATACAGAACCATTTAAAGTGAAACTTACATTTGTTTCTCCTGTTTCTGCATTAAACTGTAACACGATTGGACATTGTGTGATATTGCAAATTTGATAGTGCAATTTGATGTGTCGATCAATTAATTCACTTGCAATTGTATACCAACCAAGAATTTCCAAGTCTTTGTCCACTTGTTTGATTGATATGAAACAAAAAAAATTATTTCAAATACATAATTGAAGCATAAATACATAGCATTATAACATAAAATAGAAAATATTCCACACAAAAACGTTCAACTTACATTTTTTTACTTTGTGACAGTAATTTTCATCTATTATATCCTGATTATTTTCAAACTTGTATTTCAGTCGAACTGATTTCATAACTTCAATTTTGCAATTGGGTTGTTTGCCCATCAATAAACCGCAAACATTATTTGGTGTCAGTTTCCATGTACATAATATATTTCTGGGGACTTTTTGATTTATGCAAATTTTGATAGTTGGGAATTTTGTTATGCTGTGTGTCGGGCTTTGCGCTGATATAAAGACCTCTTCACTGTCATCTACCATATTTCTGTATTCCGTGAAAAAATGGACGATTTTATTTAAAATTGATAAAATGTTAAGACAATCTTTAAAACTGAATAAATTCGTGGTGTGAGACAACGTAAAGAGAAATAACAATTATTGGGAAATGGACAGAGTTTTTCCCGTTTCTCTTATATTTTTTTCTTTCGATTTAGTCTTCTAATTGTTTGTAATAATTAATAAGCCAAAGAAAACAATAATTTTTTTCATTTTTTTGTACGAAACAATCTTTTTTGAATGTTTTAAAATGTGCGAAAAATAATAATATAATAAACATTTTGCAAAGAAAATTACGGTGGATATTATCTGCTTGTAAATCTCAGAAAATTCTGAAATACACGATATATTAATGGGTTCCGAAAAGTTTTCACAGCGAACATACAACAACGAAAATATATACTATCATTCGTATATCAGTTCAATCAAAGCAATTTGGACAAGAGGATTTTTTCACCGATACAATATTTAAAGCAATTCGGTATGGACTGATGGTGGTTCATTCAATGTATATAATATTCGTGTTTGTAAAATCGCTGACAGCAATTTGCTACGATCGGAAGATATAAATGGTATGGTGTTTGAGCGTTTTGTGAATGAGATATTTCATCTCCCGTTGAAATTTTACAAACGGAAACAATAGGAACGATCCTAATTAATCTAGCCAATGAATTTCAAACGCGGCGAAGGGAATTTGTTGGAACAACACATCTTAAGGATGGCAGGTTGCAAGGTCAGAAAATTAGTTTCATTCGTTTAGTTTTTATTTGTTTCTTTTTTTCCTAATTTTCATTAATTTCACACATGTAGAAATTTTCTGTCTATTTCTGTTTTATAGAATCGTATCCGGTAATGGTTTGGTGGAAATTCAAAAAAAAAAAAATTCGTAAATGAATCGATTCACATGTTTAGTTTGGAAATATGGACAAGTTTATTTGGAAATTGGGCAATATTTAGTTGAAAATTCAGCCAATTAAACGAAGATTTGTCATAACTTGTATAGGAAAAAAAATTGAATATGGGTACGATAAACATCTAACTATTTGTAACCCAATCAAATTATTTCATATTTTTTTCTCTCTCCATCTCTCTCTTTTCTCAACTCTTTCGTTTGCTCATCTTTGACTTTTGGTTTTTAATTAATTTAAACGTGAAGTGTGAATTGATTTTTTTCTATTCGCTGAAAGAGAAAAAAACCTTCTTCAATTATATCTAATCAGCATGATGGAGATGGATCGCTTAATTCAAGTGCAAGATCATTCCTCTCACATCAAATATAGATTCAAATCCTAGGCCTATTTGACTCATGTTGAGAACAGAGACTAACGAATGAAGAAGAATAAAAATAGGGAAAGAGAGATAGAAAGAGATAGAAGAAGAGAACGAGAAAATATTACAACATTCAATGTTACTAGAGCATTGAAAAGTGAGTTGTGTATGTCTTCCAGTAGACAACAATTGGATTTTTATGACAAGATAAAAATCGCATGAAACAAGAAAAACAAAACACAAAATTCACGAAGCAATCGGCCGGTTTCATAAGATGGCGTCGTGCAACATTTTTGTCTTTTATTCGCTCATTTATTTGCTCGTCTCTTTTCCATTCACTTATTTTATTGCATATTCGATTGATTGCAAATGATTCTTCACAGAAAAAAAAATTTCCTCCATTGTGAGAGAAATTTTTTTACATTGCATTGCTGTTTCACAATATTTTTTTTGCACATTATCATCGCACATTATTATTGCGTTGAACAATACTCTGAATATTTGCATTTGGTTGCGTATCAATGTCAATAAATTACAATGATTATTTTTCAACTACATTAAAATCAATTGTAATCGCTGAGTGAGAGATCAGAATCAATTCGACAATTATTTGCGCACTCTATGCATTTTTCAAATTAGAAAGTTCAGTGTCTAATACGTTCGATTCCGATACTGCACATAGCACAGCACACAATCCAATATTGTCTCACAGTTAAGACTCACCTAAATTTTTCCACTAGAAACAAGAAAAAATTATTCTTTCTTCTTTTCGAATTGAAAAAAATACACACACCAAACCACTTGTTATGTGGATGGTTTCGTCCCTATTATAAATTCACTGTTCGTTTTATTCAAACAAACACTTTACATTCGATGTTTGTCAATTGTAATGGACTTTTTTCCTTTTCTTCACTTCTTCTTGTTTTATAAAATTCAATTGAAACTTATTAGCAATAATATTCCTTCAATTATCAATCGTATTGCTTGAATGATTCACCTTTTTTTTAATCAAATAATAGAAAAAAACAACAACTAATCACTTGATGTATGTTTTAAATGCACAATTTCAATGCGGATGGCTTTTTTCCCGCGTATAAATATTTATCTCTTTAAAAAAACCGAAATTTTTTTTTCATTCGCACTGAAAACAATTGAATTAAAACGACTAAACACTTGAAACTAAAAAAAAGAGAATTGTTTAATATTTTGCTAAATTTATATGATATCCGCAGATGTGTGTTGAGTTTCTTGCCTCATCACCAATCCATAATATTGGCGAAATGAATCTTTCTACCGATACGACTATACCGATACCCTGATTTTTTTTATACAAACACATTCATTGTGTGCCACACCACGAGAATAGACCGTCACATATCAAAAATCCTTTCGAAACATTTACACACATGCAAATATTCACATAATGTTTTCTATGCCATCGCGATGAACATTTCGCTTTGTATTGATGGTTTCGCTTCGTTCAACCCAATTCGCCGCGCTTTCGAATTCACTTACATTTCGGGCTTATGTCGATCAAATGAAACACTCATTCGCGCGCGCATTTTTCGAAAATTTTCAAATCAAATCAAGCAAATAAAACTAATTTTGAATTCATATTCTAAATTTTCAAATGAAATTGAAAATAACAATTTCTGAGAGTTTTTCTCTCAGCATCGATGTACTCTAAGGAAAAGCAAAAATCTTTCACAAATAAGCAGTGGAAATATTACAATCAGAGCTCATTGCCATTGTATTCGTTCGTGTGGCTCTGAATTAGTCATTTATGCAAATTTCATCCAATTTTTTTTATATCATTAAAAATGGTCGCCAAATCAATAATCATCTTATCGTGCATGCCAAATAGAAACTAACCGAAAAAAAAAGATCCAGTTGCAGAGTCCGGCAAATTATTAATTTGCGTTATGCATTACAATTACGGATTTAATAACGCACAAAAATAATTCGGGATTACTTTTTTGCATTACTTTTTGACGTCACGCATAAGAAAAACAGTGGATTGATATTTGCTTTTTGTTTCTATGTGTGTATTAGTGATATAGTGACAACAACCGAATGATTGTATTCAATTGATTCTATGAAAAAAAATCTCGAGAAAACAAAAATGGAAATTTATATGATATTGAATTCCAATTGTAATCTAATTTTTTATATTTTTTATTTCATGTGTTTCAGTTTAATTCATTTTTCTTATTTTGTTCTCAAATGACAGTTGTCAGATGCTGTGTGAACGATTCCGTACAATCAATAATAATGTATTATTTATATAGATAAAATGTGTTTCATTACATTCACCAACAATGCAAATAAAAAAATCAAACTAATTTCTATTATAAAAATGTTTCGCTAAATGCAAGGGCGTAGCCAGCCGAAACTTTAGGTAGGGGCAAAAACATTTAAAGTGCAAAAACGAGGACATATTTGGTCGAAAAACGAGGACATATTAAAAAATTTTAATGGAAAAATCATTATCTTTTAAAAATGATATAATACTGATTATTTTTATTTGTTGTTATAAAACTAGCTTTCTCTGGTCCTTAGAAAATTTTTCAAGTACTTCTTGCTGGATAGTTTTTGTATTCTCCTTTACCATTGCACGATGTACACTCAACATACATAAACCTAAAATTCACGCAAAATGTTAATTATGAAAATTACGAAATATGATTGACGCATACCACTTAGACGGCTGTCTCCTGTTGTAGAACGTAACCACGTTTTCACACGTCTTAGTGTGCTAAAAGATCGTTCGATTGTGCATGTTGTTGATGGCTGCGCCAACGATATTTGTAATGCATGCGCCACAGAGGGAAAAAACATATCGGTGTCTTTTATGACTTCACATAAATCCATAGTTTTCAGCTGCTCATCACTTAAATTCTTTTCTTTCCAATGTGACCGCCATATCTCGATTTCATTGCTCAAATTTTTCAAATTATAGAAGTCAGATAACTCTTGAATTTTGGTTTTTACCTCCTCATTACTTTTTGCTAACAAATTAGAAGGGTGTAGTAAAAGTAATGAATATGCCGGGGAATTATCATCCGAGAATCGATCATCTAATGAATTAATCATTGAGTCCAAATACGGAATCAACAGCGATCGCTTCCAATACTCAACTGGATTCGATGATGGATGATTTGATCGATGCCGTTGTTTTCCTACAACTCTCGGTAAATCAAGGTCATATCCGAGATTTTCCGAAAAGACATCCATTTCATCTAAAATTGCTTGCATTATGCGATCTGCGTCCGCACGATGGTCTTTAATTATAGAACAAATTGTTTTTACATGTGCCGCACACCGAAATAAGTCAATATTTTTTGCTTGTAATGCATTTACCACAGGCTCAAGTATAGCCGAGTATTTTGCAATGATGAATACGCATACAACAAACAGCGCCGTTGTTCCAGCAGCATGGTAAATAAATGCGCTTTTTCGAGTCTCACGATTACCTTCGGAGGTCAACTTTTCCAGTCCAGTAATTATAGTTTCAAAGTTGTTTTTAAAAATTGAAATACTTTTGTATTTCTCGGACCATCTTGTTGGGCAGAATGCAGGAATATTTGGGACGTACTTTCGTCGCAAAGTTGACTCTCGAAAGAAGTTTATAATTTCTTTTATTGTTGATATCGTATTACGCACTTCAGGAACTTTATTCAAGTCATTCACAACCAAATTCAAATTATGATTTGCACAATGAAAGAAAAGAGCATTTGGATATTTTATTCGCAAAATTGTCTGAACGCCTCGCATATACCCAGACATAGTAGGACAGCCATCGTAGCCCTGTCCAACGCACTTAATCGGATCCAAGCCACAGCTCTCAATAAAGTGATCGATAGCGGTAGCGATTGTTTCAGCATCCATGGCGTTCAATGTGACATATCCCAAAAATTCTTCACGAATCATTTGTTTCTTACTATCAAAAAATCTTACGCCGATCGATAGCTGCTCTTTTCCAGATATATCCGCAGTTTCATCTGCCATTATACTGTAAGCTACAGCCTGTTGTACATCCTTAATAATCATATCTTTTATTGTTGCTCCACATAAATCGATTATCTCATTTTGAATCTGTGGAGATGTATACATAGCATTTTTTTTACCATGCTGAAGATGATTTTCGAGCTCTTTATCACCGGAATCGATTTTTAACTTTATAAGGTCATAAAAAACACCTAATAACATAAGATTAAATTATGAATTTTAGCTAACGATAAAAATTCATGCACATGAAACTAAAAAGCATACCACTTTGTGATTCTTTTCCTCTTAATGGCAAATCATGTACACCGCAAAATATTACAGTTGAAATTATTGACGAAAGAATTTTTCGATTGGTTTCAATTAATTTTTGATGTTCGGACACCATCACAACATCTACTGGCACACTTTCCATGAAATTTTTTGCTGCTTTCATTGAATTCTGATGCCACTGAGTGGAAGCATGATTTTTGCAAGCTTCGTGCATATCTTTATATCGAATAAAAGTTGAATTTACAAACGCACCCGAAATTCCCTTCACTGTAGTTGGCGGAAATAACACACAGTATAAACATAAGGCACCTCGTGACTGCTTTGAGTATGTAAGCCAAGGTGTATACAATTGAAGCCAATTATGAATGAAACGTCGTTTCGGATCAATGGAATCTTTACGGAAATCGTAATTTTCTGAGGGTTTCCAACAATACCGCAACATATCACGCTTTTGAGCTGATGTCATTAAAGCAGTTTTGCCGACCCATTTACCCAGATCAAATTCGGAATATTGAACATTTTTATAACTAGCATCGTTGTCAATTTGATATTCATTTGTTTCAAAATCCATCTGATTTTCATTTGATTCAGTTTGGATTTCACTTTCATTTGATTCGAATATTGGAACTTCATTTGGGTCTAAAAAGTGAAATTGTTCTTTTTAAATATGGAACCGTTTTACCGAATGAAATCAATACATACATTGAAAAAATGGATCTATTGAATGTGTGTTTGCTGCAACTTGTTCTACTTCTTTATTTTCATCATCATGATCATTCGCAGAATTTTCACCTTTCTCAACGACTGAAGATGCGGGATCAATTTGATTTTCATTCGATCCAGTTTGATTTTCATTTCCATTTGATTCAGTTTGGTTTTCACTTTCATCCGATTCGACGACTGGAACTTCCTTTGAGTCTACAAAATGAAAATATTTTTTCAAATTCCGTAACATTTCACAAAATTATACCAAAAATTACGTGAAAAAAATCGATCCAATGAGTGGGACCTAGCGGCTGCTCGCTCTGCTTCTTTGTGCTTTGCACCTTCAGCATGTTCTGTTACAGAACCTTCCCCTTTTCCGATGACTGAAAATATTTTTTTGCAATATTTACAATAGGCTTTAAAATTCTCTTTTGGGACTGAATTGATCCATGGATACTTGTTTTTCCATTTTGGATTAAATGAGGTCTTTCTAGGAGCCATGATTAATTAATATTGACAGTCGAATTGTGAACAAGTGAATATTTTTCAAAAGCAAATTTCATTGTTGTGATATGTATAAATTATTATAAAGTCGGCGCAACAAATTCGTTGTATAGCAAATATTTCAATTTAGCACAAAGACTTGGCAGAAATTGAAATAACAACGAAGCATTTTTTGTATAAACAATTTTCCATATAAATTTATTTAGTCTTATTCTTAATTATACATTTACATATTCTTTGATAAATTTGAATCAAAGACTGCACAATCGATAAATAATGATATTGTCAGCGTCGCCATATATTCGTCGAAAGCAGAGAACGCAGATAACACTTTTTGGTTGGTCATCAAAATTCGAACGCATTCAAGGCATAGTTTATATTTGACTCGTAATTCAAATATTAGAAGCGCGACATTCCAAATTTTTGTTTGAATAAATGTTTATACATTTATAAAAAATGCTTCGTTGTTATTTCAATTTCTGCCATATCTTTGCTCTAAATTTAATGGATGGTCACTCTGTTATCTGCTTTCAAATCGATCAGATTATCATTTTCTCGTGTAGCTGAATATTCATTAAAACCAATTGATCAGTTTGTTTAAAATCCAAAATGTCATCCAAAATTGAAATTGTAAAAGGTGGTGTCGCAATTGGCAGAAAGATTTGCAAAACGGTGGCTAAATACGGTACCGCTGCCTTCACTGGCTACGAAATCGGTGAAGCATTTCATGGTGATTCGGGCGCAGTAGTTTTGCCAAAGGAAAACCCATCTCCGCCAAAATTCGAAATTCAAACCAGTGCTGGATTGGATCAATCTTTATTTGATATTAAGATTTTGCTAATTGTCCTCATTCTCGCAATCTTGATTGTAGTTTTGCTTCTTATTGGAATCAAAACATACACATTCATCGGAAAACGTGCCACAGATAAATTCAAAAAATCTCTTGAATCAGGTGAAAAATATGTGAAACTTTTGTTAAAGTGTGCTAGAACTCTTTCGATTGTAATAATTTTATTGTTTTCAAAATTCGTTTTGTTACAGCGTAAAAGACCAGCGAAGCCATCAAAGTCGTATTTCCATGGAAATCACTGGAATTTCAAACGGCGAATGCAATGAAATTAAGCTGAATATTATTCAAATATTCTAATGAGCATAATAAATAATTGATCAAGCTCAAAAACATCAAACGTGTTTTAAATTGTTTTACTTTTTTAGGGAATGTCCTCGTTTTTTTTTTCAAGTGAAAAAGCTATAATAAGCAAAAGGTGATAAAGATAAAAAAACTTATGAATCCAATTCGAAAAAATGTCCTCGTTTTTTACTTTCATCTAATTTGTATTTATATATTGGATATAAAAGAATTTGATATAAAGAATAATTTCTTAATATTGAAAAATGGGCGAAGAGAGCAAAAAACGAGGACATTTTTGGATTCAATGGGTTCAACGCAAAGGTACGGGCAACTGCCCGCTGTGCCCCCCCCCTGGCTACGCCCTTGGCTAAATGCAATAAATTAGCAAACTCATCATTTCTTACAATATTTACATTTAATCAATGACAATGAATCGCAATGTAAACATGAACAGAATTTGTATATGTAGAGAGAATAGAAAATTCAACAAAAACCAACAGATGGCGTTACTGTGAGTATTACAACTATTACAACTATTACATTCAAGAAGAATGAAAATAAAAAAATGAATTAAAATGAAACACTTGAAGGAAAAATTATAAAAAATTATATTACAATTGAAATTCAATATTATATGAATTTTTATAATTGTTTTCTCGAGTTTTTTTTTCAAAGAATCAATTGAAATCAATACGATCAATCGGCTGCTCTCACTATGTCACTAATACACACATATTCGTCAAAACGCAAATATCAATCCATTGTTTTTCTTATGTGTGACGTCAAAAAGTAATGCAAAAAAGTAATCCCGAATTACTTTCGGGATTACATTAATTCAATTAAAATAGAGTGCTTTATTTAACGCATCTCGGAATTACTGCCGGACTCTGTCCAGTTGCATGTCGATAAACGAAAAAAAACTCAATCAATGGATTTAATTAGCATGTGTACCTGTACATACGATTCTAAAAATTCTGACCGTTTTGACAGTTACCAATAAGGCTGAAATTCATCAAAGAGTATTGGTTGCAACACACAAATCATTAAATGGTCAAATGATTTTTCATGGAGAATCTTACGGTGCTGAAATAGTTTGTGTATCTATTTACATTAATCACAAAAGGTTTTATTTGATTGAATTGTATATTAGACTTAATTCACCATTTAAGGTTTTTGAAAATGTTGTTGATGCGCTTAAGTCATTAAACATGAAACATCTTCATAAGCATTCAATTTTTGTTTCGGGAGATTTTAATTTACCAGATTTAATGTGGATTTCTGCAGATATAGAAAATCCAAACATTTATTACCCCATTAATGCTTGTTCAAGAAAGGAGTTATTTATCTTGGATTCCTTTCATGAACTGGGTTTGTCGAAAATTAATGGTTTTTCAAATGAAAATGGTAAAATATTAGACTTGATTTGGACAAAAGATCCTGATTTATCTTATTGTTTAAATAGCGATATATATTTGGTGAGATCAGAAATTCACCATAGTTCCATTGAGGTCTACTTTCATGGTAACTTTGACAATGAAGTTAAAAATAATCAATATGAATTTCTTGATTTTAAAAATGCCGATTATGAAGTAATAAATGATGTTTTTGGCACCATCGATTGGGATTTATTATTGGCTGATGATTCACTTGATGATAATTTAAGCAATTTTTAAGTATAAAATATTAATAATGTAATAAATTCACATATACAATTGAAAAAGAGAATTGTTACATCTCACCCTAAATGGTTTGATGCAAATTTGATTAATATAAAGTATAAATTGAACAAATTGCGGAAGAAATGTTATAATTCATTGGATGACGAGAATAATTACAATAGATGTTCTCGTTTCGCTTATAATAACTACAAAGTGAATAGAAGAACTAATAGTTGATAACTCAATGGATTTTTTCAAATATCAGAAAGACTGTCAATGATCTGCCGCGTGAAATGCATTTTGAAGATAGAAAATCACGTAAAGATATTGAAATTGCTAATCTCTTTGCGGATTTTTTTGGTTCAGCTTATACATGACATTCTACCAATTTAATCGATATTCATGACAATAGTGGTTTTGGAAAAATAGCAAAATAATTCCAGAATATTCCTCAACTGACTATTAATGAGGATGAGATCATTCAGATCTGGTCTCTGGCCCGGATAGATTGCCAAACTTATTTATAAAAAAAAGTATTTCAACTTTATATAAACCAATTTCAATTCTTTTGGCTAAATCGCTTAAATTTGGATACGTTCCAGCTTTATGGAAGTCATCCTTTGTGAAACCAATATTTAAGAGTGGTTCTAAAAATAATATTGAGAATTATAGAGGAGTTGCATTACAAAATGTAATACCTAAGATTTCGAATTCTATTATTGCGAAACACTTAAATTTTCATATTTAAAATATAGTTGATATAAGCCAACATGGATTACTTCAAGGGAGATCAACTATTACGAATTTGGTTGAATTTACATCTCAAACCTTAACTCATCCTAAACCACATACTCAGACAGATGCAATTTATATTGATGTTGCCAAGGCGTTTGATTCAGTAAGTATTGACCTATTGATTCATAAGTTGAATATCATGGGTTTGAATAATCAACTCTTGAATTGGATTACTTCATACATGAATGGCAGAAGGCAAATTGTCAAACTGAGTGATTGTGAATCTGATCCGATTGATGTATCTTCGGGAACAGGTCATGGTTATCCAATTGCTGCAATTTTGTTTATATTGTTTACTATTGATCTACCTGAGTTCTGTGATAATTCATCAATCCTTATGTTTGCTGATGATGTAAGACTTACTCGTCACGTAGTTTCAATTGATGATTGATTAATTCTCCAAAAGAGTTGAGTATTTTAATTATAATCAGTTAAAATTGAATGTTACTAAAACGAAAATGATGATTTTCCATCGCTTTGGTAATGTGATTGATTTTAATTATACCATTAATGGGTTAAAGATTGATAGAGTTATTCAAATTAAGGATCTGGGTGTTATTTTGGACGAGAAATTCAATTTCAAAGCTCATATTGAATCCATGATAGCAAAAGCAAAATCTAGGTTGGATTGGATTAAACGTTTTGCTAAGGATTTTATAGACCCTTATACAATTAAAATATTATTTTTCAGTTTCGTTGTTCCAATTATAGAATGACTTTAATGTTAGTTCGGAAGTAATCAAGAAGAGTTTGGTTGAATTGTTTAAAAACTTAAGGACTGACCAATGACTGTATATAATACTGTGATTTTCTTTGTAGTTCAACAATCGCAGAGACTTGCTCCGAAATCATCAGGATTGGCAATTGATTGTTGATTCGATACAATTTGAATCTTCTATGTTTAATAAATTGTAATATTATAAAATGTTCTA
>JAQOWM010000275.1:0-23938 GCA_029041755.1 Resseliella maxima
GTGAGAGTACTCCGCCCTGGGGTGTTCCCCTTGTGGCTATTACTTTCATTTCTTTTCCCCAATGGGAAAATATAATGGTCCTTTGTGCAAGCATCAATTTAATCCATCTTATAACAGTACCGTTTATATTATATTCTTCCAGATGCTTGAGTATTGCATCGAAATTTATATTGTCGAAAGCCCCCTCAATATCCAGAAAAGTCGATATCATAAATTCCTTGTAGTGTATGGTTTTTTCAACCATAGTTATCAAGGTGTGGAGTGCTGTCTCAGTAGAGTAACCCTGCCTAAACGCATGCTGGCTTTTCTGCAGGTATCCTCCACTATCCATTTTCTCCCTTATGTATCGATCAATCAGTTTTTCAAGGGCTTTTAACCAGAACGAGGTAAGGCTAATCGGCCTAAATGATTTGGCGGGGGTGTAATCTTTCTCTCTTCCAGGCTTGGGAATGAATTTTACTTTAACCTTCTGCCACGCTCTTGGAACGTCGCCCAATTGCATCGAGGCTTTATAACATTTCCTGACCCAGAGTCTCCGTGAGGTGCCATGTTCGTTGAACAAAAGCAGGGAAGATACTGTCATTTCCCGGTGCCTTGAATCGATTAAAAAGAGAAAACGGCCCATTCAGTTCCACCCTTCGTGATTATGTCTGCGATTACGCTTTCATCATACACAAGTGGTGGCTCTTCCAGTTCCATTCTCTCCATACCCCCAGCAGCTTGCGCATTGCCCGGGAAATGGGTGTCCATCAAAACCTGAGCAGTTTCCTCGGTCGATTCAGTGAATCTGCCATTGGATAATCTCAGGAAGCCAGGTCCTTGTGAAGGATCTGTTGCTAGAATCTTGTGTATTCTAGAGGTCATTTTTTCTCCCTCTATTCTACATGTTAAGATATCTTGATCGAATACATTTTTCGGAAAGTAAAACAAAACACGTTCAAAATAATTATGCAAATATAATTCTAGGGAATTTTCCATTATTCGAAAAAAATTATAAATTTGGATGAACCAGTTGTGTATTTTCAGTGTGTTTCTACATACACAAGAAAACTAAGTTGTTTAATTCATTTTTTTCAAAGTGCCAATTTTCACAAATGGCGTAAGTCAATTTCTTCTACTCTTTGTAGCAGGTTTTATTCATTCAATTTATTTAATTTCAACCTTTATTTTTCAAAAAAGTGCAAATTTACATTGATCGAAAGATCGAAACAATCATTTGATTTTAATATCAAAAATATTTGAATAACAAAGATGACAAGACATGAAGTCTTTCATAAGAGAATATGTGATACAAAAGTTTGGAATCACCTAACAATTTTATAAAACAATTTTATTTTGATAGACTTGATATTAGAGTGGGTTTTGTTCGGAAGTTTTGCGAGCGTAAAAGTATCGGTGAGAAAAATAGCACCACTCAAGAACACATTTCCTCATTGCACGAAAAACCAGTTTAGAGTGTCATGATGTGAGTTTGAGGATCGGAAGAAAGGCAAAACTCCGCCAAAGACTCGAAAAAGTAGATCTCGAAAATTCACAAAACTTCCAAAAAAGATCCCCTTTCCTTAGCCTAATAATAACAAACTAATGACATTTACAATTAATAACATGATGGTATGACTAGATTATTGTGTATATTCATTAGTTATGAATTTTTCAGAGCAAATAGTAAAAATTTGTGGTTTTTAATATTATCCATTTAAAATTAATAACAAACATTATAATCTGTTTTTGATTCATAAAATTTTCCTTTGCATACGTGAAAATAAATTTTTCAATTGTTGTAGATTCTACAATGTAGAGTCATTAGACTGAATCTCAAAATCATTATTTTATTTTATGCTTTGCAGAAAATCAATGAAATCTTGCAATAAACTTATTATTATTTATTTATATTTAACAGAGCAAATACAAGTATGGGAAGAACCAGAACATGGTTGCGTTTTATTGTATTGCTAATTGCATTTTCATGTGAATTTGTTAAAGCAAAAGATTTTGAAATAACAATATTCCATAACAATGATATGCACTCACAATTCATGCAAACCGATGAACTAGCTCGAGGACCATGCTCTGTTGAGGATCAAAAAGCCAATAAATGTTACGGAGGCTTCGCACGTATTTCTTATGTATTGAAGCAACGTCGAGAGATAGCTGCCAAGGGTGGAAAACCAGTTTTGTATCTTAATGCCGGTGACACGTATATGGGTTCGATGTGGTTTACTTTATTTAAAGACAAAGTTGTTACCGAATTCATGAATCTGTTGCAGCCTGAAGCAATTGTAAGTTATCAAAGCAATGAATCATAGAGGAAGAATTCGATTATTCACTTTATTTTATGCAGGCTTTGGGTAATCATGAATTTGACTTTGGAATCGATGCCTTGCTCCCATTTTTACGAAATGTCAATGCTCCAGTTGTATTTGCAAACTATAAAAATCCCTCCACTCATCCCTTGCGACAGTTGAAAAATGTTGTACCATCAACAGTTCTCACTGTTAGAGGAGTGAAAATTGGTATTATTGAATACCTTACTAAAGAAACCAATTCTTTACCAGAATGTGACGTGCAATTTACTCCTGAAATTGCTACAGTCAAGTATAACTTATTGAAAATGAAATTTATATACATTTTGGTATTAATTAGCCATTTATATTAATATTTAGCGCTGAAGCAGAAAAACTGACGAAAAAAGGCGTAAAAATAATCATTGTATTGGGCCATTCTGGTTACGGAGTAGATTTAGAAGTGGCAAAGAAATGCCCACTTGTTGATCTCGTTATTGGCGGTCACACACACACAATGTTAATGACAGATAAAGTGTACAACGAGAGAGAATCAATTCATGGACCATATCCAACTGTCGTCGTGCAACCAAAAACTGGAAAGAAAGTTCCCGTCGTTCAATGTTATTATGCCACCAAATATTTAGGCCAATTGGAATTGAAAGTAAATTGATTTTCATTATAAAAATTAATTCGAACAAATTGCCGATATTTCTATTTAATTTCAATTTTTATTTTCTAATTCAGTTCAATGATAAGGGAGACCTCATTAGCTGGGATGGTTCCGATGTGATACTCCTTGGTCCAAATGTTCCACAGGATCCAGCTATATTAGAAGTAGAGGAAAAATATAGAAATAGAGAAATGGAATTGCGTAAAGTTGTTATTGGTGAAAATAAAGCAGATTTAGATTGTTACGCTTGCCGAAAACACGAGTGTATACTTGGAAATGTCATTGCCGATTCCTTTCTTCATGCAACAAAAAATCTGACAGATCCTCCAACAATTGCAATAGTAACAAGCGGCTGTATTCGAGTTTCTATCAAACCAGGAAACATAAGCAAACCTGACTTAGAAAATACTCTTCCTTTCCCAGGCTTCTTGACAGTCGTTACAGTTACCGGAGCAGTTTTAGAAAAAGCTTTCAGATATTCGATCTTTAAATACATGGAACATATTAATAATCCAAAATTTTTACAAGTGTCTGGTTTGAAAGTTAAATATGATGTAAAACTTCCACAGACAAAACGATTAATATCGCTTGAAGCTACGTCACCTCTTGATATTTCCCGTGCTCCAAAAGGGAAGAAAAAACTCGGAATATCGTGCTTCCCATTGGGATCAAAAGATGATAACGGTTTTCGAAAACAAAAATTCAGAGTTGTTATGCCATCGTTCTTGTATGCTAACGATGCATTTGATATGTTCAAAGTAAGATTTTACAACTTACATTTTTTCTTAATTATAAGATTCCAAAAAATTTAGATTCTACATGCATTACTTTTTATTCACAGTCTCCCAAACCAATATTTACAAAAATCCGACCAGTCGACGCTTTCGAGAAATATGTTAAAGACTTCAAAGTAATTAATCCTAAGCTTAATGGACGTATAACGGTTGAAAATGAGCCAACGGAGGAAGAGAGAGATAAAATAGAGGCAGAAACGAATGCGAAAAGAGGGACAGAAGAGGAAGCCAAAAAAAATAAAAAGAAAAAATAAATGTATTTTCATTGCATTACTTGATTTCATATGGAAATGTTGATGTTAAAAAAAGATTTCGCTAATCACTAATCACTAAATGATCATGTGTTGAATCTATAAATTTAATAAATCGTTTTTCCATTAATCTACTGAAAGTGCTTATTATTCTGGTTTTGCTAATGGATAACTTTTCATGAAAAAATTACATTAACAAAAAAATTCATATTTCGATTTCTCATTAGATATTTATTTTGAATTGTGAATATATTTTGTGTCATAAAATGATTTTGCAATATTTTGCATTGTAAAATGTACACTTGTATGTGTTTTTTTTCACAGTGATCATTTTAGAGTTAATATTTTATCATTTAATCTAGAAAATACAAATATTACACTTAACATTACCTGAACTCGAACTTGGTCTACCTAAAATTGTTTTGATGAAGCATCATCATCAGATTATGTATGATTCTGATTCTGATCAATATTAAAATAAATTATTTTGTTTACCATTTCATTAAATGTGTTTCATTTATTATATTTAAACAATTTGAAATTATTGAAGCATTCGATTTTTACCGTTTCCATAAAAACTTTGTTCTTATACAACTCACTTGTGGTGATATACAATGAAATTCGACATTTGTTATGCACACATATATAAATACAGTATTTTTGACGGTGAATTCACTTTACTCGTTCTTGATGAAACTCGACTTTTTCGAGATTGCAATAGATTTTATTATATTTTATTATATTTTGACAAGTAATCTCATATTGCAATTTATATTCGGTCATTTATATTACTTGTTTATGTTGATTAAGATACTTTTGCCTTTACTAATGTATCAATTGTGAATGACGAATTTCACAACTTGCAGAGCGCCCTGCAAGGATCATCATAGACATTTTGCACCCATATCCAATTTCTAACACATTCACAGAGATAATGAATATGGATTGTAATCTATTAGCTAGTGGCTAATCGCCCGATCTCGAAAATTGTCCGCGGGCTTGGGACAAAAGTTTTGATTTCGAGTGGGTGCGGATCGGTCTCAGGGAAGAATGAAGGTAATTTGGACAGATTTCGGGCCGAATTTTTCGCCCATTTGTGGCCTCTGATAGATACTACCTAGGGGTTTTTATCATACATGTATTCACAAATATACACCGTTTATACGATATATACACAATATTCACAATATTTAAACTATACACGATATTTATGACATTTATATGCGACTTATTCAATCAATATACATCAAATCCATAAGAAAATATTGCACATATAAAGGTGAATAATTGTGTATTAATGCGAATTCTATAAATATTATGTATATTTCATGAATATGGCGTATATAATTATACCCAACAATAGGTACAAATATATTCAAATATATAGCATTTTATATGTGATAAATGTAAAATATTCAAGAAATTAAAAATATACATTTAAACATAAAAGCCCCTAGGTGTAGCACTTTGTAACAGTGTTAGGCGAAGATATTATATGAAATATATGAAGGATTTTGGGCATATCACATCATCAAGTCCAATCATATTTTTCAATCAACTGTTTGTACTTCAAAATTATTCAGAGAATGTTTTGAAATAAATAATTTTCATTGTGCTCAAACAAAAACAAAAGCTATCATCACTAATGTGTTTGCATCAGTTTCTGAATAAATGTTAAAAACAAACGTTTATTGCTCATGTGAATAAAAGAGCCTGTGTGATAATGTACGAGCAAAGACACGACAAAGTTATTCTTCAACATGATCACGCTCGGCCACATGATGCAAAGGTCGTCAAAACATACTTGGAAACGCTTCGATACGATGTGCTACCCCACCCACCGTAAAGCCCAGACATAGCCCCTTCTGATTACCATTTGTTTCGATCGATGCAGAATCACCTGGCTGATACACGCTTCACTTCTTCTGAAGAAGGCAAAAATTGGGTCGATTCATTCATTGCCTCAAAAGATGAAGATTTCTTCCGACGTGGAATCCGTATGCTACCCGAAAGATGGGAAAAAGTGTTGGCTAACAATAAACAATACTTCGAATAATATAATGTTATTGATTCATTTGTATTTTTTTCGTTAAAATTCAATAAAAAACAGCGAGTTTCCAGTTATAGAGCCAACACTATTGCAAAATTCTTCGCGCACTGCGTTAATTTTCACCTTACTCGTATCGTATTTCGTAGTTTATCTCCACATCAACATGGCTGTATGTTTTGATTGTGAATGAGTTTAGAATAAATTTTCTTAACTGGAATTGAGAAAGTCAGTGAATGGAACAAGTGTATGTGTGTGAAAAAAATTCGAACGTCTATTCCATTATGGTTTCTTAACTCAACTGAACTAAAAACTAAAATCATATTTTATTGTAGTATAAATTAGAGTCTGTTCTCTTATAGCAAATTTTAAATGTCAAATCACAACATTCTCCCGGACAAATTTGTTTGTTATTGATGATTTTCTATGAAGTACATTTATCAATTTTCAAAATTATATCTTTGACCGGTTTTAATTAATTTAAAGTAGTTGATTAAGCTAAATTTCGAGAAGAAAATCGTCGTTTGATTTTATCTAAAATTTCTCTAAATCAATTTAATACTTTATGCAATTAAATGAACAAAAAAACAAAGCAAACTGAATGGAGTTTCTATTGGAAGAAACTAATTGTTTTATAATGATGTTGAACATATAAATAATACCGGAAATCTTTATAGCGAAAACTGAAAATTAGAAGTGTTATTATTGAAATCTTGTTTGACAAAGTTATGAAAATAAAAGTGGCACAAAAAACATTCGAATGGCGAGTCATTTATGGTGCGTTCGAAACGGCATCACAAGCAAAGTTTTGTTTTTGATTTATCACTTGCGAGGTCGATGACCGGCACCAAACCTAACTTTGCAATCGGTCTTTCAAGTATCCCACCGTTCGTTCGAACCGTTTTGCCTGGATACAAAGAAACCACTCGACCCATAGACCAATGACCAACGGGAAAACGATGATCGTTGATAACGACTAAATCATTCTCTTTTAGATTTGGTTGTTTTTCTGCCCATTTTGTACGAATTTGCATTGATGATAAAATGTCTCCTTTGAATCGATGCCAAAAATGTTGAACCATTTGTTCCATTAATTGATAACGTTTAACCGGATTAATTTCAGTTGGTGGTTGTGGTCGTGAAAGTAGTGTTCCACCGGTTAGAAAATGACCAGGTGTTAATGCAGTGAAGTTATTTGGGTTATCATTGATTGGTGAAATAGGTCGCGAATTAAGAATTGCTTCGATACGAGTGAGAATTGTAGAAAACTCTTCAAATGTTAGTTTTGAAGTTCCAATGACCCTTGAGAGATGAAATTTCATTGATTTAACTGCAGCTTCAACGAGACCGTTGAAATGTGGTGCTGTTGGTGTGCTAAAGTGCCACTGAATTTTCCGATCAGTTAAAAATGGTATGATTTCTTTTGAAATGGTTTTTTCGAATTCGTTATATGATCGTTGATTTTCGTTAGAGGCACCAAAAAAATTAGTTCCATTGTCGCTATATAAATCATGACAAAAGCCCCGACGAGCAATGAAACGATCTAGTGCGTGCAGAAAACTTTGTGTAGTCAAATCGCCTACTGTTTCAAGGTGAACGGCCTTCGTTGACGTACATACAAACACTGCAACATCTCTCGAATACCATATGGACCGGCATAGTCTACCATTGTTGCTGAAAATGGACAAATGTGAGTTGTCACACGAGCACTTGGTAAAGCACTCATTTGTTGTTGTTCTAAAATTGGCCGGTGTTTGAAGCAAAGGACACATTTGTGAATGAAGTGTCGCGCCAAATTTCGAACATTTAAAATCTAAAAGTTTTGTCGGATTTGGTTTACAGTGATTTGTGGACTACCATGTAATGTGAGTCGATGGTGATGATCAATAAAGTAGAGATTCGGTGATTTGATGGTAAAATATAATTTGTTGAGAAATATTTTTGTTTTCGTTACGAGTGGATTGAGCCAACCAAGTGGATCAAATAAACGTGCAATGATTGAAAGAACACTTCGTTTTGTGAATTGTTTGTTGATTTCAAACCCGAGAGTGAACGTGAAGCTATCACTTGTTCTTCACCATCGCAAACCTAATGCTTTAATTGTGTCGTCGACACTAAATAAACACGTTGTATTTTGTTCACGATGTTCGATTGGAATTTGTTGTACAATTTCTTGCGAATTACTTGCCCACTTACGTAGTTCAAATCCGGCACTGCGTAGCGTGTGAATTAGTTGTTGGAGTAATTTAATAGTCCATTGGTTGTTTCGTGTCCTGACACAATGTCGTCGACATAAGTTTCATATTTTATGGCATTGTAAACAGACGGATAATTTTGTTTATTTTGTTCAGCTAATGTATGCAATGTCTTAATCGCTTGATAATTAAAACATGAAATGTCATGTTAAAACAATTCAAAATATAACAAATTTAAAATATAAGACCAAAAAGTCAATTGTCAATATACACAATAAAAATTGAAAGTCAATAACAAATATCATAATATCAAAAAAAAAAAAAAAAAAAAAAAAACTCAATACAACAAAGTTGATATTCAATAATAAATATCAGGCCATAAAAAGGTGATAGTCAATAAAAAATTCATTTAATCATCAACAATTATGAAATGCTTAAAATTAATATTGCTTAAACAGTCCTTAATTAACATCCCAATTGCATTTGTGTTACACAATAATTGATTGATTCACATTTAGTATCACAGAGACTACACACATCCTAAAGCGGTTCTGGAAAACATTTAAATCGAAAAAACAAAGTTAATTTTTTGAATTAATCAAGAACAAAATGTGTTGACCTAGTTTGAAGATTTAATTTTTCCATGACAAAAAGAAACCACCAAAAAATAAAAACTCTCCCACATTGATTTATATTATTTCAGAGCGAGTAAATCACCGAACGCTGTATCAGGCAATCTTAATACTTTTCTTTTGAATTCATAGAATGGCAAGCTTGATTCAATGAATAATGCTGCATGGTTGAATGCTCTACATGCCAAATTAAATGGTGAATAAAGTCCATAGTTGGTCCGAAAACATTTGATTTTGATAAATTCAGGATTTCTGAATGTTCTTCTTCCATTATTTAAATTAATCTGACTACGATTATATGGATCGTTATACCTTCCACTGATGATTTTATGAATGAATAGAATTGCCGAATTAATTCTACGTTTCAACAAAGTTGTTAATTCAAGAGTATTACAATGCTCCACATACGGTGTCAGTACATAATTATTTTCATCCATGTTCAGGTAATCACCATTCAAATAAATCACAGCTTGTTTTTGAACACTCTAGACTGAGGCTTTATAGCTTTTATGATATGGCATCCAAACCGTTCTTGAAAATTCCAAATTTGATCGAACTAGTGAACTATATAATAATTTTGCACTATCAATGTCAAATTTCCGTCGGCATGTTCTTTCACTGATGAATTAACTCTGACTACCTGCTTTCTATTTTTAAAATACGACACGAACCATTGAAGAGTCTTATTGCTGATAAGAAAATTAGCCTTTTTACGAATTAAAAGTGATTGATCAACAGTATCGAATGCCTTCTGAATGTCAGCATAAAAATTATCAAGTTTTTTACCAGCCTTGAAGGCTTCAACCGCATGCATTGATAATTCTGTGAGATTAACATATGTCCCGCTCATTTTGAGACTACATTCAAGCGTTACGCCATTTAAACACCAAACAAACAAATTGAATATTTCTCTCTATGGTAGTTTGCTTTATTCATAAACTATCGAAAAACATATTTACAGAACACTTAATGGACCATTATCTTCGATTTTACGCGGTATGTCGAACCTTCAAAATCATGTTCTGGCAGACCGATACGTCCACTTCCTTCAACTTTCGCTTGATTCATCCAATCAACTGTTGCTCGTTTTGAGCTTCCCAGCCCTTCTCGTACACTTTACGTTTGAGAATCGACCAGAAATCTTCGATAGGACGTGCCTGTGGGATGTTTAGTGGATTGTCTTTTTTCGGTTCAAATGGTACATTTTGCGATGTGAGCCAATCCAATGTTTTTTTTGCATAATGACTGCTTGCAAGGTCCGGCCAAAACATGATTTCATCTTGAAAGTGATGTTTTTTAATGAATTGCTTCAACTTTGGCAAGGTTGGTCGATATAAATGTCAGCATTGATCGCTTTTGCTTTGTTTTGACGAATGATTGATGCTGAAATACCCTTTGATGAAATCGCACACCACACCAACACCATTTGCTCGAATTTTGATTTGCCGGCATATTTAACATTGTCTGGTGTTGTTCTAATGTTATCAGGGTAATATCCATCGTTTCCACTCAATTCATGATGCGAAAAAGTGAAGTAAGATTCATCATCCAAAATCATGAATTTTCCATTTGCAAAGTGTTTGTCGCGAAGTGTACGGCAACATTTCGGTATTATCACGAGTTGTCTGGCTGTATATTTCGGTGCTCGTTTAAGTTTTCGATAAAATATGTTGTTTTTCTTCACAATGCGATGAACAGTTGATTTTGAAACACCAAATTTTCGTGATAATCGTGGTGTTGACTGTCCAATCTTGTTTTTGGCACTTGACAGCAGACTTTTCATTGCTGTAGCACTCAACTTCGGTTGATGGCCATTTTTCTTTTTATTTTCCGGAAGTTTACCGTCACGACAATCCTTGATAACACGGAAAATGGTTGCACGTGAGATTGGCTTGTCTTTGAACACTCGAAGAATTTCATTCGTACTTAGTTCGCCAAAAAGGTTTGTGACACTTTTTCGTAAATCCATTTTATATGCCATCATGAATGGAAATTTTTGTGCGAATTGTGTTGGACAGTAGAGTAGGAGTACCGTTAAATCTGCTATGTGCATTGGTTGACATTTTGATGTTTGTTTATGAATCGCAATAAACGCCTGAATGTAGTCTCAAAATGAGCGGGACACGTGTTAGTTCAATATTTCTGTTTGGTAAAAATCCATGCTGTGATTTTGACAGAAGATGATTAACATTCAGTTTCAGCTGCTGATCACCAAGCTTTTCAAATACTTTTACAAGTGTCAGTTCAATCGTAACACCTCTGTTATTTTTAACATCCAATTTTTTCCCAGATTTGAAAATTGGTATGACTTGACCCTTGGGAAAAGACACCATTAGCTAATATATGCAAGTCCATACAAAAATTAGTGAAAACTAGCATAAACTAGAGAAATTAGCAAATAATACGTGTTTATTATGATTTGCTTTATCACCAAATTTTCCGAAGTTATCAAGAACTTTTGAAAGCACTGACTAATTGAAAATAACGCAAGCAATTTTTGCATCAGAAATTATTCAAGAAATCGAAGCAAAATATATTTTCAATTGTTTTCATCGCAAAATTCCATTTATACTAAACGTATAAAATCATACTTGACCTGTCAGTTCCCTATCGGGAACTTGTCAAATGTCAGTTGAATACTAGAATATTAGCAAAAATACAAGGGAAAACTAGCAGTATTAGAAAAAAAAAGTAGAAATAGGAGAAACTAGTGATTCAATAGAAAAACTAGAAAAATTAGCGTTGGTGTCTCTCCCCTTGACTTGACCAAGTTTCCATTGATTGACACAATCAAACACACAATCATTGATTGACTTACTGAAAATCCTTGCTAGTGGCTCAGCCAAAATATCAGAACACATTCTAACGCGGTTTGCTCAAAATGCTTATACAGTCGAAACTGGAAGAATGTAATGGTATGCAAGATTACATTGAGATTATGACAACCGCAAACAAGCTAAAAGGGATCGGTTTTGCTGTATTCGATGATGGCTTGTAACAATTTTACTTGCTGGTTTAAGTGACAAGTATCGGCCGTTTATTATGAGCCTTGAAGCAAATGAAAGTGATGTTTCATCGGACACAGTGATGACCAAGCTGTTGGACATACAGCAAGGGGAAAAATAATAGAAAAAGCAATCCATTCTAGTACAAAAAAAATCCCGAAAAAGCCCATCAAATCACATTCAATATTGTCTTACTAAAATAAAATACACATACATTACTCTTGACACATTATGATTTGTCAAACTCCCAATATAGTGAGATATTCTTGTATTTAAATATAATTTGTGTTCGTTGTGTTCCATTCAATTTCAGAAACAAATTTGAAAAATATTTATGATTCAATTTTATTTCCATGTTAATTTTCAAATCTTTTTCTGAAATTAAATGGAACACATCAAACAAAAATGACATTTAAATACAATTCAATATACCGAGATTTTGACAAATCATAATGTGTCAAGAGTAATGTATGTGTATTTTATTTTAGTAAGACAATATTGAATGTTATTTGATGGGATTTATCGGGATTTATTTAGTACTAGATTGGATTGCTCTATCTAGTACTTTTCCCCTTGACATACAGTCAACAAATTCAGCTAAGGGCGAGGCGCTTCTTTCAAAAGGAAAAAAATCAAAGAAAAAAATTTGATAAAGGTATGGAAGTGCGCAAATGTTACAACTGTGGTTCCACTGAACATCTTAGGAATCGATGCGATCAAAAAAGGAGGATAAAAAAAAAGAATCATCAAACGCATTTGTCGTCGGTTTACTATCAGAGAGTAGAACTGACGAGTGGTACATCGACAGTGGAGCGTCATCGCATATGACACCACATGGAGATGGAATATTCAACATAAGACGAGCTGAAACAAATGAAATCAAAACTGCAAGCAATTCTCGCGTTTCAAACAATGTTGTAACACATTGTGCATTCCGATGTAATGGGACCCATGAAAACACTATCCATTGGCAAAGCAAAGTTCATATTAGCTTTTATCGATGACTTTTCAAGAAAAGTGTTTTGCTATTTTCTCAAGAATAAATCCGACGTGTTTGACACGTTTATCGAATTCAAGAATTTCGTAGAAAGGCAAACGGAAAGACAAATCAAAATATTACGTACAGATAATGGGACCGAATATTTGTCTACAAATTTTCAGAATTATGTTAGGCGAACCGGCATTCAGCATCAACTGACAGCACCGTACAATCCAGAGTCAAATGGTGTAGCCGAACGCTTTAACAGAACAATTCTCGAGAAAGCACTTTGTTTGTTGCAAGATGCAAAATTACACAATTTTTATTGGGCAGAAGCGGTTAATATGTTTAGTGATCGATTAATCGAACACCAAGCTGTAGTGTGGGTAACAAGACATCCGAAGACATATGGAAAGGCGAGAAAATTGATATGTCACATATCAAATTGTTTCGCTCGCGAAAAACCGTACATCTGTCTGATGCCAAAAGAAAAAAAAATCGACGCAAAGGCAACAAAAATAATATTCGTTGGATATGAAAATGATTCTTCTATCTATAGGTGTATTGACACAAAAACAAGAAAACTCACCATAATTAGAAATGTGAGATTTTTTGAGACAAGTATACAAGTTGATTTGAATGATGAATCAAGCGAAGATGAGAAAGAGGCAATCAACGAAATCGCAGCCATACCACTGTGAATGGAACAATAAACTCGATGACGCTTTGAAGAAAATGCAATTCAGTCGTTGCAAAAGTGACCCATGCATTTACATAAATAATCAATTAAATATCAAGAGTTAATTAATTAAAAATTAAGTTCAAGATGAAGGACATCGGACTAGCAAAAAATTGTCTTGGACTTCATATAATTCAAAGCAATGGATGTATCAAAATACATCAAACACCATATATTGAAACGATTTTACATCGATTCGGCATGAATGAGTGCAAATCGGCTTGCACTCCAAGCGACCCAAATACAAAATTGTTATCAACAAGCGATTGGTGCATTATTATGTCTTTCTGGCATCACTCGTCCGGATATTGGTTTTGTAGTGAACGATTTAAGTCGATTTAATCCTAGATTTAATCAGAAGCATGGGGCAATTCATTGGCATGCGATAAAACGAAAAAAAAGACGCTATAAATTTATAGCGTGTTAACATTGAACAAAAAAACTACCATTCAAATAGAAACAATTCATTAATCACTGCCAGTAGATTTTAGTAAACAATAAGTAAGAACTAAAATTTGGATACTCGTTAGCCCAACTAAGAAAATTTCTCAATTGAGTAATGAAAAAAAAAGATTTATAAATCCATTCAGCACGGACTATGTACAGGTCGAAATTAAATTAAGTCATCAAAATTCATGGCATATAATTCTTGGAAGTTGCCAATGCTTAGTCAAAGCTTTGAAACAATAATCCAATATCCTAGGCCAGCTGGCTGTTATTTTTGAAGAAACAATCATATTTCTGGGTGGAATTGTTGAATAAGCATTCTCAAGCATATAAATATAAATGTGAAACAATAAATAAATTCGAATTGTCATTGTAATTCCAACGTAACCGCACGTCTTTTATTCACTACAGGTTATGGGCGAATTTGTTGTTTAAAAGACTTAGCCTTGCAATTTTGTGTTTTTTTTTTTCAAGTTGAATTTGCTGTTTTGTGTTTTTTTTTATCGTTTGTTTATTACATTAAAAAAAAAAAAAAAAAAAAAAAAATGGCAATGTCGAAAATGTCGTCCGTTTGAATTACTCAAAGAAAGAGAAAACTTCGATACGTGGGAAGTGGGTGCTAAAGCGTATTTGACCATAAAGGAATTGTGGAAATGGACAGAGAAAACACCGGATGCAGCTAAACCTGCTGAAGTTATAGCAGATGAAAAAGCAAAGGGAGAATTAGTGTTGCTAATTGATCCCAGTTTGTATTCGTATGTGGCGAATGCGGTAACTACAAAGGAAGCATGAAAGGCAATTGCAGAGGGTTTTCAAGACAGTGGAACATGTCAAAAGATTTTCACGTTGGTCAAGTTTTTTACAACAAAAGCTGAAGATTTTGCCACAAGACAAGAATACGTTAATGCAATTCTTATGTTATGGCGAAAAGTTAAGGCGGCCGGTTACGCAATCGATGTAACAACAGCGGGATCATTGATGTTGGGACGACTCCCAGCTGAATATCGACCGATGATAGTTGGCATCGAAAATAGTGGAAAGGCTATAACTGTTGATTACGCCAAAAACTTGATTCTCCAAGATACATTGTTGAATGCAGAAGCCACTCGTGAAACGGCACTTGTGGTTAAAAAGAATTTCAAGAAAAGTAAAAATGTGAAGTGTTATGAGTACAAGGGACCACACTATCGAAACAAGTGTCCACAAAGAAAGAACAAAGAAGAGAAAAAGAGTGACAAGGCTTTATTGCTATACACGTCGTTCGTTGCTCAAGACTCAACGAAAAATTGTGACTGGTACATTGATAGTGGAGCGACAGCTCATATGACAATGCAAGATTTTTCTTTGAAAAACAGATCAAGACCGACAATCAGTGAAGTGAAAGTTGCAAATAATGAAAAACTGAAAATCGATTGTGTCGGCGATGTTGAACAGAAAGTCAAAATTAAAAACCAATTAAGTGCGATTACTTTGAAAAATGTTCAATATATTCCTGGAATATGTGCTAATTTAATTTCAGTCAGTCAGATTGTTAATAAGGGCAATGAAGTGTTATTTACAAAAAATGGTTGTACAATTTTTCGATGACAAAAAGAATATCATTGCGACTGGCAGTATGAAAAATAACATGTTCAAATTAAATATTGCAGAAAGTGAATTCGCATGCGCGGTTAATTTTGATGAAAATTCGTTCGGTTTATGGCATCGACGTTTGGCAAAAAAAAAAAAAAACAACTGTCAAACTGTGTTGTTAAGGAAATATAGCTCCGTAAATTTAATGTGTTTTAATTGAATTAAATATAGTTTTTTGACTGAAATCTATATACATACGTAAACTGTGGATAGTTTTCAATGAACAAAATAAAGTTTTAGTGTTTACGTGTGTTTTTAGTCAACCTTAGACAAAATAAATTGTGTTTAATTTCGCCTGTACAATTGTTGTTGTGGGTCAAAATGACACACAAATGTAACAGAGACAATTGTTTGCCTACTAACGTAAATGGGCCGAAAACAAAATGTATTAAATGTGGAAATTTGTGCTATTTAAAGTGCTTTGATATCGCAAACAACGACAAAATTAATGGAAACGATGCAATTAAACTTAATATTAATGATTCTGCCGCTGTTTTTGTATTGGTAAATCAATTGGCATTTGTTTGTTGCACGCATTCGCCGTCACCTGATGATTTGAAAAAAGGGCTCAAATTGCCAGTAAATCGCTCAACATCGAAAACACGTCAAACGAAAATCAATGAAATAAACGAGAACACATTTTCCAATGAATTATCTTCAATCAAAGAAATGTTGTCATCGATAAAAACATCAGCAGAAACTCAAGCGACTGATTTAAATGAAATAAAACAGCTCGTTAAAGAAACAAACGTCACATTGAAATTGAATGAAAATTACACCAAAACGAAACCAAAAGCAACATCAAACACGACATCAAATGCAACAAATAACGCAACAGTCGAACCAAAAACTGTAAAAAAAACTTTTGCTGCTCTGTTTGAAAACGACAAACAACATCAAACACCAAAACGTACATTGAGACAAATGTCTGAAAATGCACCGGAGAAAAAAAAGATGCCTACACCGAAAAAAGGAACGCGTGAAGTGACAATTGGTTTGCCAGTTGAACCAAAGGTCATTAAACCAAGAAAAGAAAATAAACCGCAGTTTGACCGGGCAGTAAGAGTTTCTGGCTTACACCGAGATACGTCAGTTGAGGAAATGAGTAACTACATTTTGCAATACACCAACGTCACTGATAAATCAGAATTCGAATGTCACAAACTTGTTAAAAAAGATGTGGATATCTCAACATTGACTTTTGTTTCGTTTAAAATATCAGTCAATCAAGAACATTTTGAGCATTTTATGGACCCGAATACTTGGCCAAAGGAAAATTCAGTTCGTGAATTTTTAATGACACCTACATTGGGAGATTTTTTGACGTCACCGAAACCAACATTATCTCAACGAGAAAAAAGACAGAAAGTGACTGAAAAAAACACAGCCGATGTAACGAACAACATGCAACAAACAATGAGCAACGCAAATTCGCCAGCAACCATGGATGTCAGTGCATGAGCAAAAGGTACAATGACAGCCAAACAAAAATAACGAAATTCTTCAATTTAGAAAATAAAAAGCCATTTTTGGTAGAGGACATTTTTAATGTAGACACAAATTCAAACTTCAATTCAAATCCAAATTTAAATGTAAATTCTAATTCAAATTCCAATGTTAGATCTAAATGTGATATTATTTATATAAATTCCAGAAGTGTGATAGCTAATCTTAGTAAAATAGAAAGCATGTGCATGTCACTCAACCCAAAAATAGTCGTATGTTCGGAAGCGCGTATTACAAGCGAAATTAATTTTAATGAATATGCAATTAATGGCTACAAATGTGAAGTCTGTTTTTCCACCAGTCGAGCTACTGGGGGAGTGGCAATCTATATAAAAAAGCCAATTAAATATAGGGTTATCAAGTGCAAATCTATTGAAAAACATTTTTGGTTTTTAACAATTGAAATTATTGAATGTGATATCAGGGGTATTTATAATGGTTTTTATCGATCACCTGACTCCAATCATAATGAATCCATTGAAATTTTTAGCGAATATATTGAAAACAATATAAATTTGAATAAACTGAATATAATAATGGGCGACATAAATTTTGATTTTGCGAAACATTCGACAAAAATACAGAGAATGAATATTTTGTTTGAGTCTTGTGGATTAGAGATTATTTCTGACTTTTTCACAAGAATTACGAATGAAAGTCAAACAAAAATAGATTTAATTTTGACAAACAAGCCGCAAGTATTGTCATGCAAAAGGGAGGAAAATGAACGAATATCTGACTATGAAACCATTTCCGTAAATTTCTTAAATAAAATTAATATAGAGGAAGCGATAGAAACTTTTATTTCTTGGAACAAATATGACCAAAATAAATTAATTGAAAATTTACGAAACTGCAATTGGTACAGTTTTGAACAATTAAGTATTAATGACAAATTAAAATTGTTAAGAGAAAATTTAACTTCAGCTGTTGAACCACTGATAGACAACATAGTTATCAAAGAAAAAGAATTTAAGCTAAAGTGGTTTGATAGTGAATTAAGGGACATGAAAAACAGAAAAATTACGTTATACAATCAATGGAAATTGACAACTAGTAACCTAGACTGGTCATTATATGTCAGCGTACGCAACGAATACAACAAAATGATTAAACGGAAAAAAAATGAATCAATAAAGAATGAAATTGTTAGAGCAGGAAGTGATCAAAAGAAGATGTGGAGAAGTCTGAATAAGCTGCTTCCAAGCAAAAAAATGGACGTCAGTGATGAAATTGTTTTCAAAGATTTTCAATCAACAAACAGAGAAGAAATCAGTGAGGGGTTTAATTGCTTCTTCATTGACAGTATTAGAGAAATAAATTCTCAAATTCCGGAAGAGGAATTAGATGAATTGTATGTCAGAACGGAAAATGTTTTTAAATTCGAAGAAGTAACAATTGAACAGGTTGAAAAAGTATCAAAATATCTGACAAAAAAAGTAAACAAAAGCCAAATATGCAATTCACTAGTGTGGAATGATGCAATGCAGTATTTGGGATATTTTTTGACTAAACTGATCAATGAATCGCTTGAACAGGGAATTTTTCCAGTTGAATGGAAGATTTCTGCTGTCACACCAATTCCGAAAATTTCTAATACGAACATTGCCAGCAATTTTAGACCCATAAATGAATTACCAATTGATGAAAAAATCTGTGAATGTTTGGTCAAAGACCAACTTCTTAAATTTGTAAATGAAAATAATTTATTTGCTGAAAACCAATCAGCTTTCAGGGAAAAACACTCCTGTGAAACCGTTCTTAATCATTTGATTGCTGACTGGAAAATAAGTAGAGAAAATGACGAAAAAATATTAGTGGTATTCCTTGACTTAAAACGAGAATTCGAAACTGTAGACAGAAGTATCATGTTAGAAAAGTTAGAAAATATGGGAATTACGGGAATAGAGTTGAAATGGTTCAACAGTTTTCTCAGTGATAGAAAGCAATTTACTAAATTCAAGGGTTGTATATCTAGGGAAATGGAAGTTCCAATTGGATTGCCGCAAGGTACGCAATTGAGTGTCTATTTGTTTGGCTATGGGACATAAGTCCCCTCCTCAACCCAACCCCAACCACCAACCACACCCAACCACAACCCAACCACAACCCAACCACAACCCAACCACAACCCAACCACAACCCAACCATAACCCAACCACAACCCAACCAATACCCAACCACAACCCAACCATAACCCAACCACAACCCAACCAATACCCAACCACAACCCAACCAATACCCAACCACAACCCAACCATAACCCAACCACAACCCAACCAATACCCAACCACAACCCAACCACAACCCAACCATAACCCAACCACAACCCAACCAATACCCAACCAATACCCAACCACAACCCAACCACAACCCAACCAACCACCACAACCAACCCAACCCAACCAATACCCAACCACAACCCAACCACAACCCAACCAATACCCAACCACAACCCAACCACAACCCAACCACAACCCAACCACAACCCCACCACAACCCCACCACAACCCAACCACAATTCAACCACAATTCAACCACAACCCAACCACAATCCACCATACCCCTACCACACATAGTGGCAATCCAGCCACATGTTTAAACAAATTTTTTGTGTCGCATTTCTACAACCATACACTCATGCACAGTCACACTAAAACCAAGCAACCACAACCACATTTCTACAGCCATACATTCATACACAATCACACTAAATTCAAGCAACCACAACCACATTTCTACAACCATTCATTCATACACAATCACACTAAACTCAAGCAACCACAACCACATTTCTCAGCCATCATTCATCACACCATCTTTCAACCACAACCACATTTCTACAGCCATACATTCATACACAATCACACTAAAAACAAGCAACCACAACCGCATTTCTACAACCATTCATTCATGCACAATCACACTGAAATCAAGCAACCACAACCACATTTCTACAACCATTCATTCATGCACAGTCATACTAAACTCAAGCAACCACAACCAAATTTCTACAACCATTCATTCATACACAATCACACTAAACTCAAGCAACCACAACCACATTTCTACAGCCATACATTCATACACAATCACACTAAAAACGAGCAACCACAACCGCATTTCTACAACCATTCATTCATGCACAATCACACTGAAATCAAGCAACCACAACCACATTTCTACAACCATTCATTCATACACAATCACACTAAATTCAAGCAACCACAACCACATTTCTACAACCATTCATTCATGCACATGCACAATCACACCAGAATCAAGCAACCACAACCGCATTCTTACAACCATTCATTCATGCACAGTAGGGTGCATCGAATTCTGTATTATTGTATTATTCGGGGGCCCTAGTGCGGCTTTTTTAGAACTCGTCGAGACGAACATTTTTTGTTCTGAGACTATACCGATACCTATTAATTTGGTACGTGGCGCTGGACTTAAAGTTTGACCAATAATTATTGGGCAATTTTTTTCATGTTTATCTTCAAAATTTGAAGCAGGTAAACCACTATTATCGCCAAACCAACATAAGCACTTGAAAGAGGACTCAATATAGTACACTTTTTGATATGTTTTCGTATTTTCACTTTGATTGATGATTTGAAAATTAGCCTTGAAGTCATTTTCGCCATTGAAAAAATCGAAAAAATTAAGCAAATCACGTGTATATCGACTTCGCATGCAATTAAATATACATGAAACTTACCTATATTTATTATTTCATAACTTATTTCAATAAAACAAGCATAATTTTGGGTAAACGATTCGAAAAAGAAAAAATGAATCTCATTATTATCAAATGCTCGAACAGTAAAAAATTAAATGAAAATTATTTAAATGTATTTCACTTTTGACTAATCCATAATGCTATTTTCTTTTCAAATTTGCATTATTATACTCGAAGAGCATCCATCAAATTTAATTTCATGTGATTCATTACTTACCATCATCTAGAATATAATTTTCCATTATGAAATTGGATCATTCAATTTTTAATATATTTAGCCTTAATTTATGCATTTTTTTACAACAATTATTCAAACATGATCGATGCTTCCATATTGTCAATACGGATACACGCAAATCATTCTATTATGTACAGCAAAGTGATACAAAATTAAGACGCAATAAAAATAATCAGCTGATTGCTGTATTATATTGTTTTTGTGTACGCACTTCGTTTAATATATATTGTTTTTGTGTATGCACGTTGTTGATGTATTTATGTGTCATAAGCAAGAATGAGCACAAACAATAACAGTGCTGTTGTTCATGCATACTATTCAATTGATCGTTAAACGTTTAAGTTAAATTGATTCGATTTAGTATATTTTTTCATTTTTTTCTCAATATTATTCGATTAAAATGCAATTCGAAGCATCAGAACTTCCAATAAATGTTCTTCCAAACAATGAAGATGTGCTAAAAGCAATTATTTTCGAAAAAACAGAAAAGAAACAAACTTTTTCAAATGCAATAACAACTGTTGTCGATACATTAATTTCTGTATGGAAGAAAACGTCTCTGCAATATATTTCTAAGCAAAGAATAAAACAAAAAATGCAGGACTACCATACAAAATACATCAAGATAGTCCATGCAAAGCACCGAAGATCAACAATCGTGGAAAATATCCGACAATTTAATGTAAATTATTGCAGATTTTTTTATTGTTATATAATGCTTGCAAATCCGCATCTTCAATTTTTTTTTTTTGGAACACCTGGCTGTTTTTTGTCTTCCAAGTCAAAATCACCACTTTTGAATCTCGCAAACCATCGTTCACAAGTGTTTTGAGTTGAAGCATGTTCACCATAAGCTTCTACTAACAAACGATAACTTTAAGCAGCGTTTTTCTTCAAATGAAAGAAGGTTATTAAAGTTCCTCGCAAAACCACTTTTTCAGGCACGAATTTCGACATTTTTGAAGCAAAAAAAATCTTTGTTGTTTACACTTCAGCAAAATGACATATACTGAAATTTATAGCGTAATGACAGACAAAAAAAAAAAGAAAATGGCCGCGGTGTACTCCGATGCACACAACGCTAGTTACGCCATCTTGTATCTAAATCGACATTTCTTTTGCATACACCCAATATATATATATATATATATTTGTTCTTTACATTGATTCTATATAAGTAATGTGCTGTTTTATCTCAATTATTTGTTGAATCTAAACGGTTGTAGTCTGTATGAAGTCTGTTAATACTGACGTATTGGTGAAACGTTTTGCAATAATGATTTTTCTGGCAGTAAAAAAATGTCGGTAAATATTATTACATATTTTGTGATATTAAATCAAATTCAAATATTAAAGGATTTCCTATTTATTATTTTTGAAATCCAGTTGGCCATTAGGCGAGTCAAGTTTAAGGTATAATGCGATGTCAAAGAATCTGCATCGTATTAAAAAAAATCGGTATCCAAATGTAAAGATTGCGGACGATATTATAAGAGAATTCGAAAAACCCGAGATAACAATTAAATATGGAGGAAACCTTCGGCAAAACCATCCATTTTATATAAATACCATCAAAATTGGTGAAAAGTGTGCCTTTACTATTTTCGCATCCTATCAAATAATCGAAATGATCAAGAGGCTCATCCCAATTGGACAACGGCACTATTTAATGGATGGGACATTCAAAATCGTACCAACTGGTTTCTATCAAATGCTTATCATTTGTGTGATGTTTAAGAATGATGTAAGTGTAACAGTGCCGCAGCGTGATCAAAATTCGTGGGGTGGCTGAGAAACATAGATTTGAAAATATAGAGAATTTTTTTTCATGAATATAGTTTTATTGAGATATGTAAGTAACAGTGGTCGTTCATTGTTTTAAAATAGCTGCAAGCGCCTATTTTTTCTTGAATTAAATTCCTTTAATACATCCATCTTATCAATATTCTTCAAATGTTTACATTCAAAGGCCAAAAAGGCTAAATTGCACAAACGATCACTGGTCATACTCATTCGTCCAACGGTTCCAATCCGATTGAGTGCTGAAAATGATGATTCACAAATTGATGTTGAGCATCCAAATGTTTCTGCTGCCTCCATTAGTTTGTAAGTATCTTCAAATACATCCTTCAATGGACTAATTGTATTCAAGTGACTGAAGCGTTCTACAGAACTTTGCATTTTTGCTTTTTCAATCAATTTTCTCACAAAACCAAGCTCGATTTCTTCTGGTATCTTAATTCCGACTTTTGCAAGTGACATCATATTTGGACGATCAAACTCATACACTGAATCTAAAGCAATGAGTACATCAGAGTTTTCCTTGAATCGATGCTCCATTTCTGATATTGTCAAATCAAGTGTTTTTTTAAAAACTTCGTTTAGCTTGTTTTCTTCGTCAGAATGAGCACTTTTTGATTGCATTGATGAACGACGACGAGTCATTTGTGCGGATTGCGATGCAAAATCATTTGACGGCTCACTTTCAAATAACATTGTTTCAGCTTGGCTATAGTATGTAGCGAAATGTTCGTCATTCTTCATTTCTTTCAAATCAATTATGACTTGATCATTTATTGGCTTTCCATCCTTGTAACCGACGGTACGAATTTGTAAAAATTTATCAGCTGGTGCAATGATTTCCAAAATGTCTTTGAAGAAATGTAAAAAAAATACAAAATACATTTTTGAAATCGTTGTTGATATACCAACTGCTGTCACTATGTCATCAGAGCCAAATTTTCCTGATTCATTCTCCACAATATCTGAC
>JAQOWM010000944.1:0-31725 GCA_029041755.1 Resseliella maxima
TAAAGTCATTAAATTGTTCTTATTGAATACTTGAATGATCTTTTGGTTCCAATTCAAGCTTGAAATGGTTCTGGGTGGCAGGTGCAATGCATTGAATTAAATTCATTTCGAATTCAGCTGCTACTCATACAAGTGCACCCATTGAATGCCAATTTGTTCATAAAACGCTTATTTGTTAAAGGGCACTGATGACGTGTTTGTTTTCACTTGTAAAAAGCTACAAAATTTGTATGCTCGACTTAAAATATAATACTATTGAATTTAAAATACTTTAATGTAAATTCTGCACTTAGAAATGCAAGTATTATATTAGAAGTTGTAAACGTATTACTGAATGGTGAATATGTATGAGTTTGAAATCCGGACAAAGCAGTGTATATATTTTGCATGAAAAATAAATCTAGCAATTTGAAATTCGTGTTAGTGCAGACACAGACAATTCCCCACTTTTGTGAATAACTTGCTAAACCTCAATGAAGATGTGACAGATGCTAACGTTTTGGGGGTTTTTTTTTATCGTTTTTTTATGCAACACAAATGGCTAAAACTGAGAATAATGTGTCTAAAACTGGGTTTTACCTGATGTGATGGATCACTTGCAGAACCGCTGAACTTTAACGTATCTCTGGTGAGCTATGCTCATGTCTTTGTTTTTGGTTGGTTTGTTTGTTTACTTTGATGTACGTGCACACAAACAACATTTACCGCACAAAACATAACATAACATAATAAAATGAACAACAAACACAGATTTGTATAATTGTTCTTTTGTTGTTGTGTGTTTATTACGCATTGCATGTGAAGACACAAAGTAGTCATTAACAAATCCCAGTACACAACCATCATCTAATTTTAAAATAAAATATGTGACAGCGACCAAATAAATATAACTTACATTGAATGTATCCAAAATTTCTTCGTTTGCTTGACTGAATAAGCATATTCAGACGTATAACCAATGCAGACAATTTTACTGAGTCTTTGGTGTCTTTTTTTTTATGCCAGGGTAGGAATACACGGTTTTTTTTTTATAAAAAATATAGAAAAATTAGATGATGGAAACTGAACAACGGTGTAGTTTATGATTGTTTTTTTTTTTTTTTTAGTAATAATATAAATAATGTTTGGTTTTGATTCCTGCCCCTGGTAACATGAATTGAGAATTAGTTTACAGCCAGAATGTATCTCAGTAAAATTGTCTGCATTGGTTAATACGTCTCAATATGCTTATTCAGTCAAGCAAACGAAGAAATTTTGGATACATTCAATGTAAGTTATATTTATTTGGTCGCTGTCACATATTTTATTTTAAAATTAGATGATGGTTGTGTACTGGGATTTGTTAATGACTACTTTGTGTCTTCACATGCAATGCGTAATCAACGCACCACAACAAAAGAACAATTATACAAATCTGTGTTTGTTGTTCATTTTATTATGTTATGTTATGTTTTGTGCGGTAAATGTTCTTGTGTGCACGTACATCAAAGTAAACAAACAAACCAACCAAAAACAAAGACATGAGCATAGCTCACCAGAGATACGTTAAAGTTCACATTTATGCAAGTGATCTATCACATCAGGTAAAACCCAGTTTGAGACACATTATTCTCAGTTTTAGCCATTTGTGTTGCATAAAAAAACAATACACAAATTGAAGCAAAACATTTACATTGTCACATCTTCATTGAGGTTGAGCAAATTATTCACAAAAGTGGGGAATTGTCTGTGTCTGCACTAACACGAATTTCAAATTGCTAGATTTATTTTTCATGCAAAATATATACACTGCTTTGTCCGGATTTCAAACTCATACATATTCACCATTCAGTAATACGTTTACAACTTCTAATATAATCTTGCATTTCTAAGTGCAGAATTTACATTCCTTTTAAATTCAATAGTATTATATTTTAGTCGAGCA
Source organism: Resseliella maxima (assembly GCA_029041755.1). NCBI lineage: Eukaryota > Metazoa > Arthropoda > Insecta > Diptera > Cecidomyiidae > Resseliella > Resseliella maxima. The sequence goes on from JAQOWM010000944.1 coordinate 1,925, forward strand.
TACAAATTTTGTAGCTTTTTACAAGTGAAAACAAACACGTCATCAGTGCCCTTTAACAAATAAGCGTTTTATGAACAAATTGGCATTCAACGGGGTGCACTTGTATGAGTGGCACTTGAATTCAAAATGAATTTAATTCAATGCATTGCACCTGCCACCCAGAACAATTTCAAGCTTGAATTGGAACCAAAAGATCATTCAAGTATTCAATAAGAACAATTTAATGACTTTAGAAGTAAAATCAAATTAAACACACAGACGGGTGATGCGCAGTTTTACTGCACAATTTTGCAGAGAAGAGTTTTCTGCACAAAACAATACAAAATGTGCGGAAAACTGGCACAAATTTGTTCCATTTCTCAAAATTTTTTTGTACCATATTAATTGCCATACATTGTTTTTTGGATAGGATATATCCATAAGATCTCCGCAAGAGCTGGATCTGTGTGTGCGTTAGCCGCAATATAAAACACACACGTATAATGACGTATTGTATCAGCGGGCAACCAAAATTAAATGCACACCTAAAAATATTTACCAATCGATTTTTCACGTTTTTCCGATCGGAAAATGGAAAAAATAAGTGAACTTTGGTCCTAGCTCATTGGGGCCCAGTTCATAGATTCAAGACCTATTGATAGAGGTGTCACTTGCCCAGGCTGGCGATCCATGGATTCTTAGGATTTGGCCAGGATTCCAGAACTTCCTATATGGAATTTCATATAAATATCAGTGTGCATAATTTTAGGTGTATTTTTATATGTTCTGGAATCCAGGCCAAATCCTAAGAATCCATGGATCAGCCAGCCTGGGTAAGTGACACCTCTATCAATAGGTCTTGAATCTATGAACTGGGCCCCAATGAGCTAGGACCAAAGTTCACTTATTTTTTCCATTTTCCGATCGGAAAAACGTGAAAAATCGATTGGTAAATATTTTTAGGTGTGCATTTAATTTTGGTTGCCGGCTGATACAATACGTCATTATACGTGTGTGTTTTATATTGCTGTTCAATCTACACACACAGATCCAGCTCTTGCGGAGATCTTATGGATATATCCTATCCAAAAAACAATGTATGTTAATTGCAAATACTGTATATTTTTCAGTGATTATCAGAATCAGATTCATTTTTTCCAAAATTAAAAAATTAATTTTTTTCCAAAAAATAAGTAAATTAAAATAAATAATTTTCAGTCTGCTATTTAATAGGCGGTATTCGATAGGAGAATGATGCCGACTAATTTTTGTATGAAATTCTATATGGGAAGTTCTGGAATTCAGGCTAAATCCTGAGAATCCATGGATCAGCCTAGGCATATAAAACTTTGAGAAGATAATTCTTGAATTTTTGTTCGCCACAGGGCAAAATCCATTTATTTTTCCCATTTTCCAATCGGAAAAGCGTGAAAAATCGATCGAAAGATTTTTTCTCCTTTGAAATGCAGATTTAATTTGATAAATCAAAAATAATTTTTTCTCATTGAATTTAAATGTGCAAATAGCGCCTATCGATCTATTAAATAGCAGACTGAAAATTATTTATTTTAATTTACTTATTTTTCGGACAAAATTAATTTTTTAATTTTGGAAAAAATTAATCTGATTCTGATAACCACTGAAAAATATACAGTATTTGCCATTTATATGGTACAAACAAATTTTGAGAAATGGCACAAATTTGTGCCAGTTTTCTGCACATTTGTGCCAGTTTTCTGTATTGTTTTGTGCAGAAAATGTTTCTCTGCAAAATTGTGCAGTAAAACTGCGCATCACCCGTCTAGTAGCTTCCAATTCAACATCCCATGTATCAATGGAATAGTGATGATTGCATACTCTAGCTCCAGGTGGAATGTAAATTTTTTTCACTTTAAGTGCTTTTAATCTGTCTAAAAATGCAATATTTCGAAGTCCACTAATTGGAGTTAAACAGTCAATCAAAGTACATCGTCGTGTAGACGCAAGTGTTCACCGAAAATTAAAATGAATCGCAGCCATATTACAATTTTGTATGATTGCTAATCAAATTGTGTAATGCGAGGTACAAATCTCTTTGAAATCAATTCATTTATTCTCAATATAAATTGTCACATGAAATGTTTGTTGCTTTAGTTTTGCCGTGTGAACTCTCACTACTACAAAACAAAATCACGCCTGTTTACATTAATATATAAACTTTGCAATAAGCTAGCACGAATGATAAATCCAGTCATAGTGAACATTATAACGAGTTTGTATTGTTTCAAATCATTGAAATGATCGCAATAAGCATTGGAAATTCTAGATTGTAACGGGGACGGTACACTGTTAAAACGACAAGAAGATTGCTCAGTTTTGAATATTTGTGTTTGTTTTTCATTCGAAGAAAAAGTAAAGTAACGAAAAAATGTTTTTCTTCAGTTTTGTTTGGCGCCCAATTGAAGAATTTTCAAACACAATAAAAAGCGTTTTACAATTTAGAAAATCAAAAAGAATTTAATGAAGAAATTCAAAAGCAGATAAATTAATAGTAAATTACAAGTGTACAATGTATATATCCATTGTATACTGGAGCCCATGTATGTATCCACTATTTTTAACGGGTAAGTAACACTGTGACACTACAAAAGGTAGAAGACGAATGCTCAATTTAGTTGTGTACTTACAAATATTCAGGAAGCCATTCTTAAAGAAGAAATATTATCACCGGAACTTTGAAAACGTACTAAGCATCTAGCATATAAATTTTTCAATGCCGTCACACAAGAATTTTTATTATTTTAGTTTTTGTTCATACAATGAATTATCAATTGTAGTAAAAAAGAATCATGGATAATGAAAATGGTTTTCGACAAGAAAAGTTCATGTTTACCAAATGAGATCAGATTTTAGTACGCGTTTTTGCAATCAGCATATAACCATGCACCTTTGGGAATTCGTTTAATTCCAACACACGAAATATGGAACCATTTGAATGGGCATGATGGATTTTCGCAGAAAATCATTTTCCCGAATTCGGTTTGTCGGCATATGCACCAAATATCTGCTGCAATTGTATGGCGTCGTTGATTTATTTGTTTTGACTTTGACTGTGTACGGATCTCATGACCATCATGAGAAACGGTATTGCGTCGTCGCAATCGTCCTTTTGGAATTTCTGTTTGATATGCCAATTTAATACCAATGTGTTCGAGTGCTCGGGCAAATGAACGAGTAACTGATATTGAAAAAAAAAAAAACAAACATGAAATATTTCAAATCGTTGAAATCAAATGAAATAATATCGTACCTTTTTGAAAAGATAGATTTTGGAGTGTATTCATTTGGAATCGATTACAAATACGATTCGCTTCAGCAAGTTTTTTGCTTTGTTGTCGTGTTGGTGTCACAAGAAAAAATTATCAATTAAATATAATAAGAAAGATAAGAAATATTGGTGGTTTTAATTACTTGGATGCATTTTTGATCCGAACAAAAACTTTTTTAAAATTCAAGAACAAGAATGATTTTTGTTGTGTACATACTACGCGGGTAGCCTTCACTTTCTGATCATTTGCATCCTTTGAATGATCATTTGCATCCATGAATGTGCTTGATTTATTTTAATGCCCAATTTGCTTGGAGAATTTGTTTAATCCAGACACAAATGAAATTAATCCAGTTCGCATGACAATTTGTGGCCACGTTTTCCACTTAAATTGCATACAAAATTCGCTTCGTGCGTAAGTATTTTAATTTTTGTTTGAACAATATTATTAGAGTGTGTTTATTATCATTATTCAAAAAATGTATCCATATGCTATTTCACATATGAGGTTTCCTAGGAGATTCCCCCTTCTTTTGAAATCTCGAATAAAAAATATTCACTAATTGTCCTTATTGTTCAAACTAAAAATCTTCGAAACATGACATATAAAGAAATGAATACCAGATTTCGTTCTCCTAACTTTACAATCACTTTTTTTTTTCTTTTTTTCTTTCTTTCAATTCATTTATCCGAAGTATTTCATTGTATGTAAAATATTTGACTGTTTTATGGTCATTATTTGCCCATTTATACAAACATTTCCTATGTTTATTAATTGAAAACTTAATTCAAAAAATATTTGGTATTCGTCGACAGAATGTGTAATTCATTCATGGGTAAATTGTAAATGTGACTAAAAATTGTTTTCAATTTCATTATGAATATTACAATACCCACTCATTGGAATGTATTTTAATATTCAACTGATAAAAAGTAAGACATTCGAAAATATACACAACGGAAAATAATGTCAAGACACTAAACAGCAATCATCATCCATTTGTTCAGCTCAAAACATTGAAATGGAAAATAACAAAAAATAAGAATGAAACGGTCGATTCAACAATTGAATTAAAAATAATGGTTGTCGATCTAAAAAAAAAGTGTGTCAGAATTCACATCAGCACCACAATTAACTTATAAAAATCTTATGCTCATCAATGTCAATCCAGACTGCAAAAATTATCACTTTGGATGACATATTGTGCTGCCCAAAAACACTGACATTTTGTTACCAATTAAATGCAATTCAAGCAATCAAACTGTTAGTACGGAAAATAAAAACATTTTGTTGTTTGACTAGGAAATCGTAAATTGTTGGAAAATGTGTATATACATACATATCTCTTTCCCTCTGATTCACTCTTTCACTTCCCTATCTCTCTACCTCTCTCCCCATCCCTCTCTCTCTCCCTGTGTTTGTGTGTGTTGTATTGTATATGCATTCTTGATTGTGCGAGGCTAGGGGGTAGACACACGAGAATCAATTCACGTTTTGAAGATTGATTTGCATGATTCTTATAGATTCTCGGATTCGTAATGATTCGCAGATTAGTACGAATTCATGATTTGCCGCCCACACGAAATGACATAGTAATTTTGCTTACTCTACTGTTTCTTCTTTTTCTCACTATGGGCGCTGCCATATTTAAATGTATTGAAATTAGGTGCAATAATAAATTCTAATGAATGCGTTTAATAAACTGTCATATTTAAAATGATAAACATTTTTCCACGTTTGTTCATAAAAGTGAATTTATCGGCTTGTAACATTTTCTTGTTGAAATTTTGTTTTGTGTTATCGTAAAAAATGTTAAAAAATAAAAAAAATAAAGTTTATGGTATATTGTTAAAATTATGAAAAATAAAGAGGCAATAGATAATTAAATCAAATTAAATCTTTATTAAATTCGTTGTTTTAGTCACACGTTCCGTTTGTAATACATTCAAAAAAAAAAATTTTGACGATCCAAAAAAAGCAGCCGAGGCTTTTTTAAGTGTACGGGTGGTAATAAAAAAAAGTCCAGAATTGGAAACCAGATTAACTTTATTGGATCCACCAAAGAAACCAAAACGTCGGCTTTCATGTTTTACCGAGCCAAATCAAAAGCAGAAAAGCAATAAAAAAAGAAGACATTCAACACACATTCCAGTAAATACCGGTAAATACCATTGTCACTACTTTCGAAAATAAAGGTTAATTGAATTAATGTCGATTAATGTATAACGAGATTATATCCATTCAACAAATTATGGCATTTTTTTTTGCTCTTTTTTAGATATTCCAACAATTGAACATGATAACTTATCGCAAATAAATGAGAATCTGTTATCACCACAGAACATTTATGAGGCTAATGTGGATGTCAATTTTTTCCCTGAAGGAAAATATTAATACAGATTTGTCGGACTTAATATAAAGAGAATAAAATCAAAAAAAATATACCATATTTTATATTCTTTTCGGATTTTTAGATGGATTAATTGATCTTGACACATCATTTGAAAAATTAATTTATCAATCATCAAGCGATGAAGAAGCTGTGCAGAATAATGGAGAGACAATGAATAATCAAAATGGTGAAGGTCTTGCTGACTCAATCTCTTCTAGCATAGAAAAATTTCGACAAATTCTGGCAAGAAGACACATATTTGATCCTCGAGAAGAAAGTGATACCAGTGAATTACACCTTGACCATGCATCAACCGCTAATTCAGCTGATATTGATTCATCACTTCTTCATCAATGCATATCAAGTGGATTGAATAAACTTTGCAAACTTTTAAGTCGATGGAATAGTGAGCCTACAATATGCCATATTGATGGTAATTTTTTTTACATGGAATTAAATTAAAAATATTCTAAAAAAATATGATTTTATATGATATAAAAGTGGATATATTTAAATGTAAATGTCAAAAACCCATATTTAAAAACACTGCATTTCAATGGGAAGCCGATAAAAAAAAACATAAATTGGAATCAATTTAAATATGTTCATTTTTATTTGATGGTCGATAAAAAAAAATGTTTTATTTAATATAAAATTCATAATTAATTCAGTATTTTTTATCGGCTGCCGATGGAAATGAATTGTTTTTAAATATTTTATATATACACCGGTGCGCACCGGAGCGAGAAAAAGAATTATTAAATCAATATTTTTAATTTAAATTCAGGTTCTGGTTCTGGTTCCGGTTCCGCAAGTGCCTTTATAAGTGGATCGGCATCAATTTCAGCTAGCGTCTCAAGATGGGCGACAACTTCTACTAGTTGTAGATCAGATTCAACTTGTGATGTATCAACTTCAGCTAGCGTTTCATTATCCACATCAGCATCAGCCTCAGGTAAATTAAAAAAATATTCTATATAATTGCATAACAGCTGCTATTCAATCGGCAGTGATTGTAAAATGAATGGATATATCTTCTGAGCTGAGTGTTCAGGCAGATGAGTCTGTAAGTATTGGACATCGACACATGTCCGTGTGCAATACATACAAATTCATCCGGCTGAGTGCTTAGCTCAGCCGATATATCCATCTATTTTGCAAACATTGTTAATCGGTAGCCGTCAGTAGCCGATTAAAAAAACTGAATTAATAGTATTAATTAAATCGTATTTAATATTAAATATTAAATAAAACATAAAAATGAACATATTTCAATCGATTTAAATGTATGTTTTATCATATTTAAAAACACTGCATTTCAATCGAAGCCGATAAAAAACATGCATCTATTCAAATATGACCACTTATATTGTTTTCATTTTTTTATTCCGATTTTTTCATAGATCCAAGTGAAAATAAAGAAAATAAAAAGCCCTGGTTTGAAGGTGTAGTATTCAAACCAGTGGCTTTCAAGTCACAAAGAAGAAACAGTTATAAGTAAAAAGAAGAAAGAAAAAAAAAAATCTATTGTAGTCTATTATTCAGCAGCGTGAGTTAGTGCACAACAACAAAATACAAGAAAATAACCGAAAACCATAGTTATAAAATCACATTCCAAATGTGTTCAAATGTGATCATATTATGAAGAGAGTGTTAGTCGATGCTTGCATTTAAGAGAGATATCATTATATTGCATTTTTTATTGCATTCAAATTCAAAGTTATTATTTTAGTTTGACTCTTTTTGACTAATTTCTTAATATAAATAACGACAAATCACGACAAATAAAGTAAATTGTCATATCAAATCATAAAGTGTTTTTTACATTTTTTTTTATTTCATCAATACACGATATTTTCATTACACTTAATAATGAGCAATACGTATGAAGTAGAAGATATTATTGGTCGACGTGTTCTTAGAGGGAAGGTATGTAAATTTTGTTTAGGGAATATAGCTTAAAAAAGTTTTTTTTTTTCATTTATAATGATAATTTCGTAAAATGTAGACTCAATACCTTATTAAATGGGCTGGTTATGAAGAAATTACGTGGGAGCCTATTGAAAATCTACAATATTGCATTGAATTAGTCAACGAGTTTAATGAAAAGTCGATGCAAGAAGAAAAAGGTATTTCAATTCATTTTTAAACATACGATGCATAATATAGTAAATAGACAAATGCAATATATCTTTTTTTATTTAGTTATTGATTATATTATTGGTTGTGGTGAACGAAACGGGAAAAATTATTTTCTAGTTCGATTTCGTGGAGAAAATGAAAACAAAATAATTGATTGGGAAAACGCAAAAAAATATTCTTTGGAAGTTATGGAATTTTTTGGTCGGCGTTTAGTTTGGAGCTCAATCGAAAATATTATATTGATCCAGAAAATGTTAATGACGATACAGAACTGATTGACGATATAGAAAATGTTCAAAATAACGATAACATAGAAATGCCTTCAACAAGTCAACCAAACACGCAAAAAAACATACCTAATGAGATTGAATATGTATCTGATTCAGATTAATTTTTAATACCGTATATACTGATGTTTAAAATGAATACAAATTAGAACAAATAATGATAAAGTTCTCATAAAATTATTTAAAAATAAAATACTCCGCTTATTGATCCCGAAATAAAAAATGTAGTGTTCTAATCAAAGCAGATCAAGCGCTAACATAGTTTGAATTTTTTTCTGTTTTTTTTTTTATATCATGCAAAACCGAATCGTTCTTGTAAATGAAATAAGCCGATGAAAATACATATTTTTTATTTTTCAAATGAAATTTTCTCACTATAAAACAAAAAAATAAATTTGAAAAAAAAAAATTTAAACATTACAAAAAAAATCGAAATATTTAGAAAATAATGTGTGGCCGACAAAAGCCGATATAATTTGAACGTATTTGTTACACACAGTTACACACGGTTACACACCCATACACATGCTGTTCAACAACGGCAACAAAAAAAAAAAAAAATACATAGCCGATAAAAAAAAATTTTTTTGTTTTACAAATTAAATTTTATGAATACTTGAAGTTTGTAAAATAAATAAAAAATAAAACAATTAAAAAAACGAATAAAAAGAAGAAGAAAATAAATATATATTAAAATATTCATTAATATAACGCATAATCATAGATGAACATTGCACGTCATTGAATGCACTCAAATACGTTCAAATGATTATAGCAGTTGTTTGACTTCTATCATAACCAACAAATTTGAAAACAAAAAGCCGCATCGAGCCGTATTTGTAAACAAACAAAAAAGCCGATCTTGTGTCATATGGTCTAATAATTTTTTTTATACTATTATTTTGGATAATAATTATATTTGATCACTGTATTTAATTATAAAATCAACGATTGCCACAGGTATGATGTGATATTTTAGAATTGTTTATTAAAAAATGTGAAATCGTTTAAACACAAAAAAAATATTTGCTTGAATGGTTTTTTTAGAAATGTCGTCAATTGAAAAACTGAATCGTGTGATCAAAAGAATTAAAGGCAAATATGTACCACTAAAAAAAGTAAAATTAATCGAGCATAACGCCATCAAACAAGACACTGACATCCATACGAATTGGAAATTGGCATGGATGGATGCATATGACGAATTGCGAATTGAATTAAGCAAGTTGCGTTCCACAAACTTTTATTTAAACAGAAAGTTGGAAGAAAACAATGCGAATTTCAATATAGATGCCATGACACAATTAAGTATTGAAGTGGCTCAACTACGTTCAGAAAACATTCTTTTAAATATAAAGTTGAAAGCAACACAATTATGTGCCATGAATACAGTTGATGCCACAGCACAAATTGAAGTAGATTTGGTAGATGCCACAACACAAATAGAAGTACATTCAGTCGATGCAGCAACACAAATGGAAATAAAATGGGTTGATGCTTTCACCCAAACTGATAAAATAAAAACAAATGAAAAACAAATTGACGCTGTTGTTAAAGTGAAAACATATGCTGCTAAGAAAATTGAAGTTGATGCTGGCGTTAAGGTGGAAGTTAAGCCGGATGTGAAAATGGAACGTGGTGCTGAAGCGAAAAGATTCAAGTGCCAGAATTGCGACTTTGGGACCAACAAAAAAAGTACTTTTAACGATCACATAAATGAAACGTGTAAGTTTGCGAACCCTGTTAAAGACGTACAGTGCAGAATGTGTAAGAAGTGGAAGACCAGACGAGCACTTCGTCTGCATTTAAATAATTTTTTAAATGGGCAACATAAGCCACGAGACTTGCATGCCGGCTTTAGCCTTAAAGAAGGGCCATGAAATGAAAAAAATAAAAGTTTTAGACATAAGAAATGAAAAAAAACGAATTGGTGGAAAGTAGAATAAGCATTTATTTGGGTATGATTTTGTTGACAAGAACTGAAAATGGCTTTGTCTGTACAGAGTTTTTTTTTTTCCGATAGGTGTGCTGCGATAAATGTATTCAGTGCCGATTTCATGTTCTTGCTTAAAGAGCATCAAGCATATCGAAAAGAAATTGACGGTTAATTAATTCATAAATAATTAACACCGATCAACACAATTTTTTTATATTTATCGTGATTTATTGATAATTTTCTATATATTCTTTTTGTTTAAAAAGAAATTACTATTTCTATATTATTAATTAAAATTCGAAAACGCATAAAAATCAAAAACAAAAAAATTACAAACGATTACAAATAAGAAAAACGTGCAAAATGAAAAACCGAGCTATGGTATGAAAAATATTTGTGAATTAAAATTAAAATTAAAATAATTTAAAAAAAAACTAATGACTAGAAACGATGACTAAAAGAAACCTACTCAAAATGATTGACAAGTTATTTGAATTAAAACTAAAGACTAAAATAAGAAATTAAATGATTTAATTTGACTTGAATGAATAGAAAAAAATTTAGATTAATGAAACTAAAAGATAAAATTATTGAAAACAAACAAAATGAAATTTTAGACTGAAGAACAATTAAAATAAAATGATTGAAATTTATTAAAATTAAAAAAATAAGAATAAAACTGAATAAAATATAAAAATGACTAGAAAGTTATATGAATAAAAGAGATGAAATTTCAAACTGAACTAAAGAATAAAATATATCTAGTCACAATATGACTAGACAAATTACCTAAGGTTAGATTATAAACGATTATAATTGAAAAAATTGAAATCCATTGATATTAAACAAATACAAATACAAATGAAACTGAACTGTGTTATTGAAAATATCTAATAAATATATTCTTAAAAATAAATTTTACCAAATTTTATTTACATCATTAACCATCATTAACAATATTTACATAATAAAATTTACTATTATGTACTGCATAGTATAGCGTATAGCCTATAACTGTCCATAAAAATTACGAAAAAAATGTATTCATAATACTCATTATTATGAATGATTATATTGCCAACAAATTAAATATATATTAAATTGAATAACCTGCACTGATTTTTATAGATTTAATTTTTTATTTCGCGTTATTTCGCTATATTTTTTTTTATCGGCTGAATGTCATTCAGATGAATGTCATTCAGAGCCTTTCCAACCCTGTGTGCCGTGTGTGCAGTGCACACGGGCGCGGGATTTTTAGGGGCGCGAGAGCGCCATAGGCGCTCGAGCGCAAAATATTTGTGATTGCATAATGTGAAAAAAGTCAAGAAAGCGAGAACGCCTAAATCACTCGAGCAACAAATAAATCGAATCAATTTTTGTTTATTTTTTGCGAACATTGTTTATAAATGCTGGACAAGAACGAGCAAAGTCGGAATTTCTCATTAGATGCACACAAAAACAATATTGTTTACGAAAAAGGTAAAGAGGAACGCAAGAATCGAAAACACACTGTCACCATCACGCACAATGTTACAGAGTTTGAGCAGCGCGAGAGCTCTTTGAGACATATTTACAAAATATTGTCTACTGTGTTCTCTCAAGTTAAGACTAATTTGTTGCAATATTCACATTCAGTATACAATTCATTTTGCACTTGATTACACCATATTTTTGTTCTTTAATCGATTGGTTTTGAACTAGTTTTAAAATTTTGTGTGTGTACGAAATGAATTCAGAAAAGAAAAAACCATCTGGAGCGCAATATAAAAAAATTCGTTTGGCAAAAGAAGCTGAAGTGAATATAATTACGCAAAATATCAGTTCTTTTTTTCATAAAGGTATGGTTGTTTGGTTATTTATTTATTAAATGTGATTTGAACGAATGCTTTCGAATGGAATTCAAATTTATATGGTGAAAATTGTAGTTCCAAATTGTGATTCGATTTCTGATGTGTATGACGCCGATTTTGAAACTGAAGTTCCACTTGCAGCGAATGAAAATTTGTGTGAATCAGAAAAATCCAATGAAACAGGTTAATTTTTTCAATGATACGGCGCTATGTTTGTAATCTACGCAAAATAGTTTTTTTGTCGATTGAATTTAACATTCACATTATCATATTTGTCTATAACCAATTTTTGTTTCGTATTTTGGAAATCACAGCCGATGAAACAATTGATTACAGTGATATTGCCAATTTTCCAATCACACTGACTCCAGATTTACGCGAGAAGATATTGCGCCATGGTCCAATTCAAATTCTAATCAAGTTTCCTTCAATCAATGGTCGTTCGTTTTCTCAAAATTATTACACAAAAGAAATGCCTAACGGTGAACAAATCAAACGTGAATGGATAGTTTATTCAAAATCTTTGGACTCAGTCTTTTGTTTTTGTTGTCGTATTTTTGAAAGTAATACGAATGCTTCTCTTTTCACATCTGCGAAAGGATTCAGTGATTGGCAACATTTGTCGCAATATATTAAGAGACATGAACTATCAAAATCACATTTTGAAAATTATTCCAATTGGAAAAATGCCACAAATTTGATTTCATTAGGAAAATCTGTCGATCATCAACTTTTCAATCAATTACAACAAGAAAGAAATCGTCTCAAACTGGTACTGAATCGAATCATTCCTCTCATTATTTGTTTTGCCAAACAAAATATTGCGTTCACTAGTTCATCATCCAACCTTCATGATCCAAATCACAAGAATGGAAATTTTCAGCAAATGATTCATGCTATTGCCAAATTCGACGATGTATTGAGAAATCATTTAGATAACCATGGCAAAAATCATTATCTTTCTCCAAAAATTCAAAATGAATTGATAAATATCATTGCGTCAAAAGTTCGGGAAATTATTCTGGAACGAGTAAAAGCGAGCAAGTACTTTTCAGTCATTGCTGATGGAACATCAGATGTAACTCACATTGAACAAATGACTCTCATTTTACGGTATTTAAATTTTGATGAATTGAAAAAAAATATGAAATAAATGAAAGTTTCATTAAATTTACACCGATTTTCGTTAAAACTGGTTTCTGAAGTGATAGATTATGAAAAAAAACTGCTTGACTTAGATGGAAATGATATGAGAGGTCAAGGATATGATAATGGTGCAAACATGAAAGGCAAAAATACTGGTGTTCAAAAACAAATTTTAGGAAAATATCCACGTGCATTTTATGTAGCATGCGCCAATCATTCATTGAATCTAGTTGTTAACGATGCGGCCACTGCATCAACGGCGACAGCAGGATTTTTTTCATTGGTTCAAAAAATTTTCGTTTTTTTTTCTGAATCAACAAATCGATGGGACGTGCTGAAACGTCATTTACCCTCGTCGGGATTATTCAAAAGCAATTTGTGCAACACGTTGGTCAAGCAGAGTTGATGCTATAAAACTATTGCGGTATAATTTGCATGTAATCATAGCGGCACTACACGAAGTACAAAATTCTTCAAATTTCGACAAAAAAACTCAACACGATGCTGAATCAATCGAGAATAAAATTGATTACGATTTCATTTGTTATGTTATACTTTGGTATGACATTCTGAGCCAAATAAATATTGCTTCGAAAGCACTTCAATCAATAAGTATGAATATTCAATCTGCAGTTTTGGCATTGGAAGGGGTTCGAGAATTTATTTTTAGAAAGCTATTCAAGTTATGGTTGCGGAAAAGTGTATCGAGAGGCTGAAGAAGTATGTACACAAATTGGAATTATTCCAGAATTTATTGGCGCTCATAAACGTAAAGCAAACAGATATTGCATAATTTCAAAGGAACAATTTGAAGCTGATGTTTTCTTATATATAATCGAAGTTGCACAAATTTCATTATCTGATCGATTCGAAGCACTACGAAAGCACAGCGACATGTTTTGTTTTTTGTATGATTTCAAACAATATGAAGAAAGATTTCAAACAATATTACGGATACTTTTGACAACACCAGTATCTGTTGCAAAAGATGAACGATCGTTTTCGAAACTCAAAATAATCAAAAATTACTTACGCAATTCAATGACAAATGAACGACTCAACGATTTAGCACTGATTTCCTTTGAGCATGAAGTGGCCGAATCAATAAACTATGACGATATTATTGAAGATTTTGTGAACAGAAAAGTTAAAAAACTAACACCCAATGATGCTTGAAAATTTCCTCATAATAATACCTATAAATATCATTCATTTACGAAATTAAAAAAATAATATAATTATAAAATCTATGGTTTTTCTATTTCGATTTAATTTGAGATTCGAAGGGGCGCGGAAAAAATTTTGCACACAGGCGCCGGCAGCGCTTGGAATGGCTCTGATGTCATTGCTACTTGAAATTAACACTAAACATTTTTTCTAGACAAAATGTAGAATATTTTTTTAATTTTAGTGTTCTGAAGGCAAACATTTCTGAAAATTGTACGTTGTATGGATCAAAAATATTTTCAAAACAAAAAAAATGTCTTCCGCTAAAAATCGATACTTTGGAGAAAATTGTGAAAGAAACCGAAAATAACATATATTATTTAACTTGTGAAGTGGAAAAAATCCTAATTTGATAGAGCTTTGATGGTCCCATAAATTTTTCTTGACAAAGCGTGACATTGTTCATCATTTTATCGCCTAAAGCAGTTCCTTGATAGCAGGTAATATAAAAATTTAATATGTAATTTTGTATGTCAATTCTATAATCCGTTTTCAACAAGCTTCTATATTCGATAAAAATAAAGAACAAACATTTATTACAATATATATTTAATTATCGAATGCGATCAAATATATACCTAATAGTGAATTTCATATATTGAATTTTTTGTTTCGTCATTTTTATCGGCTACAGTATGTTGCCGATTAAAAAACACATTATCTATGAAAATTCATTGTTATATTTGCTGCGATGGCGGCTACTAGAATTTGTGAATTGATGAGCAAATATATATTGCAAATTTAAATGTATAAAATTATAATTATGAATAAATATATTGTCAATAAAGCAGTAACATAGCTGATAAAAAAAAAACAAATACAAATATTTATATTTTACTGTGTTTTCTATGATTTTCAAAACTAATATTTTAAATACAAATTTAAATATTTTCAGTTTCTGGCGTTCACTGGCCTGCAAAATGTTTCAGTTTTTGTGCAGTTTTTCCGTAAAAATGAGAATGAATTTCAATTGTCGGGCTGAGAGTAAAAACGGTTATAGTGATCTTGCCTCCTGCTCACTCTCACAGATATATCCATAAGCGTGAGCAGGAGGTAAGCTAACCGTTCCACGTAGTTGTCCGAGCTATATGAGTAGCATGAATTTTTATGTACTCATCAATAATCAACAAAATTAACTGTGATTTATGCTCTTTATCATGCGAAAAGTCTATATTAGTATACAAATCATCAAATGGAATAGTCTCTAAAATGTGTAGATAAAATTCATTATAGTTGAATCGAAAAATATCTTTAAAAACTATGAAAAATTTATATACAATTTCACAAATAGTAACGGTGCTATTTCTTGGTCTTTGTACTCGATCATTTTCAAAAAAAGTTCCTTCTATCTTGTCGAAGTCGTTTACAAAAATATTCTTACATTCAAAATGAGGACAAGGATTTATAGCAAGTCGAATTCTTTTTTCTATCGCTCCAGCGCGAAGTTTAATCGTGTACAAATCCTTAAAATTTAATTTTAAATCGAAAAATAAATCAAATTTTTCACTTGACAGTTGCCTTTGACCGGTGACCAATTTTTCATCTTGAGTAGAACCGCTGGAAATGGTTAAAATATTTAAATTGTCTATGCAATTTGATTCTTCTGGTGCCTCAATCTCACATAGAACTATCGATTGTCTCAGAACACCCATTAATTGTTGCGCAGTGGGGTTTGTATTCGCTCCCAACATTGAACGAACTCTTGAAAATAGACTTTCAAGTAAATCTTGACCAAAATAGAAAAATAGTATTCTGTCCATTTTTTTTTTTAATATAAACTCACTATGAAAAAAATATAGTGAGGATATATTGATCAAAAATCCAAGAAAACCAGTGTTTCGAGCAGTTTCTAAAATATTTTTACCATTCAATTGCAATGATTTTATATATGTGGCCAAATATTTTAGAAAATCAAATATTTTTTCTGAATTTTGTTCTGTTAATCCCCTCTTAAATAAATTTTTTGAGTCAGAATGCTTCGAATTAAATATATCAAAGGCTTTGTTAAAATTTTTTACAAATGTTATTGTACCATCACTATTTGCAAATATTGGATTGCCATTTTCTTTCAGAATTTCCATTGATCTTACAACAGAATAAGATAACGTTTGAGCTGCTAAGCCAACGTTCATTTTGTTTGAACCAAAATTTATGTGCTTCCTAGTTAATTTATTTGAAACTAGATCACATTCATTTGACAAAAGTCTTTCAAAATAAAACCAAGCAATATCATTACCATCACCGTCTTTCAAATGACTTTTGGCAGCTAAGCAATTTCTGACCAATTTTAAAGTGTGTGGTGGATCTAAAACAATGGATATTCTTGTGTTGGTGACTGAATCTACTAAAAATGGTTTAAATTTATTAATGTGAAATGAAGCACCCAAAAGTTCACATGCAGAAAAATTGGTTTTCAGTCCGTCAAATGCAATACTCATTAAGATAGAGCCAGTTTCTCTTATTTTGTCAATAGCGCTTTGAATTAATTGGGATTTCTCTAATGTATTTAATGTTTTAATAAGAAAATATGCCAAAATCACTGATTTTCCAGTTGAAACTATTGTCACTAAAAAAAAAATGGCATTATTTGCAACTGGAATCTCATCATGATTACGTTGTCCATATGTGATGAGTCCACTAAAACATTTTTGGGTATGAATCCATTGAATATGGCGCCTGATGGCCATTTCATCAAAGCACATGCTTATATATAATTCTCTGTTGTTAGCACGCTCTTCATTCGCCAATTTTTTCAATAAAAAGAGCGTTTGTTCGCTGAAACCGGAGGGAAAGTTTGAACTGCTCTTTTTATGCCACATTTGTATTGTTCTAGGGGCTGGTAAACGCTTTGAAAATTTATTTCGGATCCACTTATATGCACCCTTACTTTTGGCATTTAAAATTAATGCAAATTTTCGGACGTTTGGCGAATACGGCATTTTTGGCTCTAATAAATGATTTATAATCTCTATCACGTCGTCCTGAAAAATATTATAATTAATAAAACAAAATTCCTCAAAAATTAAAATTTTCTTACTTCTAACTTCTTATTTCGAAACTTAAACTTAAAAAGGTTTCGATTTGAGAGTTTTCTCTTGAATAAATTATTTTCTTTCCTTAATTCCAAAATGGTTCTTCTCTGATTTAATACCTTCTTGCTTTGATTTTCAACGACATGCTTAAGATTATTATTTTCTACCAATAGTCTGTGAGTGCTAGTAGGATTGTGTGAAGTTGGTGTGTCCTGAATTATTATAGGTACTTCCTGACGAACTCTACCAATGAATGTGGGTTAGAAAAAAATCGCCTCTACACTTAAAAAGTGAATAAATAAATAATAATACACGTAACAGCACGTACAACACATAAAAATACGAATAAATACAAAATTTTGAATGGTTTTGAACAAAAAACATTATACACGATTGTAAAATAATGCTAATTGAAAACCCGTTTGTTTTTCTCACAAAATATCATTTTGTATAGATATAATCTATTTCTAAGAATCGTGCATCTAAAATAGGTTTGAATATTTCTGATAAAATCGATAAAACCCACGGACAAAAACGAACAAAAAATTAAATATATAAAATTAACTAATAACCAGGTTGCTAATAAAAATATCTAAAAAAAATGTCAATATGTAATTTTGTATGCCGACAATAGCCGATAAAAATGACAAACAAAAAATTCAATATATAAAATTTACTATTCGATAAAATTCATAATTTTATCGGTTGATAGTATCTGATCAAAACGGATAAAAATGAATAAAAAAATATATATTTTATTTTTTTGATGTAACATTTTTACAATTTTTGTTCTTAATTTTTATCGGCTATAGCAGCTTGTTGAAAACGGATTGTAAAATTGAAATACAAAATTACATATTAAAATTTTTTTGATCACTTTTATATTAGCGACTCTCTAAAATATAAAAAAGTTACATAAAAAAAAAAATATATATATATTTTTTTCGTCGTTCTTATCAGCTGCTATCAACGAACAGCCGATAAAAATATGAACAGAAATTTATTATATACACCTATAATAATACACTGACAGAAAACATTTCACACGATTTTAAATTATTGCTACCGTTTGTTTTTCTTACATTATATTTTGTTTCTATTTTGTTGTAAAATTTGCTGGATATTGCGCATCCAAAATAAGTTTGGCGCCAAACCACGGCGTCTTGTATAGCCCATCAATAGAAAACCATACAAAAATTCCTTTCCCAAAAAAAAAAAAAAAAAAAAAAAAAAAAACATTTTCGAACACTTTTGTCGATTCTAAATATAATATATATAATCCAATATTAGTATTTCATAGCATTTTAATCACGGAGCACAAGATGACAAAACAATTTATACACAAAAATGCAATACGAAAATTCACCTGGAATAATTATGATCACAACGTTTATCAGACATTGTGACGAACCGTGACGACCGGTGATAAGAGATATCAAGAAATGAAAAAGAAATATAACAACTATGTTTACGAATACAACTTACATCAAATGAAATACGATGACATTTCATTAAACACACTCAGTCAATATAGTACATATAGTGCACTATCGTATTTTATAGCAGTCGCCATATGTAAAAAGAAGAAGCAGTGCTATAACACTCACTTCGTGGGGACGTGATTTGCAAGCCTTTACACAGAGACAACGTATACTAGATTGACTAGTGTATGAGCGCCAAACAGGTCCATTACGTAAACTATAAACACAAGTATATACATTTTACAGTGAAGAGTGAATTTATATACAAAATACTCACACAGAGATGTTCGATTATTGTTTTTGATTCTCTTTTGTTATCTTCTCGCATAACAGCGTACGCCTGTGTTCATGTGATTCGTAAGATTCACAAGATTTTTAAGATTCAAATTTCACATTGGATTTTTATTTTATAGTGAGATTACATGTGATTTGTGCGATTCATTAGATTCTTAATTTTGTATTGGATTGTTTATTTTTGACCAGTGTCTACCCCCTAGGTGCGAGGAACGAATCCTTTGAAACACAAAAGTAATGCAATATTTTTTCGTAGCCTACTGTGAAAATATTGCGTCTCTCACAATCAAAAATATACATGATTTTTATTGCGTGAAAGCTTAGCCCGTTTCCTCAAATATACCATCAGTGCAAGCAACATTTTCTGAATGTCATTCGTTCGAGCAACAACTGTTTGTTTTTTTTTTCTTCTTTTGATTTCATTGGTTTAGCGCAATTTTTTTGACAGAATGAGCACGTTGAGCGGATCTGAGATTGCTAGATTTGTTATGAGTAAGTAAATATCATTTTATTTTGAAATATGAATAGATATTCATTGAAAATCATGCATCTATGTGTCGAATGCATATGTATCGATGCCATGATAAACATATTGAATAGCATTTATTTTTTGCATTTCAGGCTACTTACAAAATCAACGAATGGACAGAGTCGCATTGGATTTCTGTAAATCGAGCCCATATCTTCATGAGGAATACAATCTGCTCAAGCGTGGACTTAAAATAAAGTATGTCAGTAAGCCCATTAGTCAACATTCTCAGAGAGTACATTGAGATTGAAGAAACTGGTAAGCATATTGCAATATCATGAAGGGAATTAAATATTATTGAATTAAGACCAGAATTATCATAGGCAGAGAAAAAGATTTCTCAAATGAGAATCCATTTGATGTTGATATATTTTCAAAAACCTTTGTTCTCAATTTATAGCCTACATAAGTTTGCATATATTGTAATGCATTTGGCACCACCAGGCCATACAAAAACCCATAAATTTTGCAATCTCGCGTAACGGAACCGTAAATCCATTAGTAAATTGACATTTCATTCTTCGTTTCTTTGCAATTTTCTTGGAAGTGTGTCATTTATAGCTTGCAATTTCAAATACAATAAAACTAGATTTGCATTGACAATTCAGAATTTCTCAAATCGAATGAAATCGACTTTACATTATTGAAATTGAGAATAAATGACAGATTAGATTACACATTTAAAACCGAATGGATTTTTGAGATATTTGAAAATGATTTGTTTCTTTAAAACACCAATTCGAATAAAAGGAAACGAGATATGTGCATTGGTATGACACTGTCATAAAACGCCATCTTTCAAAAAGAAACTGTTATGATAACAGTATGAACTGTTGTCGCGGCGTATGCATGAAGAAGAAACTGTTATGATAACATGTAAACAACAAGCTCAACAGCGATTTGGCATTGCATATGATTCACAGCAACGTCCATATTTGTATGGATTAATTCAACCATCAACTTCAACAGCTGCACTGTCAAAATTATTCGTGAAGTTGTTCACAGATAGTCTGTTAAAATATGAAATTGACAGATTTTCCGTTGAAATATTCAAATTTAACAGAATATTATATAAAAACACCATGGTTTCAATGTCATAATGAACGTCATAATATATTGAGGTTATGGTAAATTTACGTGGTTTTCAGATAATTTTGAATATTTTAACGGAAAATCTGTCAATTCCGTATTTTAACAGACTATCAGTGACCAACTTCACTAATAATTTTGACAGTGTGCTCCAGTGTTAACACGGATGATTGGAAATTTTAATTTTGTAGATCAATCAAAAATCAACATTCCACTGGATCAATCCAATGCAAAAATAATCGACTTTGACAATTATACAGATTAAAATATATTGCAATCCAATCAAATTTTGCAAATTATAATCCATTCAAAACAAGTGGGTGTCATCAATAATAATGGTGAGATACGTTTTGTTGTTGTTAACGAAGAGGATGTGGAAGGCGCACAAATTACACAACGAAGGGAAAAACTATTAGAATCAGAAAACGTGGTGGGTGAAGAGGAGACTGCTGTTGTCAATCAATTGAGACCAACCGTGACATTTGCTCAACTCAATCAAATGTGTGAACAAAAAGTCGTTACACCAAATCAATTGATTAAAGCAAGTATACTGACTAGTTCGCGAAGTCTTTCAACGCCACGCAACGAAAATATACATTTTCGTGTATTGGATTCAATACACAAAGCCGTTTCCAATCGTCTGAAATTTTTGACGGTAAAAATGAATCGCAAACAAATACAATTTCCAGCGAAACGCCACAAAACCGATCAATTAAATCATCAATTCCAAGTTCAGTATCACCAAAAATCAGATCAAACATTCAAAACAAAAAGCTATCTCATGATAAGTTAGTGGAATCAACGGATGCAAAAAAAAATCCAAGAAGATAATGATAGCAATGGAAGTGATACAAATAAAAATGAACCAATTATATCGGTGTCCGTTTCAAGTGAATATGCAATAGCCGAATGCGAACGAATTAAATCGGCCAGAAGTAATCCTGAGCTATTTGAACAAATTTGCGTGAGGAAATGTGGAAGAAACAAGAAATTGATAAAACAAAAGCCACATCAGGACGACGGCCAAAACAATGTGGGCGAAATAAAAATCCAAAAAAAAAAATGGAAAAACCAAAGGGGCAGCTAAAAGGTTTATTAATGAATCGTTATCAATGAATTCATCAATTGATGTGGATGCACTGAATTTGACAATAAGCAATTTGGAAGAGAGCATCTTGGATGAAAGAACTGTAATAAAATCAACGCCAATCAAACAAAAAATTATTCCAAAATCAACAAAAAAGGCATCGAAATGGCAAAAATTGAAGAAAAGTACATCAACAAAATCATCGAGTGAAGCAGCCAAAACTCAATCAATTGCAATCAAATGGCATTTAGAAACACAAGAAAATATTGCACAAAACGCTGAAGCCGAAAGCGCTTTACTCGGGAAAAAGTTCCATCGAATTCGAGAACCATTGCTTGAAATTTTACCGAAAAATTAAAAACCAAAACCAATGAGAAAATATCGAACAATTATGAAAGCAAAGCAGCGTGTACATCCAGTTGTTCTATCAACATCGAATGAAAAAAAGCTTGAAAAAGTGACGAAGAGTTCAAAAGTTAACGATCCATTCGTAGAGCTAAGCAGAAATCTAAAAGCTTTTGAGAAATCAATGTACTTTTCAAAATATTTTGAGCGATCACGCCAAATTCAAGAGTTAATAGGCAATTGCATTGACATTGAGAAATCGTTCAAATCACTATCGAGAAAAGAAATAGAACCGGCAGAGAAGAGCGAAACAAAGCGGACTGTTACAAAGCCAAATGAGACAAGTCCAACTGAAAAATTTGATCCAAAACCTTTGGAAATTCGTAAAAAAAAACTAACACCATCACAGCAACAACAAAAGCAAGAGTGCCATAGAACAAGTTACGAAGCCAATAGCAAGAATATAAATGATGATGATGAAAAGGACAGCTTTGACTCAAATGATGGTGAAGGTTTTAAAATGTGCACCATTCATGATACCGATATGAATCGCTATTTTTCAATACGTGAAAGTGCATCGAACAAACCCAAAGCTGTAAAACTAGAACCAATTCGAACAATGGAAGTAGTTTTGGATGGTAAACAGATCGTATTGGCACCAAGCGATTATATGAATTTGTATGAGCAGAATATGATCAGTGCAGCTGAAACGCTGAAGATGATTCGTCGAAGTAAGGAACGTAATGAAATCGAAATCAGAACCAAATAATTGGGAACAACTTGCAATTCTGCGACTATTTATGTGAAAGTTCAGCAAACATCAACACCATCTCCACCGAAATCCGTTTTGCCAAAGTTAAACATCAAACAAAAATCATCCGATGTGGTGTAAGTTTTTTGTATTTCTTTTTCTGTTTGAATTTCGAAAATATTCAAAATACGAAATGATAATTGTTTCTTTTCAGCAGTCTAAAATCATCCAAGAAACAGTTCAAATACAGCAATAGAAAAGCAAATGGCACAAACACGTCTTAAGGAGCAGAAAAATCATTATGACACAATTGTCACACGGCATCAAGCAAAAAAACTGAAAATCAAAAACAGAAATAGTGTAACATATTTATTTGAAAACGATAGACATGAAAATAAAAATAAAAATAAAAACGAAAACATTATCCAAACAGAGTACAAAATGCACGTTTGTCTTAAAATTAAATGTTCACTTGGTGTTTTGAATGCCTTTTCTGTTTGTTTGAATGGAAAATCTAACATTATGAAATGGATTTTGCGATTCGATGGCGTGCAAGCATTTGGTGACAACTCTATTTTTTACACGAATCTGTTTGGAATAATTATTTGTTGCATGACGTAAGTCCTTTGAAAACTATATATCTGTTTTCTGTTCAAATTATTTCATTTCATATTTGCCAATGCTATTGGTTGATGTAATTTCGTTGAATATGCTCAAAATGATAATTGACATGATCTTTGGCCAAATGATGAATTTTTACTTAATTTAATTGTTTTAACATCGGCTTATAGTTCGTGAGTGTTAGTGTGCTATTTCCATTTGAAATTGGTAAAATCGGTTTAGATGAAGTGTCTGAACATTTATTTGAATTTTTTTTTTATTCAGAGTTGCTTTTCCGAATATCGCTTTTTTATTAGTAACACTAGTAAATGAAATGCCGTTAGATGATTCATCAAACGATCTTTTTTTTTTAACTTCTTCCTTCGGCTTTGGAAAAATCGATTTTGTTATTAGAAATAATGATTCGTTAGCAGATTTTAAAAACGCGTTAAAAAATCACCTTCGGTCCGTGCAATAAATTAAAAATAATAATTTTTTTTTTTTTTTTTCTCGCTCGGTGGCATATTGTGCAGTTTCTTGCCAATTAGTTTTAAGCTATTTTTCTTTTCTATTTTTCCCTATTCTTTCTTTCCTTCCTTTTCACCACTTATTTTGATTGATTTTGATCAATATTGTTAACGTACTTTAATGGTAAGGCGCAAAGTCACGCTAGGGGGTAGACACACGAGAATCAATTCACGTTTTGATGATTGATTTGCATGATTCTTATAGATTCTCGGATTCGTAATGATTCGCAGATTAGTACGAATTCATGATTTGCAAGCCTTTACACAGAGACAACGTATACTAGATTGACTAGTGTATGAGCGCCAAATAGGTCCGTTACGTAAACTTTACAAATACAAGTATATACATTTTACAGTGAAGAGTGAATTGTGGTATATACAAAATACTCACACAGAGATGTTCGATTATTGTTTTTGATTCCCTTTTGTTATCTTCTCGCATAGACAGCGTACGCCTGTGTTCATGTGATTCGTAAGATTCACAAGATTTGTAAGATTCAAATTTCACATTGGATTTTTATTTTATAGTGAGATTACATATGATTTGTGCGATTCATTAGATTCTTAATTTTGTATTGGATTGTTTATTTTTGACCAGTGTCTACCCCCTAGAAGTCACGAACAGAAGAACAAGTTCACAACAGAAAGTAGTCATCATGGCATCGTACGAAGTTGAAAAAAATTATAAAGAAACGCATTCGAAATGGCTGGGTGAATATTATTTGATTGGTTTATTAAACGATAATATTCATTTTTATAAATTATAAATCTAAAGATAGTTAATTATTTGTGATATTGTGATAAATAAGAAAATTCATTTTTTTGTATTTTTGTATTCGACTTATTGTATATTCTTTTATGTAGACGGAATATCGTATCAAGTGAACAAAGTATTCTCAAAAATTCAATACTTGGAAACCGGAAGAAAATCTTATAAATTGTCTTGGTGAAATCGAAGAATTTGAACTTACATGGGCATAGGAAATTATTTCAATTGACGGAAACAATTTTATCTTGGGTTTCAAATGTGGTGAAGAACGGACAATTACTTTTATTGAAGCTGAAATCAAGTGGCCAATGCTATTAATTAATTTCTGCCAAAAGTGCTTATTTTGGTATGATTCAAAAAACGTAAATACTGAACCGCTCGTCATTAAAGAATCTAAAACCCCAGTCACTGATTCTGACGAAATCATTTGTAAGTCTTTTAATTCGAATTTCAAATTTTCAAATGTGACAATGAACTTACATGGCCGACGTCGAGGTATTTGGTATTTGTTCAAATCACCAACAAATGAATTCAAGTATTTGTCATCCAGTGCTGCAAAAAACTCAGTTGGATTTGTTACTGAAATTCTTTGAAAAACATCAACCAGAGCAACCAAGTGAACTGGGACAACAAAACTGTAAGCCAATTTAATAGTAATGAATAATTCAATTTCAATTCACTCATATGAGATTTCAGAGATGCATGTATTCATTTTTTTATAGCTGCTCAAATTAAAATTGAAAAAAATTCTACATTCGATAAATTGTGCTCGACCGAAGCTCAGACTTCGTAAGTCATCAAAATTCCTAAGAAGATGCAAAGTCGTCGAATCTCGATGTTTGAAAATACGACATGCAATGAATCAAATGAGTCGCACCAATTATTAAATGGTGAAAGTGAAACTCCCAAAGCACAGAAAAAGGTGTTGGTTCGTCGCAAATCTTTGTGTGTTGCAAATCAATCTGGCATTGTTGATGAAAATATGGCATCACAGGGTAAATTAATTTGCTTGTATTTATTTTGATTTCAAATAAAGAGATATTGAACATGATTTTCTAATGGATTAAAATATGATAAATTAAATAATTTTTTTACAGAAAATCGACGGAAATCTGCGCACGAATTAAAAACTGTCAAAAATATTGGGATATTGATGCGATCTGATTTTGATGTCGTTGTTGTTGACCAAAAAAAAAAGTTATCATGCAAACGTGAATTCATCTTCAACTGTTAATGAAGGCGTGCTCATCAATTTGAATGAAAGTCCATTGAAGTCAAACATTACCAAGGTGTCGGAAAATGTTTTGTTATCGAAAAATGCACAAAATATAATGAAAGATTTGAAAGGCATCAACTTTGCATCGAATTCGGAAGACTTAGTTACAGCCAATCCACCGGAAAATGCATGAACTTGTACTGATGAAGGTATCATGTCTTGCGATGGTAAGTGAATATGCATCTATTTATTTATTCAATGAGCATTTTTATCGTTATAAAACATGATTTTGATACACGAAATAAATTATAATCAAAATTACTAATTGAATGTAATTGTTTGCAGATAATCAATGCACATCAGCTCCAAATAAGGAAAATGAAGTACCGCACGAATTTGAAATTGTCGAAAAAGTGCCAAATGAAGCGAAAGGTAGAAAGCGTTTGCAATCATTATCTGGATTCAATGTTATTATCGAGAAAAAAAAATTGCACAGAAAATGAAACATTGTCATCGCTTAATGAAGAAGCGATGAAAATCAAGTCATTGCAAAAGGTACAGACAGGAAAATTTGGTTTGCCACAAACAAAACGGCCGGTGCCGGATTTGATTCCAATGCAATTGGTAATAATACCATCAGTACGTGCAAAAAAACCGAGAATTGCAATGAGCGAGGTCGCTAAAGTTATTCTTCGCCGTGCAAAATCAAAAGTCGACACATCGATGGATGATTGTGGACCATTGCACTACAGTTCCAGCGAATCCGGTTAAATTAATCTAACAAATTTAGAAAATTTCCTCCTTTTATTTTTCATTTTTTTTTTCGTTCCTTACCATTTTTTTTTATTTTTTTGCTGATTAAGCGCTATTGATTCTTCTTTTCAATAAAATAAATATATCATACTTACTACAAAACTGATAATGGATAATTTGTATTTTATATTTTCTGTTTCTGTGTTTGTTTTGTATTTTGTATTTGCAATGCAAATTTTGCATGCGTTATTGAGAGTGATTAAACAAAACATCAAACTCTTTATTTGGGTTTAAGATAATATATTCTCAATTCGATTTCATAATAATCAATCAATCGATCCAATGCATTGCATTCCTTGTACAATAATCATATCAGTGATATCACCATCACCAATCGTTTTATTTCATGGATATCATACATATAATTAATTCTTTCCAATTCGTTAGAAAATGCTACATTTCCAAAAAACAAGAGTTATGAATTGGCTGAACAATTCATTGGTTAATAATACATGGAAATCATTTAATTTAATTTTATTTCGAATTAATTCCATTAGTTTTGCATTTATCGATTTTCAAATAATGAAATCGTTTTACATTGAATGAAGAACATAATTGGACGTTTTTGTGTATTGTCAAATCATAACAGACCAATGGGCCATTAGATAGTGTTTACTGTCAGTTTTTGTGCTCCTATATGTCAAACACATGTAATAAAACCTGTTCGGATGGCTAACAATTCATGAAATTCTTCACTCACATTGTCAAGATACATTGAGATGGCTGTTTCAACTGTTTTCACATCTTCTGCATCTTCGTCACCATAATTCGTTTCATGCTGACAATTAATCACTTTCTAAGGATATCGAAACCTGTTGACATGTTTTTTTTTGACACAACTTTTTTTTTGTCTGAAAAACGAAACAAAAACTAAAAGAATATTTAGTTATCCATTAATTCGCACACCGGAAAAAATGAGGTTAGATTTTCTGTTTCACTTCAATATAAATCGTATATATTACAATGCATTAATATCGCGATGTAAATAGTGTAAATACTATGTTTGACAGATAGTTCTGACAGCGAAAAAAATTTGCGTCATGATGGTTGTCATCGACTTTCAAAACGATGTTGAGAAGAGATAAAATGTTGTGGAGACTATTTATTAATGTGTGTTCTTATTTTAGTTAATTTTTTTTTTTTATTTATTGAATGTATTTATTCTAATTAAATCATATTTTAAATTATTTAAACTGTATTATTATTTTATTCATTTTTAATTTATCCATCCATCCATATATATAAAAAGAAATGGCATTTTTGATTGTGACTTTATAACTCAAGAATTGGCAGTTCGATTGTCTTGAAATTTTCAGGGTATGTTCGCAGTATCTTAAGGATGGTTTATGTGAAGTTTGGTTCGAATCGGGTAACACGAAAAAAAATTTTCTGAAAAATGTCGATATCTCGAAAACGGCTTCTCACTACTTTCATAGCGTTTACTCATACACCCATATATACACTTGACAGTTTGTGTCAAGTTTGCCAATGTGTAAAGTGAGTAAATGTGTGTGGAAACCGCATGGCTGCAGCTGTCAGTTCATGCTTTCTTTTCGTGTTAGAATCCAATGAGAATAGACATACAATTGTATCCTCTCGATAATTTCAAGTAAGTATTTTTTTATTAGAAATGGTAAAAATGAATACAAAAATTAATGAAAATTACAATAGCACACATATACATTTTTGGTATAAATAAAATGCCACGAGCAAGACGGTCGAATATTGGTCGACATACGCGTCATTCTGCAGTTGTGCAAAATTCAAGAAGAACTCGAAGTGAAGAACAACGATCACGCGATATTGAATTGCAACAAGAACGAAATTTACTTAGGACAAGATCTACTTCTATTTATCCGGCAGCAGGTCGTGCGGGCCGACTTCCACGACGTGCTGTAGCAGAAATGGAATTTGCTGCTTTCAATTATGACAGCGAAATAGATTACAGTGCACATGCCTGTATTGGTCAAATGACGGTGAGATACCCACATTGTGATGCAGCCAAATTTCGTGGCGAAACGGTTGGCATGTGTTGTGCAAACGGCAAAGTGAAATTGCCAGCATTCGAATCTCCACCCGATCCACTGCATTCCTTGATTTTCGGAACTTCACCTTTGTCGAAGCATTTTTTGTCTCACATTCAAGAATACAATTCTTCATTTCAAATGACTTCTTTCGGTGCCACAAAGATTGTAAGAGACAATTTTATGCCGACGTTTAAGGTGATAACATCATTTGGAATTTCCAATGAACCTTGCAATGATAAAAACAAATATTTCGATGTGTTCAAAAATTCAGATCCATCAACTAATTACATTTCTCACCAAATACAGATTCAAGGTCAGATTTATCATCGAGCTGGTTCATTGCTGCCATTTGATGATGCCGATTATCAATTTTTGCAAATCTATTTCATTGGTGATGCAACTCGAGAATTGGATCGTCGGTGCACAATTGTTTCGAGTACAAAGCGGCAAATTATTTCTGATCTTCAAATATTTTTGCATCAGCACAATGAATTGATTCAATTGTTTAAAACCGCCCTTGATCGTATGCCATCGGATGATCATAAAATTTTTATAAGAGGCGACAGAACTCCTTTCGGAGAGCATGCAAGACGATTTAATACACCAACGATCGATGAAGTGGCCATTGTAATTGTAGGACAACAGTTTCAATCTCGCGATATTGTATTACATCGTCGAAACGAAAATTTACACCGTGTTTCAGAACTTCACCGCAGTTATGATGCATTGCAATATCCGTTATTGTATTGGAAAGGTGGCGATGGCTATCACATTAATATACCAATGATAAATCCACGAACCGGTACACGAGGCGCTAGCATGAGTGCGTTCAGTGTTATACATTACAGTTGTTATACGGGCAACGCTAATATTACAACAACAAACACATGGTTTGCGCATAACATTAAACGCATCCATCACAATGCTAGCGTAGGTTGAACCGGTAAAATATACATATATGAATTTGATAT
>JAQOWM010000417.1:0-22113 GCA_029041755.1 Resseliella maxima
AAAAGGAAAACAGAAAAAAACAAAAATGAAATTAGTGGGAAATTTGTATGAAAATTATGTGATTTAAATGTTAGAGTGAATGAATATAAAAAAAAAAATACAAACCTTGAACATTTGTTTTTGAATTACGTCCACTATTATTTTGCAATTGTAAGATAAATTTTGTACAGTCATACATTGATTGAGTGAGTGAGTGGCGAACAGAATATATGAGTTGTGTTTGTATTAGTGAGTACAGTATATTCGATTGTTCGACGAGTCAGCTGATTCACGGCAGCCAATGAGCGCCGACCTATTGAATGTACTTCAGTAATAGTGTACACATAGAGTGTATTTTGTTGACTCGGATAAGTATTAGTTGTATATTCTGTATAACTGAATGTCATTTTCAAAGGTTCATAGGCTAAATTCATATATTGTATGTTCTTACTACAACCTTTGCCCACATTGGACGTATAAATAAGCGAAATAAAATTTTTGTTAAATTAAAATCTAAATTTATTTGAGTTTATTTTTGAACATCACACAATATTTCTTATTTTCCAATGCCAATGCAGTTAATGCATTGATCAAATGATTATGGCGCGCTTTCGAACCTTTTGGAATCGAAAACGGATTGGCGTGACGCGATTGCAAATCAACACGAGTCGTTCTCAAACTATTCAAAATGAATTTATATTCACTTTCGACACGTTTCTGGGAAAACATTTTCTTCTAGTAACTTGGACTAAAATTCTTCAATATATGGCTTTTCAAAATTTTATATCTCAACTTCACAATTTGTTTCAAAGTGCGAAGTGTTCGCTCTGAATATCAAGGATGTACTGCTCTGTGAAACGTATGTGATATTCTTTTATAGTGAAATTTTTTGACGACGCGTGCTCTCATTTGCAATAATGCTGGGGGCGGGGCCCAAATGAAACACCATACACCCGAACATCGACAGATGAACGAACAAATGAAAGCTCAGTAGGTAAGGCTATATAAGCAGTGATTTCATGAGGTATTGTCAGTTGCGATCTGAGTGTTGAAGTGATAAGGCAAAATTGGATTAAAACAATGAATTCTGATAGAATGAACGCTGCTGGGAAGAATCCAATCAACGAAAAAAGGTTGAATAAACGTCGTCGTTGGAACAACAAAAGTGAGTGCAATGCAAAAAGATTCAAAATCAATACATCCGAGAGGTAAGTTTGCTTGATAAAAATGTGAAATAATTTTGAAATGATAATCTTTAAAATAATTTATTTCTTTGCAGATCATACGATAGAATGGAAAATGGCATAAATACTTGGCAACCTCAAAATATCAGAGCATCATCATTTTTGGTTAATTCGATATCGGTTCACAGATCGATGAGACGTGAAGACGAAAATAAAGAAAATCATCGCATACACTTAGATCGAAGTGGCAGAAAATGTGGATGGAATATCCAAAGTCCAGTTTCATCATATCCTGCTCAGTATCATCATTTCAAAAATGTGAATGGACATAAAAAAGATAATCATGGCCCAGCGCCAAAAGTTCAGCCACCATCCGAAAGCGAAAGTGGTGTGGTTCCAAAAGCGATTAATGTTCAGCAGCTCTTTGGACATTTATTAGCAGCTGGACTAGTAACTGTGGAAAAACCGACACTCAACAAAAAAACGATGAAAAAACGATATCAAAATGTCATAGATACATTGTATTCTGGATGGCAATGCAAAGAATGTGGCATTCGTTTTCCACTTAAACAAAGTATTAAACATCAAGAACATTTGGATTGGCATTTTAAACAAAATCGTTCGCAGAAAGAAAAACAACAAAGAACGCAAAATTGGTATCTCTCGGATGATGATTGGATACAATGCGATCGAAATGAGGATTCAAGTGGAACGAAGCAGTCTAGTGAAAAAGTAACTCCAGAAATTCCGTTTTGTGTTGCCTCAAACAATGATGAGAAGAATGTTTGCAATTTGTGTACCGATAAATTTGAATGTTTCTTTGACGATGATATCGATGAATGGTGTTTACGCAATGCCATTCGACCCAATGAAAACGTATTTCATCCAAATTGCTATGAGGTTTATAAAAACGGGCAAACAAATGGCGAAAATTGAGAACATCACATTGAAATCATCAACGAAATATGATCGACAAAAGGGAAACTTAGACAGAATAGGAAAATCCATAAAAAAATTTAAGCAATTTTAGTAACTGTATTGTAATCGCTAATGTTATTAGCATGTAGTATTGGATAAGTTTAAATGTTCGAATAAAGCTAAAAATATATTGATTAACAATTGAAATTAGAAAATGTGTTTTCATCTCTTTCATCAACAGTATTTCTTCATTGAAAATGAACTTTACAAAATTATTTCCATCATTCGTTCAATTTGTTATTTTGTTTATCTGTAAAATCCATATTTACAGTTAAAATGAAAATGAATTAGCAGGATTAATATTTCTTTCTCATCCAAATGTGAAAATGTGTTTTCACCAAAAATTCCATCTTCAAACAAATAATGAAACCGACGAGAACCTCAATCTATTTCGCATAATTGGTAAAAATTGCCGTCAAATGACTATTATCGGTACTTTTTACAGATGTGCCAATAATACTTAATACTTTTTTTGAGTATTAAGTATTAACTTCGGAAGTTAATACCGGTATTAACTTGGGTATTAAGTATTAATTAATTTAAAAAATTAATAAAAGTATTCATTTGAAGTTAATACTTTCCAAATTTTTCAACGTGCACTCTGTTCACCCCTTGGAAAATTTAAAAATAATCTATAAAAACAACTTTTGTGAAGTGTGTGAAAGTGCTTGCTCAGACTGATTGAATCGAATTAAATGACTTTTGGTTAACAGACAGGCTATCTTTCAGACACTGAAACCGAGTTGGACAATAGCGCATCGATAATATTTTTCGTTGGAATGACTCCAACTGTTGGTTCAATCTTTTATCAGAGATTTCCCTTTTCTGTTGCTGATTTGTTGTTTCTTGTTCGAATTGTTGATTGCTGTTGTCATTGCTGGGGTTATTTTTGGTCGTTTGACCATTGATAAATGTATAGTTGCGTCCAACTTTAATATTATTTGATTGCCCAAATGGAAACGGTCCAATGAAATCATGATCAGTGGATTATACAACGGATTATGAAATGAATAATTCGCTGGAAACGACTTTAAATAATTCAGTATTGATTCGCCCCTCAAGGTGCGATATGGCTTTGAGTTTTGAGGTATTGGACTATATTTGATGTACTCCATATTCGTAAATGTTTCGTTTATCCTGGAACAATTTTTGATTTTAGGCTCTCCGTTCTGTGGTATTTGATTTTTATCGAATCTTACCTCTTCTTTTAGAGACTTTTTTATCATTTTTTCAATGTCACTTCATGCATAACTGTATTTCTGCAATATCTTCAGCAAAAGGTTCAAATGCGGTGAATAAAAAAAAAACAAAAAAATTCATTAGTTCGTCATTCAAACCAATAAGATCTGAGATTTTCTTTGTGTCCGAAAATGTATGTTTTTTATGTAAACATGAGAAATTAATATAAATTTGTTTTTGTGAACGATTCATTGAAGGAAAAACAAGCATTACACAATATTATTTCCAAACATTTGTTGAATATTTGTTTAATTGAACTTTGTTATGAATACAAAGACAGTGTTAATTCAAAATGAAACTGAGATTGCGAAAGTTCGAGCTGTTCTGTTTGTCAGGCAAAAAGTTTAGAAATAAATAATTTTAATCAATGAGAAATAGTAATATTTTTCATATTCCAAACAAATGAGAAGGTAAAATTGGATTTCTTATGGTTTTCCTCCAAATGAGACAATCAAAAGACAACTAAATTTAGCTTTAAACATTTCATGCTTTCCCCATGAATATTCTTGTCGTTGTTAACACTTTTTTTGTACAAATTTGTTGATTGTTCATCTCTAACACATCAAATCTATATAAAAAAAAAAAAGACCACAATAAAACTAAAAACAATATGCGGTCCACCTCTTTCCACCAATCTATAATGATTTTATATATATTGCACACTTTATGCAAATAAATAATTCGTTAAATGACGTTCAATGAATCTCCATACGTTCAATGTGCAAAAGGTCTACGTAAATCTGTGCACAACAAGATGTCCGTATGCTGATTATGGTGAAGAAAGGTATGACTCATTGTCAACCACATATTTTTCGTGATTATAAATGCAAGACTAAAAATTTAGTTTTATTTTCTAGTTTAGAATGGTTTACAATGAAATTACTTTAGCTTCAAGCATTTCATGCTTACCTCATGAATTTTCTTGTTGTCAACACCCCTTTTTTACAAATTTGTCACTTTTTAAATTTAACAAAAAAATGTCAACAAACAAAACGAATAAATTCGGACAAAATCACAAGTTCACCACATGAAAAACGCTTCATGCCGTTCAATGTGTGTTTTCCATACTGCAATATTTGTTGCTTAATGTGAAACATTTGATTCTTTGAACATTTAGCATTTTTGTTGAGCATTGAATAGAAAGCGAATGCTATATTTAAATACATGCGCACTGCGCAGGGTTCGTACTCAAGCTGTATTTAAGCAAGCAAGAAAACATACGAACGATATTTGAAATATGAAGCGATTCGTTTGCGTGCGTGAATTTTAAACAATTTTGGATTGTTTCGCATGAAACTTGTTCAAACTTAAAATAGCGTTTGACAGAATCAGTACTCGTCATTGGGCTATATTGATATATAGAAAAAACAATTTGACAACACAGAACGATCTGTGAGCTAAAAATTAAGGTGATTTTTTTCATTCATAACATTTTCCCAAGTCTAATGTAAAAAATATTTGAAATTGTAATTTTGCCATCAGAATTTGTGCACAGAATTTTGAAGAATCAATGCAATTGTTTGAATGTCTATCACATTGAGAACATATTCAATGACAATTCTCTGGTTTTAATGTTTGAATTTGTTTCTACAAAAAATGCATTATTTCTGAAAATACATTCACTTGAACAACAATTGAAACTTTATTTTATGAATTTTATGACTCAATTGGGAATATTTAGTTCCACATCAAATCTTTAATAAGAAATGCCACAATTTGTCACAAACGTCAGACTTATATTAGTTTCATTGTTTGATTATTTCATTGTTCAGAGAACCGATTCAATTTTATTTCAAAATATTTTTATTTGAGAAAAATGAAACATAGAAAATTAAATTAAACGTTAAAATGCACTTTTAGGAACGATGACAAAACTTATGAAAATAAATCTTAACAAATACTGGACGAATGTGGAAAACGAATCGAAGTCAACTCTAAGATTGACGAGAACCTATTTACAACGCAATGGATTATGGGATGCAGCACAATTCAGGGAATATTTCATTAGAAGATTGAACATTTGGTGAAAACTTATTCACAATCATATTCCGAACTCAATTGAAATGTTTCTAGCATTTTCTTCATATTAATGAAATAAATTGTTGTCTTTGTATAGCATCAACCAGGCATATGATGAGTTTCTTACGGAAAGTGAAGGGGAAATTATTCAAGATTATGTTAGAACTGGCCCAACAAATGAAGATTTTGTCACACAAGTGACCACTGAAACGAGTGAAGAGATCGAATACGGTCATATCAGCGGAGATCAATGGAAAAATTTGGCTTTATCATCAGAGTCGCAACAAAATACGTGCGAGGTGACTACACATATTGATCTGGGCCGAAAATGTCCATCAAACCAATCGATAGTTGATTCGACAATGAACTCGTCAACAAAATTTACAATCAATGAAATAGAAACACCCTGTGTGTCAAACAGAATATCCAGTGATTCAAACGAGATAGGACCAATTGACGCCCTGAGCATAGAATCGAAATATAAAGATTGTTTATCGAACGATATCAGCACTGATTGCAATGAAGTCAAGTCAATTATGAATAAGAGAGTACGTCGCACAGTTATACAAGAAGTCACCAGCAATAAAACCGATCAAGGAAATGCACAACAGACGACGTATCGTTTACGGAAAAGGAAAATGACAAGTGAATCAATTCTAAATTCAAAGAAGAAGCGAAAAACCGATTCGAATGATCCGCAGAAGTTATTGTTGGAATCAAAGTTAAGTGAGTTGATTGGATATCTCATGCTGATTTGACATGTTTCAACATAAATTTGATTTTTCACTTTTACAGAAATGAAATCAACTGATTTGGCAGTAAATGACACAGAACTGGAGCAGACAAACACTATGAATGTGAAGACAATTAAACAAGAAGTTGGGACACACAGCAATATTTCTAGCTCAAAAAGAAGCAAAGCCTCGAAATCTCATGGTAAGGTCAAGGCGAAGTCAAAGAAGTGCAAAACCAAATTGAAACAACACAAATGTGAAATTTGCAAATATCAAACCAATGACGAATATTATCTAAAAAGACACATTCGCATACACACTGGCGAGAAACCATTTAAATGTGAAATATGTGCCAGAGCATTTAATCAAAAAATCCATCTAACAAAACATCTGAATGTTCATTTTAAGCAACATCCATTCCGTTGCTCAAATTGTCTGCAAAAATTTAAACAAAAAATAGCAAAGGATGAACATGAAGTGAAATGCCAAAAAGGGGATATGCTTGTTATATTTGCAAATATGCAACGATAATGGAAAATGAATTTACGGGTTTTTGCGTTATTCTGTTCTGTGTAAAATTTGCATTCTCTATATAGACGTGTGTTGTGGCCCCCAACAAGGTTGAGAAGTGAATGCTGTGGAATAGTAAATTATGATTTTCGCATTTATTTGAAAGCGAATGAGGTCTTGCGCTCTTGGTTTTTGAATAAAATTTTGATGAATTTCAGCATAAAGAATTGCATTTGATTTTCTTATTTCAAAATTCTAGAGATGCACGGATTGGCCGTGTACTTAGTATTATTTTGTGTAAAAACAATTCAAAAAGAAAAATTGCCGAAGAGCTGACAGGATTTTTTTGAAGAAAAATAAATGTGTCCTACAATGTTGGACATTTTCACACGGTTATTATTTTTGGTGCATTTTTTATCCAAAAACTATCATTCGATGGGATTGAGATCTGGGATTTTCCTAGGGGGATAGGACTCGTAACAATTGATTTGTTTTTACGAGTTCATGTGAGTCTGTAGTAGAAAACTTGCAAATTTGCACAAGTACCTGCGAGTGTTTCATAAATATATTGCACGTTAGTACGAATCTCCAAATTCTCTTTATACAAATCGCAAGTATTTATAAATTTCGAATCCACAAGTTGACATTTTATGTTTGACATTATTGTTTACATCTTCTATTTTGTATTATTCGAATGAGATTCGTGGTTGGATTTGTTGTTTGATTTGATAAATTAAATTTATTGTGTGTGATTCAATGATAGTTTTTAATTTAATTGTGACTAAAACTCTAAAATTTTGTACATTTCCACACAATCATAATTGTGATGATTTTTTTTATTTTTATTTTAATTATTGAAAAAATTTAATTTAGAACAACATCACAAGGAAAATCGTCCAAAATTATCGCAAACTATTTCATAATTGTAAATTTAAAATTGTTCAAAAAATATTTACATCATTAGCGATGTTTTAAATATTGTGATATTTCAAAAGAGAACAATATATTGTGTTAATAAATACAGATTATGAATGATACGCGAGTGCGAAAGCTAGTGTTTTCAATGAGTTTCTATTAGAATTTAGGCAGGTTCGAACGGGTACGGTATATAATAAAAAGAAAGCAGGGTGTTTTTGCGAGTCTTTGTGAGAGTCATTTTCCCCTAGGGATTTTCGGTGGCCATTCCATCAATTCGAAGTGTTGCCGAAAAAAGGGCCATCATTTCAGCAGATGTATGGACAGGGCAATTGTCTTGCATAAAAAATGGTGACTCCTCATCGTTTTCAAATCAATTCATCATTGGAATGACATGAGATTTTAGGATCCCCTTATGCATCTCTTCGAAATGAAGCAACCTTTCAAGTGTCTAGTTGACCGTGAAATTCGGTGCGTTTTGCATTCATTTAATTCATTTGTATTACATGGAAATTACAACAGCGGTGAAATGAGTGCTCCAACTAAAAGGAAATCGATATCAGATAATTTTTCAACAAATTGTGAATGAAATGCAGAAAAAAATAAGAATAAAGAAAAGTATGTGCGATGCAAAATATGCACTTCTCTGCCAAATATCGTTAAACTCAATAGTGTAAATCGAAAAGTCGCACCAATAACAACTATGAATGGAGCTCGGTATCGCCGTGCTTAAGTTTTAGAGCATTTTCAATCGAAATATCATATCGAATGTAAGAAAACAATCAATTTTCCGAATGATGTAAAAAGTTCTCTCGATGGATATGTTGAGAAGGCTAATGAAAAACTCACTTCACATGTAACGCAGCAATTATTTAATTACAAAGAAATCAATGCACCAACCATCAATTACGAATCAATGAACTTACAATATGTTAATCTGACTCAATACTCGGAATTTTTGAGTACCATCGTAGAATCGGATAAACAAAAATTCAGAGAAAAACTAGAAACATCAATAGCTGCTTCAATACGTGTTGATGGTTTAGTCGATCGGTCACAAATCGATAAAATGTATGTGTTATTAAAAATAATTAATGTTAATGGTGAATAAGAAGTAATTTTTATTGACATTGCTGAGCAACAGTCACGTGGTGCAGTGGATTTATTCGATGCCGTTAAACGAGCTGTTATCGGAAACATTGGCGAAGAAATTTCTATTGAAATTATGAAGAAGATTTCTTCCATTTGTACTGACGGAACCAATATGAATTCTGGAGAAAAAGGTGGCTTGTGGATACTTTTTGAAGCGGAAATTCGATGTATTGGTTCAGAAATACTATTTATGAATGTTTGGTGCTCAGCACACAGGATGGATCTTGTGTGGGATGATACTTGTAAAGAGAATAAAATCATTAATACAGTTTTAAACAAAATTAGTTTGATATCATCCCATTTCCATATGTCTGGTATTCGAATAAGTGCGCTAAATAAAATTGCAAATGACAACAAATTGCATGTCTCAAAACATCCAAAACTGTTTACAATACGTTGGACTGAGTTCACTTCAGCACTTCTTAACAATTTTTTGCGTTCATGGAATGTGTTGATGATATATTTTGATACCAACAAAGAATGTGTTACCGATATGGGATTTCACAGATTTCTTTCAAATATTGAATACCTAAAAGTCATCACTTATCTCGCTGATATATTCGCGACACCATAAGAAAACACAAGATGCTAATCTTACAATTTTCAGTCTTGTACAAAGCATTCGTTCGCTTCAAAATGCACTTTCGAATTTACGAGAAGAGTGCTTACTTGATGGATGGGAAGAAACAAAAGTTAACAAATGATTTAGTTGATTGATGAAGAAGGAAATTTTACGTTGAAAGGATTCCAGTTGTCAAGCTTAAGTGAAACACTAAGAGCAAATACACATGATTTCAACAACATTCGTACTGATGTCATTGACTCAATTACAAGTCGTCTGCAAGAGCGTTTTAAAACCGATCACTCGCTAATGGAAGCAATCGAATCATTTATTAATTTTGATACAGCTGCTGATTTACGTCAAATTCATAAATGTTAGAAGCGATACCAGCGATACCAGCGATACACACCAAACATACACACTCACACAATCACACCAATATATACTCTGTCACAGCATCGACTATACACTACAACATCAACGGCAGCAGGGACGCTGCCGTCTTAGCATATAAGTTCAGTAGATATTAGGCATTCAGAGAGAAAAGATCAATAAAACACATAAATATTGCAAGACAATAGAAACACAATATTTCATTTCATAAATATATCACGCTATCGAACAATAAGCTATATGCGTAGGACCTTGATTTGTTGCTATTGCCACTGCAATTTAATGAAATAATTCACCAAAAACAAAAACACAAAATTTAACAGTAATATTGGAGAAATCATTAAAACACTTGCCAAAACATGCAATGCAAAAGAATATAAAGAATTCATGACAACATTTAGCCGTATTGACGCCTGTACACCACATTCAGCGGACGTTGAACGATGTATTAGTACAAACAACACAATCAAAACATCTCTACGGAATCGAATTTCATTAAATACTGAAAATAAATATCTCTACATTTTTTTTAACATGCCAACCATGGAAAAATGGGACCCACGACCCGCAATTAAATTGTGGATGAACGAAAAGCATCGAAAAAACTATTGAAATGTGATCGAAAGAAAAGCAACACTCATTCCGCACTTTATGGGCATTTTCGAGGCAGCATATGATGAAATAGAAGCGAATAATAATGAACAATCTGATTTCACAAAAAATTTTTAAGTCAATAAATTAATTTCTAAACCAAGATAATGACCAAATAAGCGAAACCAAATAATATTTATCATAACAACATTTGATTTCTTGTATTCGTTAATAAAATTATCAACAAAAATAAATTGACACCACATTATTTTCAATGTTTTTGATTTTTCCTTAACAGCCAAAATTCTGCTATTCTTAATGAATTTTTATGCTACTCTGAATCGATTTCACCGACTTTTCTGCTGCTCTTAATTTTCGAAGTTTTAATTCATGCTTCACTGTGTGAGCGAATATGACGGAGTAAATTTGATTTTCGTATCGTTGAATATTTGCAAATATTACAAGCATATCTCAGTCTTTTGCATTTTTCTTTATGGTCATCCATCGCTGCTTCTTGTTCAAATCCTTTCCGACAAAGTGAGCAACGGAATGGAAAATGAACATACATGTGAGTTTTTAGATTGCAACTTAATTTAAATGCCCTAGCACAAATTTCACATTTAAATTTTGTCTCGCCAGTGTGTATTAGAATGTGTTTTGTTAGATTACTCTTATCTGTGGTTTGATATTCGCAAAATTGATATTCACATTTGTGTTTATCAATTTTCTTTGCACAAAACTTTGTCTCCACATTGTGGTCAAAATGCGATTTCGATGATTTGCTGTTTCGTAAGCAAGAAGTGTAGCTGTTTGTCTTAACTTCATGTCGAATTGTTTTTTCATCTATGATATTCTTTTCTTTCAGTTCTGCGTCATTTTCAATATTTAACATTTCTGTAAAAGTGAGATATCAAATTTATGACCAAAAGAATTGAAATCAACATGAGATCCAATAAAGAAACTAACCTGAATTTAATTTCGAATCGATTTTCCGTGGCACTAGCAAATCTGTCTTTTGCTTCTTCTTGGAATTTCCATTTGAAGTTGATTCGCTGGTAATTTTCCATTTTCGTTGTTGATTTGGCGTCTGTTGTATGTCGCGTCGATCGGCTCTTTTGCTGGAGCTTTCCTTTGTTTCTGTGTCACGTATTACAACTGGTTTGACTTTATTGCATTCTGTGTATTCATATAATTCTAAACTGTCTGTAGAAATTGGAACTTTTTTCATAGCATCAATTGGATGCATCTCATCTGAAGCACTGAACGTTGGGCTTGATCCAAAGTGTTTTGTAATTTCAAATTTTAGCAAATCTGTCTTTTGCTTCTTCTTGGAATTTCCATTTGAATTTGATTCGCTGGTAATTTTCCATTTTCGTTGTTGATTTGGCGTCTGTTGTATGTCGCGTCGATCGGCTCTTTTGCTGGAGCTTTCCTTTGTTTCTGTGTCACGTATTACAACTGGTTTGACTTTATTGCATTCTGTGTATTCATATAATTCTAAACTGTCTGTAGAAATTGGAACTTTTTTCATAGCATCAATTGGATGCATCTCATCTGAAGAACTGAACATTGGGCTTGATCCAAAGTGTTTTGTAATTTCAAATTTTAGCAAATCTGTCTTTTCCTTCTTCTTGGAATTTCCATTTGAAGTTGTATCGCTAACAGTATTCTCATCACAACTTATATTTGCAACTTGTCTCCGATCAGTTTCTGAATACGAAAGAGTTTGTCGATTGTTTTCATTGCTTGTGTTATTTGTTGTTATTTGATCATTGACAATGAACTCATCATTTCGACTAAATGGCATGCCAATTTCAGTATTATTCATTGGAAAGCTACTTGGTTGATACATTCTGAATGATTTGCACAATTGAATGTACAACGCTTTGTACAGTGGATTGCATAGTAGATTGTACAATGGATTGTACAATGGATTGTACAATGGATTGTACAATGGATTGTACAATGGATTGTACAATGGATTGTACAATGGAATGTTCAATGGATTGTTCAACGGATAGTTCGCTTGAAATGACATT
Organism: Resseliella maxima; assembly: GCA_029041755.1. Classification (NCBI taxonomy): domain Eukaryota; kingdom Metazoa; phylum Arthropoda; class Insecta; order Diptera; family Cecidomyiidae; genus Resseliella; species Resseliella maxima. The sequence continues at coordinate 12,296 of JAQOWM010000417.1, forward strand.
GGAAAATTGAGTTTTGATTCATCCATCATGGTGTAATATGGCGTTGAGTATGGAGGTATTGGACTATGTTTTTTATTCTCCATATTCAAAAATGTTTCAAATTGTTCGTTTATTCTGGAACAATCTTTGAATTTGAGCTCTCCGTTCTGTGGTATTTGATTTCTATCGAATTTTGACTTTTGTTTTACTGACTTTTTTACAATTTTTTCAGTGTCACTTCATGCCTTACTTCAATTCTACAATATTTCCAGCAAAAGGTCTAGGTAAATTTGTCCACAACAAAATGTCCGTATGCTGTAAATACGAAAAAAAAAAAAAAAAAAAAAACAAAATTTGAATGAATATTTGTCTCAATTTTAACTAAGTTTATTTATTAATTTGTAATTCATCGCCAAATGCAGGCTGCATCTGCATTGAGATTTAGTTAATTATGGTGAAGAAAGGTTGAGTCATTGGCAACTGTGAATCATCTCACCATTAAAACCACATCTTTTTCTTGATTATAAATGCAAGACTAGAAATATTAGTTTAGAATAGTCTACAATGAAATGAATTTAGCTTCAAGCATTTCATGCTTACCCCATAAAAATTCTTGTCGTTGTCAACACCTCTTTTTTATAAATTTGTCACTTTTTAAATTTAACAAAAAAATGTCAACAAACAAAACGAATAAATTCGGACAAAATCACAAGTTCACCACATGAAAAATGCTTGACCGTTCAATGTGTATATATATATGTGCAATATTTGTTGCTTAATGTGAAACATTTGATTCTTTGAACATTTAGCAGTTTTGTTGTTCATTGAATAGAAAGCGAATGCTATATTTAAATACATGCGCACTGCGCAGGGTTCGTACTCAAGCTGTATTTAAGCAAGCAAGAAAACATACGAACGATATTTGAAATATGAAGCGATTCGTTTGCGTGCGTGAATTTTAAACAATTTTGGATTGTTTCGCATGAAACTTGTTCAAACTTAAAATAGCGTTTGACAGAATCAGTACTCGTCATTGGGCTATATTGATATATAGAAAAAACAATTTGACAACACAGAACGATCTGTGAGCTAAAAATTAAGGTGATTTTTTTCATTCATAACATTTTCCCAAGTCTAATGTAAAAAAATATTTGAAATTGTAATTTTGCCATCAGAATTTGTGCACAGAATTTTGAAGAATCAATGCAATTGTTTGAATGTCTATCACATTGAGAACATATTCAATGACAATTCTCTGGTTTTAATGTTTGAATTTGTTTCTACAAAAAATGCATTATTTCTGAAAATACATTCACTTGAACAACAATTGAAACTTTATTTTATGAATTTTATGACTCAATTGGGAATATTTAGTTCCACATCAAATCTTTAATAAGAAATGCCACAATTTGTCACAAACGTCAGACTTATATTAGTTTCATTGTTTGATTATTTCATTGTTCAGAGAACCGATTCAATTTTATTTCAAAATATTTTTATTTGAGAAAAATGAAACATAGAAAATTAAATTAAACGTTAAAATGCACTTTTAGGAACGATGACAAAACTTATGAAAATAAATCTTAACAAATACTGGACGAATGTGGAAAACGAATCGAAGTCAACTCTAAGATTGACGAGAACCTATTTACAACGCAATGGATTATGGGATGCAGCACAATTCAGGGAATATTTCATTAGAAGATTGAACATTTGGTGAAAACTTATTCACAATCATATTCCGAACTCAATTGAAATGTTTCTAGCATTTTCTTCATATTAATGAAATAAATTGTTGTCTTTGTATAGCATCAACCAGGCATATGATGAGTTTCTTACGGAAAGTGAAGGGGAAATTATTCAAGATTATGTTAGAACTGGCCCAACAAATGAAGATTTTGTCACACAAGTGACCACTGAAACGAGTGAAGAGATCGAATACGGTCATATCAGCGGAGATCAATGGAAAAATTTGGCTTTATCATCAGAGTCGCAACAAAATACGTGCGAAGTGACCACACATATTGATCTGGGCCGAAAATGTCCATCAAACCAATCGATAGTTGATTCGACAATGAACTCGTCAACAAAATTTACAATCAATGAAATAGAAACACCCTGTGTGTCAAACAGAATATCCAGTGATTCAAACGAGATAGGACCAATTGACGCCCTGAGCATAGAATCGAAATATAAAGATTGTTTATCGAACGATATCAGCACTGATTGCAATGAAGTCAAGTCAATTATGAATAAGAGAGTACGTGGCACAGTTATACAAGAAGTCACCAGCAATAAAACCGATCAAGGAAATGCACAACAGACGACGTATCGTTTACGGAAAAGGAAAATAACAAGTGAATCAATTCTAAATGGCAATTCAAAGAAGAAGCGAAAAACCGATTCGAATGATCCGCAGAAATTATTGTTGGAATCAAAGTTAAGTGAGTTGATTGGATATCTCATGCTGATTTGACATGTTTCAACATAAATTTGATTTTTCACTTTTACAGAAATGAAATCAACTGATTTGGCAGTAAATGACACAGAACTGGAGCAGACAAACACTATGAATGTAAAGACAATTAAACAAGAAGTTGGGACACACAGCAATATTTCTAGCTCAAAAAGAAGCAAAGCCTCGAAATCTCATGGTAAGGTCAAGGCGAAGTCAAAGAAGTGCAAAACCAAATCGAAACAACACAAATGTGAAATTTGCAAATATCAAACCAATGACGAATATTATCTAAAAAGACACATTCGCATACACACTGGCGAGAAACCATTTAAATGTGAAATATGTGCCAGAGCATTTAATCAAAAAATCCATCTAACAAAACATCTGAATGTTCATTTTAAGCAACATCCATTCCGTTGCTCAAATTGTCTGCAAAAATTTAAACAAAAAATAGCAAAGGATGAACATGAAGTGAAATGCCAAAAAGGGGATATGCTTGTTATATTTGCAAATATGCAACGATAAAGAGATCAGTTTTAGTCCGTCATATTCGCAAACACAGTGGAGACAAACCAATTTGTTGTTTTTTTTTGTTCAATGCACTTCACGACGACTGATGATAGTTTAAATCTACACATAAAAAAAAACGTTGTAAAAGCAAAAAACTGTCTTTTGATAATAATAATTAATATACATACTTAAGTGTAATATTTTTGGAGAAAATTAATTTACGGGTTTTTGCGTTATTCTGTTCTGTGTAAAATTTGCATTCTCCGTATAGACGTGTGTTGTGGCCCCCAACAAGGTTGAGAAGTGAATGCTGTGGAATAGTAAATTATGATTTTCGCATTTATTTGAAAGCGAATGAGGTCTTGCGCTCTTGGTTTTTGAATAAAATTTTGATGAATTTCAGCATAAAGAATTGCATTTGATTTTCTTATTTCAAAATTCTAGAGATGCACGGATAGGCCGTGTACTTAGTATTATTTTGTGCAAAAACACTTCAAAAAGAAAAATTGCCGAAGAGCTGACAGGATTTTTTTGAAGAAAAATAAATGTGTCCTACAATGTTGGACATTTTCACACGGTTATTATTTTTGGTGCATTTTTTATCCAAAAAGTATCATTCGATGGGATTGAGATCTGGGATTTTCGGTGGCCATTCCATCAATTCGAAGTGTTGCCGAAAAAAGGGCCATCATTTCAGCAGATGTATGGACAGGGCAATTATCTTGCATAAAAAATTGTGACTCCTCGTCGTTTTCAAATCAATTCATCATTGGAATGACATGAGATTTTAGGATCCCCTTATGCATCTCTTCGAAATGAAGCAACCTTCATTTCGAACGATAGGTGTCACAGGACCATCCAATCTAATGGCACCCCAATAAGTGTTGGTAATTTGTCCACTTTGATCCACAACCTTCATATATTTTGGATCGTATCGTGTGTTGAGTGGACGATAAACTTTGGTGCGCCACGAAACATCAATGCAAAACACTTTTTCATCACTCAATATGATGGATTCAAGTTTATTTTCATCCCATTCTTCGAGCATAACCTAACAGAAAGCAATACACATGATTCGATGGTCAGGAGTGTGGCGTAACTGTATTGCCACTGTTTGTCAGTTTAGTCCATAGCGATTGAAAAACGATGGAATAACATTAACATCGACATCATATTTACGAGCGAAACTGACAGAAACCAATAACTTCCCTTACACACAGTGTGTGTGCGGAAAAGTAAAATGTGTGTAGAATAATTTTTGGAAAAGTATATGAGTAATATATTACTTATTACATTACTACTACAGTAATAAGAGAGAGATAACGAGTAAGAGCCATTTTATTATGCTATTGATAAGTAATAAAATAAGTAATAAATATTACCGATTTTTACTTTCCAAATCAAGTTACGATAAGTGTGAGAAAAAATTGAAAAAAACCATCTATCAAGTTATTCTAAGAGCTCGTAGTTACCAAAACTTTGAACAGATTTGACGATATATTACTTACTAAATTTGAGCACTGTACTCACCTTTCCAAAACATATAAATATTATTGAATTGAAATTGATTTATAGCCATAAACGTAAGTGCAATACCAGAAAATTGACTTTTTTCACATTTTAGACCATAAATTTGTTAAAACGACTACAGATGTTTGGACAAAAAAGCATCACAATAACTTACTTTTACTCATTTAAAAGACAATTTAGGTATCAAAAAATTATTATTGCATTGTGTAATACGTGTATCCGCTCCAAAACCACATAAAAAGTGAGAGTTTTAAAAACAAAGACTGTCAATGTCAAAACATTAGTTACCAATGAAAACAAAAGGAGGAACGTTAGTGTCCCACATTAGGTGACTTCCCACATACAGGACACAGTCACCTAGAACTAGACATTTATCACAACGTTGTGTTTTTTTTTTTTTTTCAAAATATACAAGTAATTTGCAGATTTAAATGGTCATTCAAATGTTTACGAATCTTGGACAATTCTGATAAGATTTGTAGTCTAATTTATTTGTCCAAATTTTTAATTAAACGTTTTTCATTTCACAATTGACTACATTACAAATACATTTTTTATAACTTCGAATAAGTTTTCGAATGGTCTTAAGCATTTTAAGTTTGTCAAATTCATATTCATTTCTCAAGTCTTTTATTCATTTTACAATGATTTTTCAAGTGCTTCTTTAAACCATCATTTTGCTTAAAAACCTTTGAGCAGAAAAAACAACAGAATGATTTGTCTTCACTGTGTGTGCGAATATGACGGATGAAATTTGTTTTTTGTATCGTTGAATATTTGCAAATATTACAAGCATATCTCAGTCTTTTGCATTTTTCTTTATGGTCATCCATCGCTGCTTCTTGTTCAAATCCTTTCCGACAAAGTGAGCAACGGAATGGAAAATGAACATACATGTGAGTTTTTAGATTGCATCTTAATTTAAATGCCCTAGCACAAATTTCACATTTAAATTTTGTCTCGCCAGTGTGTGTTAGAATGTGTTTTGTTAGATTACTCTTATCTGTGGTTTGATATTCGCAAAATTGATATTCACATTTGTGTTTATCAATTTTCTTTGCACAAAACTTTGTCTCCACATTGTGGTCAAAATGCGATTTCGATGATTTGCTGTTTCGTAAGCAAGAAGTGTAGCTGTTTGTCTTAACTTCATGTCGAATTGTTTTTTCATCTATGATATTCTTTTCTTTCAGTTCTGCGTCATTTTCAATATTTAACATTTCTGTAAAAGTGAGATATCAAATTTATGACCAAAAAAATTGAAATTAACATGAGATCCAATAAAGAAACTAACCTGAATTTAATTTCGAATTGAATTTCCGTGGCACTAGCAAATCTGTCTTTTGCTTCTTCTTGGAATTTCCATTTGAAATTGATTCGCTAACAGTATTCTCATCACAACTTATATTTGCAACTTGTCTCCGATCAGTTTCACTGAAAAGAGTCGTTGAGTAGTCAGACTGAGACTCGATGATTTCGGTAATTTCATTGAGATATTCATTACTGAACTGAAACAATGCATAAGATGGCTGTGAGAGTGGAACGTCTAATTGATATTCAGATCTAAATCGATTAACTGTCAACTGGTTTGATGGTGAATGACAATTAAAAGTATTTGTATTCAACTCTTTCGTATTCAGATCACAGTGCAAACCTAAGTTTGGTTCTGACTCTGCCTCAAAATATGCCTCAAACTTTGCCTCAATGTCTGCCTCAAACTTTGCGTCAAACTCTGCCTCAAACTCTGAATTTAAATCAAATTCTAGATATGGGTTTGAAGACCAATCTAACCATTGATAAGTTGTATCAGTTCCCATGCATACCTCTTCACTATCAGTCATCGTTCCTGAATATATAAACAATAATTTAAATTTTCCATTTTCTTTTCAACAAAAGTTCCTAATAGTGAATGATGATGAAATTTCTTTGATGAAATAAAAAAAAAAACATTTCTATCTGTTCACCTGACATTTGTGCCATCTTGACTGTGGCGATTGACGTCACTAAACTTTTGAACAGAGATTTGATGCACAAGTGGAGTCCAGACAATTTGTCCACTAAGTGGACAATCTCATTTTTGCCATCAATCGAACAATTACTATTTTAGTGAATTTGTGTTAATAATAATGCCCTTTTTACGAAAATGACATCAAATAAGTAAACGGGACAATTCAATTGTTGAGTTTTCAATGTGACAAACATTTTATCAATTTGCATTGATTTTGACACTTTCAATTGTTCTCACATTAGTCTTAATACCAATAATTTTCATCAAAAAAAATGTAATCACCTGATTTTTTTTCAGCTCACAGATCGTTCTGTATTGTCAATTTGTCTCCTGAAATTTTCTTTCCTGCTTCCTCAATAAAATTTAATATTGTGTGTCAAATTGACTGTGTCAATCGCTATTTGCACTTCAAACAATTCAATGAGAAAACTGTTTGACGTTTAGTCTATTCACGCACACGATTAGAATGATTGACATTGGAATAATCGTTGCTTGTTTTGTTTTTCATTAAGCGTGCACCTTACACATTAACCCACTGCATTGAAACAATAACACCTTATTAGCTCCTTATTGCTAACAGATGATTTAAATGTCAAAATGTTCTATCGTATGATTGTTTGAGATGTATTTTGTCCTCAGAGAAATTATTTCTTGGAACAGTAAATTTATTTTTTATTGATTTTCATAAGATTATTTGAACATTAATTGCAATTGGAAAGTGAAAATAATTGATAAATAACAATATTTGTGAGGTAAACAATATTAAAACTAAAAATGAAATTGAATACATTTTCTCACTTTAACGATTCCAATGTTGAAGCAATTTCTTGAAAAATTTTTTTTAGTAAAATGTTTGAATGAACAACCAACTATGGGAAATATCCATTTAACATGGAGAATTGAAAAATTGCTCGTCCTGTTATGGAAAACTATACAAAAATTTGAAGCAAACGAATGAAAATCAATTTACAAATGAATTTGTTTTACAACACAAGAATGCAATTCCAAATATCAATTGATTAAAACATGTAAATTGCGCACTTTCAGAGAAGATGATTGCAAATTGGGAGAATATTCTCGACAAATATTTGTTAAATATGGAAAATTAAACCAAGGTAACGCTTCCGTTGGTGAAAAAAGATTTAGATACATACGGATTGAAATTCAAGGATTATTTTTTGAAACGGTAAAATGATTGGTAAGAAACACATTCACATCGGTGATTGTGTGAATAAACTTATTATCATCACGTTTATTTCTTAAGGAAAATGAACATGACGAAGGCTTCATTATGATATAATCTGAAAATAATCCGTCGAATACTGACACATGGAGTGGGATTGAACAGATTGAGAATATCGACATGAGTAATTGGCATTCGACTATACTTGATAAAGAGTTCAGTAACGTCCAATTAATGGACAATATGATGCCGAACATTGCACAAAATCAAATATGTCCGTCGAAAAATAATTTTTTCGAATCAAATAAGCCAACGATGAGCTCAGAAGTGAATAATATTGCAGTTTAGCCGGATATGATGCATCGTCGCATGATCAATGTGAATTTGATTCAGAAATGCTAAACAGTGTATTACCTCAACAAATCCCATTGTTTGTTGACATGAATGATGCCTCTGTAATGAGTGACAATAGAATTATCAACGACATTCAAATCAATGATTTAGCATTCAATGACTGCTCAGAGTTTATTTCAAATGAAATTCACTTGGGAGGAGACAACAATAACAGGAACAATAATTCAACAACAATCAGATTCAATAATTCATTGGTTCGGCAGTAACGAACGCACAACAAACTTAAATTTAAGAAAATTCACTGTGTTTTTTTTTGAACTTAGTAAATGGCTTGTAATAAAATTGCAATGAAAAAAAAAATCGAAATCTTTTCATTTTGAGAAGATATTTTCAAAAATGTGAGTGTCGGTAAAATTAGTTCGCGCAGTGTACATTTGTCCATTTTTTATCACAACATTAGGAGCGTGAACAACAAAAATGATGAATTGTTTTTGTCTACTAATGCCTGTAGTTATGATATAATTGCATTGACTGAAATATGGCTGGATCCGTCACAGAGAGAGTCTCTAATGAATTCTTGGCCAGCAATTACAGGGCATTCAGAACTGATAGACAATCAACATCAATTACGAATAAATCTGGGGGAGGTGTGTTGATCGCACTGAGAAACGAATTGGATGGTGACCAATTCTCGACTCCTGAAATGAATGGACTTGAGGCACTTTGTGTTAAAATTTCGCTATCGGATTGCTGTATATTTATATACTGCTTATACATCCAACCATCGTCAAATGATCCAGATATCTATGAGGGGCATTTGTTGTCAACAAAAGCTAGCCCATTTGAAAAATGTTAGAAATAAAGAATATAAAAAGCTCTGCAAAAACAGACTGATGTGTTCTAATGCGGATTCTGGGAGCATACGAGGATTTTAATGTTTATCAAAAAGAGAGATATGGTGATTATATAAAGCAAATTGCTTTAAATTCAAAGAGGGATCCTAAACTTTTCTGGAGATACGTCAATGGGAGTAGAAAATCGAACTGTATTGCAAACAAAATTGAATTTGATGGAGTGACAGCAACGAGTGATGATGAAAAGGCAAAACTATTTGAACAGTTTTTCGCTTCTGTGTATGTCAATCATGTGAGTGACTGCTCATTAACTCAATTCATTGAAAATTGAAATGATCATGGATTTTTTAATATAGTAATTTCAAAAGAAACAGTAGAATATACACTGAGCAGAATGAATTTGAACAAAGGAGCCAGCCCGGATCTGATCTCACCGTTATTTCTTAGAATGTGTTCTGATATTTTGGCTGAGCCACCAGCAAGGATTTTCAGTAAGTCAATCAATGATTGTGTGTTTCCGGATCAATGGAAACTTGGTCAAGTCATACCAATTTTCAAATCTGGGAAAAAATCTGATGGAAATCTGCAGGTTAATTTTGCAAAATCTAAGATTCTAATAACATTAACACATATGAGGAATCCAATTAAATTTGACTACAATGTTGGTGGGTTAGTGGTTGAACGAGTCAATGAAATCAGAGATCTTGGTGTGATTGTTGATTTAAAACTGAGCTTGGCAACGCACATTGAATACATGAAAAAGAGATCAATGGCAACGCTGTCACTTATCAAAAGAACATGCAGACGGAAATTTGGCATTGATAGTGCAAAATTATTATATAGTTCACTTTTCGATCAAATTTGCAATTTGCAAGCACGGTTTGGATGCCATATCATAAAAGCTATAAAGCCTCAGTCGAAAGTGTTCAAAAACAAGCTGTT
>JAQOWM010000858.1:0-25598 GCA_029041755.1 Resseliella maxima
AATTGGATGTTTTTTATTATATGAAAACTCTGATTTTTGCAGACGTCCACCTACTCTTAAAATTTCGTTGCTATCCAAAAATGGAAACAATGGTTTCAAAATGCTTCTCTTGGACAAACTATGTTTTTCTCTTAATTTCTTGATGTCTTCGCTGAAATATTTTTGCTGATATTTTCTGATGATATTCATTTTTGCATTTTCCAAATCTTCAACTGAAAGTACTTCATTTTTACTGCTTTCCTGAGCTGATTTTGCTGACAGAACCTCCTTAAGAGATTTCTTTTCTTTCAAATGTCTTATAAATTTCATGCAAAATCCAACTACTCTGACCGCCCTATTAAAATCGGAAAATCTCTTAATAAAATCATCATCTATTTGTGAGATTAAAGAAGTAGTTTTAATTCTCTTTTGCTCTGTATTTGTTTCAAATTTTTCCGGAGCACAATTTAATTCATTCAATAATACCGATGGTCCATACCACCACAGTTTGTTATCTTTTAATTGTGATGGAAGTACACCCCTTGAGGCAATATCAGCTGGATTTGCTTTTGTATTTATGTAATGCCAGTTATTTTTATTCGTGAGCTCGTGAATTTTAGAAACCCTGTTAGCAACAAACGTTTTCCAATTATCCGGATTGTTTTTAATCCAAGCAAGTGTAATCTGGGAGTCCGAATAGTAATGTTTTTCTGCGATGGTTATTTTTAAAGATTTTTCAATTAAATTCATTAATTTCGCCAACAAACCCGCAGCACATAATTCTAGTCTGGGTAATGTTATTTTATTCATCGGAGCTACTTTAGTCTTAGCTGCTACTAAATTTACTTGAATGATATCTCCAAAAACCTTCAAATAAACATTTGCACCCATTGCGTTTTCGCTGGCATCAGAAAATCCATGAAGCTCTGCTCTTAAACCTGGTTCATAATGTAACCATCGTGGCACTTTAATGCTTTCTATTAAATGCATTTCTTCTTTATATGCATTCCATTTAGTAGCGATTTCGTTACTAACTTCCTCATCCCAGTCTTTCTGCTCTTTCCAGATTCGTTGCATTAAAATTTTATTATAGATTGTAATTGGTGCTAGAAGTCCCAATGGGTCGTATGTTTTTGCAATCTGTGATAAAATTGATCTTTTGGTGAGTTGCTCATTTGATATATTGTTTTCTGTTTTGAAACCGATTTTGTCACCAACGAAAAACCATTTCAAACCAAGAGTTGAAACATATTTTTCAAAATCGTTCAAAGATTCTGAAATAGATGTCTCTCTTTGTTCTATTGGAATATGTTTCATAAGTTCTTTACTATTAGAAACCCATTTCCTCAATGGAAACCCAGCTTCATCCAAAATCTGCGTTACTTCACGTTGAAGTCTGATCGCTTCTGTAATATCGTTATGACCACTGCTTACGTCATCCATGTATGAATCATTCAAAATTATTTTACATGCTTCTTGAAATTCACCAATTAAATTTCTGGCGTGATGTTGCATTGTTGCTACCGCTAAAAATGGCGAACTATTTATCCCAAAAGTGACAGTTGTTAGACAATATTCTTTAATTGGCTTTCCTGGTTCTTGACGCCATAAAATTCGTTGATAATTTTGGTCTTGTGGTCTTAAACGAACATGTAAATACATTTTTTCAACATCAGCTGTAAACGCTATTTTGTGCAATCTAAAACGTGTGAATATATTGAAAAGATCTTCTTGTAGTCTTGGACCAGTTATGAGTAGATCATTTAAGCAAAAACCATTCGAGGTTTTTCGACTTGCATCAAAAACTGGTCTTACTTTTGTAGTCGTACTTTGTTTAAAAACAGGGTGGTGTGGTAAATAACACATGCCCCCTTGATCATCGCACTCTTTCATGTATCCCCTTTCAATTAATTCATTTAAATATGATGAATATTTTTCATATAAATCTGGATCTCGTGCAAATTTCTTTTCTAACTGATAAAATTGCGCCAAAGCCATTCTTTTTGAATTTCCAAGTGTTAAATTTTCATCTTTGAATGGTAAACCAACGACATATGTTCCATCTATATCTCGTGAAATTGTAGCATTAAAATGATCTATACATTTTTGTTCATCTGATGAGAGTGCTCGTTCGCTTGAAACTTCTTCCATTTCCCAAAATCTTTGCAATTGTTGATCAAATTTGCTGACACTTGCAACTAAACACAAAGATTCATTGAAAACTTGACGTTGTTGATTGACTGGTCCGGAAATAATCCAACCCAGTTCTGTTTCTTGTAAAATAAATGATGTTCCCGCTGGTTTGATCATTCCAGATAATATAATTGCACTGTAAGCATCTGCACCCAAAATGACATCTATACCGGACATCTTATTAAAATTTGGATCCGCCATAATGAGATCTGACAAATTCTCTTGATTTATAATTGTTTTGTCAAAATCGCAGTTTGGTAACATTGTTGTTAATTTATTAAGTACTAAAGCAGATATATTCATACCAAACGATGACGGATATCTTGCTCCTATTTGGAATGAAACTATTGATTTTGATTTTTCAATGCTTCCTGCAATACCGTTGATATCAACATAATTTTTAATTCTTTTCAATTTTAACCTTTTAACTGTTTTCTCATTAATAAATGATGTCATTGATCCCTGATCAATTAAAGCTCTGACCAGACTCGAATCACCATTGTCTGTTTGAATTTTAATTACTGCCGTAGCAAGTAAAGTGTTCAAAGTTGAATTTGAATGTGCAGTAGCACAAACCACATTATTTTCTGATGTAGTTGAAACATATGATTTACTGCTATGTGTCTTATTCACAGTTTTATCGGTTTTCTTTTCACTTTTATTCTGATTTTCAAAATGCAACAAACCATTGTGTTTTTTATTACAATATGGACACATTTTTTTAAATTTACAATCACTTGCGGCGTGATTTGTGCGTAAACATAGCAAACACAGTGATTTTTGTTTAATTACTTCATGTCTTTCATTAACTGACATTGATTTAAATTTCGTACACAAAAATATTGGATGATTTTCATTGCAATTGGCACATTTTTCCTTAATTGTTTTCTTTTCTTGTTTTTTGAAAGTACTGTTAATCGATTCCAAAACTTGACAGCGTTTGTGTAGAAAATCAAAAAATTCTGATAATTGTTGTTCTTCAGTTGGATTTTCTCTTGATTGCTCATACACTTTTCGTGTTTCATCTGGTAATTTCTTCATTAGTAAATACAAAAGAATTTGCTCACCCGAAATGTTCTTTAACAATTCAATACACTCTTTACTTTTGTCGTGGAATTGCCGTAGATCATTTGCTGTTTCGTATTTCATTTCGTATAATTTAACTAATAAGTCCATATGAGCGTCCCGAATAGCTCTTTTGTTTTCATATCTTGTTTTCAGAATGCTCCATGCACTTTCGAAATTTGTTTCTGTTATATCCATATGAGAAATTAGCTTCGCAGCTTCTCCGGTGACAGATGTTTTCAAATACTGCATTTTTTGAACATTACCCAGTGCGCTGTTATTGATTATCATTGTTGTAAACAGATTGTTGAAAGTTGGCCATGCTCTTTGATATCCATTAAACACTGGGATTTCAAGAGGTTTTATCTTGAGAGGAATTGGTTCAATTTCTCCCCGTTCTCTCGGACCGACCTCTTCCAGAATAGCACGGTATCTTGTCATCAACGAATCATAAGTTTCCATAAAACCAGCTGATTCATCTCCCAAAATGAAACAAACTTCTTCAATGTAATCACCCAAATCATTTCTGAATTTTTCTATATCTTTGATAGTCAATTTTGCTCGAATTTTTAACCCATCACTGATGTAGTGTTCAATGTTGTCCAATTCTCGAGAGAATAAATTTGCCTTATGGTTGAAACGACTTACTGTTTCCTCGGCTTTAGTTTTTAATTGAGAAGAACGTAATATATAATTTGGAAAACGAATCTGCTTTGGAGTATTGTACTGCTCATTTTCTTCTTCGCTTCCTTCGTCCCCCTCTGTTGTAATTTTTCCATTATCTGAACAGCTTGGAACGTCCATATCGGGTAAATTGTTGATACCCAAACGCATTTTGACATTGGCTATCATATCTTCGTATTTCAACTTAATATTTTCGAAACGTCGGTCTTTATAATATTCCGTTTGAACTAACTGATCTTCATATTCCAATAGAACAGTGTTTCCTTTTGAGAATTCTTCCCAAAATTGATCCAAACGATCAGCCCATTGTTTCAAACGGTCGATTTGTTTCAAATTACGCTTTGGTTCTTTTTTGTAATTGGTATACAAATTTGAAATCTTCTCAGCGTAATCTTCTTGTGTTTGTAAAAGGTCTTCGTACGATGCCATTATGAAAATATTATTATGTTCTGCAGAACTTTGTTTTTTAAACTTGTAAAAAGAAACTTTGTCGTTTTTATAAACTTTGAAAAAAAACTTTGCCGTTTTTTTCTTTTTGATATTTGCCTTTGTTGGCTAATGTGCACTTTAAAAAATTTTTTTTTTTTTTAATACTTCGCCGTATTATATGTATGTAGCTACAAAATTCTCTTTGTCGAGACACTTTTACTCTTAGCTGAGTGTTTTTACTCTTAGATGAGCACAATTCAAAAATTTTTTCGAAGGACCAAAATGTTGTGTCAATGAAACAACATTAGAATCTTTTTATTTACAATCAATATAACTTTATTGAGAAACAAACTTAGACTGCCTTAGACATTTGAAACGAACTTCTTATATACAAAAAAAGTACGTGATTTAAATATTATACGTGCTTAAATAATAAATATAACAAAATTGCTTATACAGCATAAAAATATAAACAAATACATAATTGCTTATAGTGCATAATAATATAAATCTGTTTAAACTAATTCTATCATAATAAAAGAAACGTGCATTTTAAATAAAATAAAACGTGTATCAAAAAGTAAATAAAATATTGTTGATGAAGTATCAACAGATTCTTAAGTATTCATTTAAAGTTCGATGATTTCTTTCAATTAATTCAACAGTCTCATGATGATATGCTGTTGATGTTGAATGTTCGAAGTTTAAAATTTTACTTATTTCATGGAAAATTGAATTTTTATACTCTGTACCCATATCAGTTATAACTTTTTTGAAAGAACCGTATATCAAAATGAAGTTATCCACTATAGCTCTAGCTACTGTATTTGCTGACTTATCTCTAATCGGTATACAAACTAAATATTTTGTTAAAGCGCACATGATGGTTAGTGCGTATTTCATTTGATTGTTAGAAATTGTCAGTGATCCGATTGTATCGAGTACCACAATGTCAAATGATTTTTGTGGAATTTCTAGTGGTCTTAATTCCTCTTTTGTTTTGATCTTGGGCTTGTTGAGCAAGCAATTCTGACAATTTTTTACGTAAATCGATATGTCTTTTGTCATTTGTTTCCAATAGTAGTCATTTCGTACTTTTGCGTAGAGTTTTTTGCTTCCGCAATGTCCGCCTGTCAATGGATCGTCATGGCAATTTTCTAAGATTTTCTCTTTTGTCTCATTGTCGAGTACTGTCGTCGGTTCTTTAAAAATTGTAATGTCAATGTTTTTTAGTGTCCTATTTCCTACTTCTTTGAATTTCTGCATGCCATATTTCATTATTATTGGGTCCCTTATTTCGATTATCATCTGTTTGATATCGATATTTTTTATATTCTTTATTCCATTTGTTCCCTCTTCTATTTTTGACAGCAATGTTTCGAGCTTCACTGTGTCATTTGCAAATGGGATCGCGATTTTAAATAATATTTTCTTTTTCATTATTGCGCATACTTCATTATTTATTGTTTTTATTTCTGTCAACTTTCTGTCTACTTTGTTGTTTGTTTTATCATGTACTTTTTGGTTTTCTAATTGTGTTTCTTCTTTTAATTCTTTTTCTTTGTCTTCTTTTGTTTCTTCTAATTTTTTACTCATTGATCTCGTGATTGCATAAATGTATCTTTCTGAATCTGAGTTTTCTATGTCCTGTGGGATGTTTTTCAACTCGTTTATTGTTATTCGTGATAACGCGTCCGCTACGACGTTTGATTTTCCGGAAATGTGTTGAATTGAAAAATCGTATTCTTCTAAGTCTACTCTTAATCTTGTAAGTCTACATCTAGGGTTCCTTAGTCTAAACAGATAAACTAATGCTTTATGGTCCGTGTTAATAGTGAAGTGTCGTCCCCTTAAGTATGGATCAAAATAATGAACCGCATAGTGTATCGCAATAAGTTCCTGTTCTGTGGTACTTTTTTTTTGACTCTGCTGGATTGAAGTTTTTGGATGCGAATGCTATTGGTTTATCTATGCCATCAATGATTTGACTTAATACTGCTCCACAACCTATTTTTGAAGCATCTACGGTTAGAATAAATTCCTTACTTAAATCTGGATAAGCTAGAATGTTAGGACTAAGTAAACAATATTTTAACCTATCAAATGCTGCCTGCGTTCTAGCATTCCACTCGAATTTGATGTGTTTTTTCGTTAATTCGTTCAATGGTTTGGCTATTTGCGCAAAGTTTCTTATGAATCTCCTGTAATAGTTACAAAATGCTACAAATCTTTTTGTTTCGTCTGCATTTTTGGGTACTGGGTAATTTATTATAACCCCATTTTTGTTATCATCAGGCATTATGCCCCTTTGAGTACACTTGTGACCCAAAAATGTAACCTCTTTTTTGAAAAAATGATATTTTAATGGATTAAGTTTCAAATTTCTTTTTCTAAAAACCCCGAAAACTGTCTTTATCTTGCTAATATGATCAGATTCATTTCTACCTAATACTATTACATCATCTATATAAACAAATGCCGTGTTCGCATCTAGTCCCGAGAATGCTATTTGCATCATTCGCGAAAAACTGTTTGGAGCTACCTTCAGACCAAATGGAAGTACTTTCCATCTATAGAATCCAGAATCAGTGCTAAATGAAGTTAAATCTCGACTTTTTTCTTCTAACTTTACTTGCCAAAATCCCGAGAATAAGTCCAGAACCGAGAAGTATTTTGTTCTACCCAAATTGTCAAGGATTTCATCTATTCTAGGTAATGGAAACTTATCTGCTACTAATTTTTTATTTAAACCTCTAAAATCTACTACTAATCTATGCTTTCTTGTTGTGTCATTCGACTTTTTTGGTACTAACAATAATGGGCTATTGTAGCAACTAAATGACTGTTCAATTAATTCATTTTTCTTCAATTCTCTTATCTGTCGATTTATTTCCTCTTTGTGAGCGTGTGGTATCCTATAATTTTTTATGTATACTGGTTCATTGTCAGTTAAATTTAGTTTTTGTTCATAGAAATTATTGGTTGTCAATTTGTCGCCGTCTACTGCGAAAATGTCTGAATATTGCATATATAGTGGGATCAATTTGTCCCATTGCTGTCTTGGTATTGCTTTCTCAAGTGTTTTTAGTAATTTTTTTTTTCTTTCTGTGTCTTCTGGTTTTGATTTATTGTATGAGCAAATCAAATAGTTGTCTAGATCATCTGTTATAATGTCGCTTATTTTTATTGTCTGAGGTTCTTCTGATACGTTTAAAACTTTTACGATTTGATTGTTTTGATCGATTATTGATTGTGCGATGAAAACGTTTTCGGTTATGTTTTGCGCGTTTACTATGACCGGATTTTTTAAATTCTTTATATTCAAAATGCGATATATTTCTGCGCGTGCTGGTAATGTTATGCAATCGCCTGTTGGACTGCTCTGTATCGGAATTGAAATTAAGTCATTATTGTAGTCAATTGTTATTGAATCGTAATTTATGCTACATTTATAGTTTTTTAGGAAGTCTTTTCCCAGTAGTCCTTCAGATGGAAGGTTTATTTCATCTGGTACCACATGTAGTGTTTGTGGTATTTGAATATTGTTAAAAATTAAATATGTATGTATGTAACCTAATGTCTGTACTCTGTTTGTTGTAATTCCCGTCAAATTGATTATGTTGTCTGTTATAATTTCTGTATTTTTGTTTAAAACATGTGCTTTTATGAGAGAAATGTCTCCCTGTGAATCAGCTAGGAATGTACATGTGTATTTTGAATTGGTTAAATTTATCGAAATATAGTCCGCGTAATTTAAATTGAATGAATAAATTGTTTGTGTTGGAATTTTTTCGTTTTTGTTTTCATTATTTTGGTTGTTTATCCGTATTGGATTGCTAATTGTTCCGGTGGTTGTGTTATTTGGGGTTGTTGTTGTTGCGTTTGAGTCGCATCTGTGTATCGAATCGCCGCATTCTGTTGACGAAAATTTCCGTGACCTCGGTAATATCCATGTCCACGATAGTTTCCACGTCCGCGATTGTATCTATTGTTTCCGCGATAGTTATTGTTATTGTAATTATTATTATAGTTGTTAAAATTTCCGCGACCCCGATTTTGTCCTCGAAAATTGTTTCTATTATTGTTGTTTTTGTTAAATGTCAAAGTTTGTGCGTTGTTTTGTTTTTGCTTTGTGCTTTCCACAACAAAAGTAGAAATTGCTTCCTTTGGCGTTTTAAAAAGTTGTGTATGTTGAAAAGCGGATTGTACTAATTCTGATTTTGCTTGTGTTCTACATATTTCAATCGTTTTGTCTGTTGCCATGCGTAATGCTCTATCATGTGGTATTTGTTCTCTCACATATGCTTTTCTTAAATCTTCAGATAAATCGTCCATTTTTCGTGCAAATTCTGGGAAATTATTATTTTGTACGTATAATGTTGCAAATCTACCCTCGAGTTCACGAGATGTATCTGGTTTAATAAATTCTTTCAAGTTGTCTTTTAATGCCAAAAATGTCTCTGTTGTTGTTGGTACTGCTTCAGCAGCCCTACCTGTGAATCTACCACGAAGCCATTTTATTGTGACAGCTACCAAATTTTGTGGCGTGTCTTCTTCAATTGATTCTATGATATCGATAATCGATGACAATTCTTTTGGCTTTCCGTCATATTTTCCCTTAAATTGTTCGGCTAAATATTTCTTTTGTTCTCTTTTTTGTTCCGGTGTAGCCATGTTGTCTATTTGGTCTGTATTGTCTTGTAAATTAAAATTGTTTTCTATGTTTTGTTCGTTTTGAAGTTTCTTATTATTTTGTTCAGTTTCTGTTATATCTGTTGATGAGTCACTGTCTTCACTGTTTGATAATTCGTGATCAGTCAAAGTATTTTCGTCTATTAGTGTTAAAATTGCGTCAGCCCTCACAGATATATAGCATTCCAATTTTTTGAATGCTGTTTTTACTCTGTGTTTCACGTATAATATATTTTCTGTCACATACACTTTTTCTACTTCATTTAATGTGAATTGGTTTGTATATTCGATTATTTCATTATGTGTATGTATTAAATCTCTAATATATCTGTTTTTTGTCTCTTCGTTTTGACTTACATTCGTTTTTATTACTCTTTTTGTTACCTTTTTGAATTCGCCTAGTAGAGCTTTAAAATGATTTTTGTCTAATTGATTCATTTATTAAGTTTTTTTTTTTTTTTTTGTATTGATTTGATATTAATGGTTATTTTTTTTTTCGTTTATATTTTTTTTTTTTTTTTCAGTTTTATTTATTTATATGTGGAACATTAAAAATAAAAGAAAAATTTTCGTTCCGCCCTATTCTATTTTCATTAAAAAAGTAAATTTTCGTTCATATCTAACGCCTAACTTACGTATGTATTCGATATTTTTCTTCTTTAATACGTATGTGTATGTTCTGCTATATGCGATGTTTCTCCTTTATACGTATATATGGTTATTGGCTATTTTGTTGCGTTTCTACATCTGTCCGATGCTGCCTTTGCTGCCGTTCCGTGTAAAGTGTATCGTTGTTTAGTATCTACTGATGTCCCATATGTTTCCTTTTGTTCTTTATTTTTCTTTTCTCGTATTATCTTACGCTGCCTATATACATGTTTATACATATAGTGAATTGCGCTGCCATTAAATTCTGCTGCCGGTAATCGTGCTTTTACCGTGTTTTGAATTCTTTCTTGTGCATTTCATGTGTTTCTGTTCTCACTAAAGTTGCATCGCTTCGCTATTTTTGTGTTGGTGTTTCATTTTTCATTTCATATTTGATTTTGAATTTTAATTCTCTTTGATTAAATGTCTTTTGCTCATTTTATGCAATGTCTTTGTTCTTTGGTTATTTTAATTGTACTTTTAATGCATTTTTGTGTTTTCAGTTAACTGTACTTTATTTTTTTTTTTTTTATGTGCGTATTTCTTCGATTTTGCATGCATTGCTTTTCTGTTTTATACATTTTGAGAGCCTGTCGCTCTTAATGGAATTTGCAATGCATTTATGCGGTTTTGATTTTTACTTTGACGATAATCCATGAATTTTTATCAATATAATTACGATTAAGAAACCATCACTGTTGCCATTTCAATCATTTTGTTTGCTACATTGCTTTGAATTAATATTATTTCTGCTCTCATTGCATTGACATTCGTAAGTAAGTGAATTTTTCTGTGTGTATCTTTTTCTTTGTTGAATTCAATCGACATATTGCCTATTTGCGTTGCCACTCGTCTAACTTTATGTTTAAAATTGTTTAATTCCGTAGCAATCTCAAGTAATTTTAATAATTCCATTGTGGCAATTCACTGTATATTATTTTCTTTGTAATATTTTATTTTATTTTATTTTTATTTTTGTTTTTATTTTTTTTTTCTTTGGTTAGTCCTTTAACTTGTATTTAGATGCCTTTTTGATTTAAGTCATCCTTAGAATTTTTATTTATTTTTCCGTCTAATATTATTTAATATTCTTATTAATTTTGTTTTTAATTATTATTTTTCACAAAGTCACGTTATTTTACTGATATTTTTGCACTTTTTTTTCCACGTGCATAACCACTTGTTATGTCTTAATGCCACTGCCACGATCGCCATGTAAAGTAAGTATATCTGGTTCATTAGGTGTCTTAATCAGAACTGTTTATTAAATACATAATGAGTGCATACATGGTGTTACATTAGATATGTACTTATATTATATGTCATGGAATGACATTAGATATGTACTTATTCCATATGTGTTGACCGTTACAGTCTCATGCAAAAAATTTGATCTTGACATCCGCGCATTGGTCTGAAGCCTGATTGGTTTTCATCCAAGGGCGATTCGACAATAGCTCTGGTACGTTTTTTTAAAATTGCACTGTAAACTTTTCCGACAACACTCAATAGAGAAATTCCACGATAGTTGTTACAATCTCTGTTGCTACCCTTCTTATAGAGTGGTGAGATAACTGCACCCCCCCCCCCCCATTCCTTCGGAACAACTGATGAATTCCACGCTAGATTGAACAACCGATGTAACCATCGAATCCCTACTGAACCACTGCAAATTAAATATTCATTCCTAATCTCATCCACTCCTGCTGCTTTACCCCAACTTAATTTCCTAACCGCCAGCTCTATCTCACCTATGCTTATTTCCTCCGCTTGGATCTCACTCACACTTTCATTCGCACTAGCATTCTGATCCACTCCGTTTTCAACATTCAAAAGTTCCTCGAAATATTCTCTCCAACACACACAAAAAAAATAGACAAACACACTTACAGAAGCTATATAAAAATCGTTGCGTAGGAAATCGGTATAATTTCTTGCGGCATTATATAGAATGTGTACAATGAGCGACAATATCATTCATTCTCTCTCACACAACAGTGAACAGTTGCAACACACAAGCAGTTAAGATGACAAATGGTTCCAAATCAATCGCATATCAATATGTATTGGTCATTTGGAGTAGTAGTGCAATGCGATTGATGAATGTTGTGTGAGAGAGAATGAGCGATATTGTCGCATTTATTGTGTACAATACACATTCTATATAATTCCGCCAAAAATTATACAGAAATCGCTTCGTAACTATTTTTATATAGCTTCTGTATTAGTGTTTGTATATTTTTCCTCTGTGTGAACGTTTCAATACATTCTTCCTACCAATCACTAGCTCTCCTGCCTTATCTAAAACGGCTCCTGGCGCCTGTTTTTTTACCACCATTACGGATGTTCTTAACCTTAGACCAGAAAACTTTATTCCTCTGCTGCCCTGCTTCTTCTAAATCATTGCCGAATTTCACCCATTCACCCTCCTTAGCTGCTCTCACCAACTCTTTCACTACCCTTTTTTGTTCCCTATACGACTCTAAGTCCTCTTCCTTTCTACTTTGCATCCAACGCATCCATCTCACTCTTTTCTCCTTCATCGCCTCCTGCACCTCATCGTTCCACCAATCTGTCTTCTTTTTACCATTCTTACACACATGCATTCCGCAAACTTCCTTTACCGCACTCAAGATTGCACTCTTAAAACAATTCCATTCTCTATTGATATCAGACACCTCAGTCATATCAACTTGCATAAATTTCTCTTCTAATCTAGCTACATATGCATTCACTACTCTTTCACTCTTCAATTCATTAACTTTCACTCTATTGGTTGGCTTCCGATTTTTACTCGCTACTCCTTTTGGAATACGTAGTTTGCTTGCAACCAAGTAATGATCGGAATCCAGACCAAAACTTCTATACACACGCGTATCTGTCACTATTTTGCGCAAACTATCTTCTACGATTACGTAATCGAGAAGAGATTTTCGATTCTGGCCAGGATTTTCCCATGAATACATGTGGATTTTCTTATGTTTAAAAAATGAATTTGTTATCACTAAATCTGAGCTCTGGCAAAAATCCAACAATCTCTCTCCATTACCGTTCGCTTCCATATCTTCCCCAAAATGGCCTAAAATATTCGCAAAATTCTGTTTATCTCTACCTACTCGAGCATTAAAATCCCCTAGCAAAATCACTTTCTCGTTTCCCTTACGATACACAATATCATTCAAGTCACCATAAAAATCATTCAAACAACAAATTAAAAATCAAATTAAAAACCAAAATAAATGTATGATTTATAGTTAAATTCAGGTTTTTTTTTAATTATTTCTCATTGAAAAAATTAATGACATATGGTTATGAAAGAATAAAATAAAAAATTGAATGGTAAGAATCTTGAGAAAGAAATACTTTTGCATTTATGATGAAAACCATTTTCAAACTATAAATGGAATGACGAAAATTTCGTCTAACCATGTGAAGATACATTTTTGCTTATATGTCATTTATTTTCATATATTAACAATTGTATGGAATCATTTGTAGATCAATTGTTCATTTCTTATCTCTCTCAATTTCAATCATCAGTTTCAAAATATTAGTTCGAAGAACATCCATCCATCCATTCATCCATCCTCTCATACACATATCGATCAATACAATCTACATCCACTCATCGTCCACTAATCATTCACTTGTCGTCCACTGTTCATCCATTGGCCATCCACTAGCCATCCAATGGCTATCCACTGGCCATCCTCTGACCATCCAGTATCCATCCATTAACCATCCATCCATTCGCTCATCCATCCATCTCTCCATTCATAGAATGGCCGATGGATGGATGGATGGATGAGCGAACGGATGGATGGATGGATTGGTGGACTTATGTCCGTCAGCCCAACAGTTCAGGGCAGGCAACAAAACCAAATCGCTTTCGGCCATATCAAACCATCAAACGGACAGTCGAGCGTGATTTGCAACAGCGCAAACGTAAACCATTTGTGCTGCCGACAATTGCCACACCACCAGTGCGCACACCATCACCAACACACGCACGTTTCAATTGGTTAGTCAACCCAATTGCAGTACCAGCACCAGCACAAACGGTAATAATCAATTACGGCAATTATTATCACAACGCTCAACAAACCGCCGATCCTTCAAAAACCAAGAAATGAAAAGACCAAGTCATTCGGTAAATACGTGTGCATGAGTTCGATACAAATAGACATACAACAATGGCAAATTTTGAGATTAATAACGAATTTGTGGATGAAAATCCACGAGTGGAATTGAAAGAAATAAATACAGCATTTGGTAAACGCATTCGTGAATTTGAACTAATTAATTATGGTTATAAAGACATTGAAGAATTTTTATTGACTGCTTTCAATCTATATGAACCTAAAACTTTTGAGGTAGTCACCAATTTCAATATGATAAAAACAATATCTTATTTCACTGCTGAATTTGAGAGATCTTTTCAAAATGATGATGAACACGGTAGTCCATAATCCAATCGTTGAGAAACGAACGGTGCATATTCCTACAAAAGTTATGGAAGTAGAAACGAGCATTGATTTAAGTGAATATTATTGAAATAATGTTATTGCATATGTGATCGAAAAAGTGGATGAAGTAATGGCTGAAGGCTCTGATGAATGTTTTAAGTGGGCAATTTTGTCTGCATTACATCATAAAGAGGTTCATGCAAAAAACAAGAATAAAATAAATGATGCATATAGTTATTGTTTCTGGACAAATGAATTAAATTTCGATGGAATTGATTTTCCGGTGCGAATCAACCAAATTGAAAAATTCATGCAGCAAAATGATCGCATAGCAGTTAACGTATACTATTTTGATGAGAAAAAAAGTGTGTATTTCCACTTTTCTTAGCATCGAAACAGCTTGATTATCATTACGTGCATCTACTTTTGATTACAGAGACAAGATCACATAATAAAATCAATAAACATTCACATTATTGTTGGATAAAAAATTTGTGTAATATTCCCACATTAGTACACGGTCAGACGACAAAGAATCATCGTAAAATATTAATATGCGATCGATGTTTGAATCATTTCGTATCACAAATGTAATTGAAAAAACATCGAATAATCTGCGCACGTGTTCGAGTTAGAAGATAAACCTTTATTCAACTGTTCACTGTGGCTATGACAGCCGAAGACTGGATGCTTACAATCTTTTGCACCAAGCCTTTTATACAATTTTTTGACTTAATTTAATTTCCTTATTTGGTGACAATTTTTGATGTTTTGATCAAATTCCCTAATTTGGTTATATTTCTGTGATGACAACATTTGTCTCTATTTTGGAATACATTTCTTTAATTACTTCACTCTTGAGGTTCTCATCCAACTTTTTAATTTCAATTAACTTGCCAGTTATAGGCAACACAAATATACCAGCCTATTATCATTCGTTTATTCATTTTCGTATGATCCAATTAACATATTCATTGGATCAAATTTTGACCATATGGTCACAACTTTGCAGAATTCCCTATTTGGATGATGAAATTACATTAAATGAGACAATAATAAAATAAATTAGCGGTTTTTGTGTGTATCGTGACAATCTTCGCGAACTATATGTGACTAATCCTTTCTGTGTTTTAACTTTCTTATTTTCTTATTTTCGATATACTTGTTGTCTAACGTTAGGCGTTTTTAAGGTCAAACTTTGTAATCCATCAACTTAATCAAACTTGTTTCTCAGCTTTGCTTATTTTTGTGTTAGCTTATTTGTTTTGAGACTTCAACAGCACGTATTAATGATTATGCAATTGAATTGCCACAACCCGGGTATAACTATGTAACATTCAAAAATTTCGACAATGAGCTTAAAATGCCTTTCATCATATATGCAGACACCGAGACGTTACTGAAGCCACCTGAAAAAAAAGTTTTTAACGTTAATAAGTATCATCGTGCTCAAAAAACAATTTTCACAATTTTCACTTGAGAAAATCAATTTAATCTTGTTTTTTTTAAGCAAACAAATCGATTAAGATTCAGATATAATGAGCGATGAATATGAAGTTGAAGCCATAACGGGCCGTCGTATTATCAGAGGCAAGGTAATATTGTCTTTTTCGGTCATTTTCCATTATTTTCTAATTTGGTGATTTCCTCATTTATTTCAATTTTAACTACAATTTGAATCTGACCATTGTTAAAATTTAGGAGCAATTTCTAGTAAAATGGAAAGGTTGCATTTTCAATTCTTTGGAACTCGTGACTAAGTTCATGACAAGCAAAAAAGAAAAAGGTACAAAAATTGAATGAAATTAACCGACATTTTTTTTCTGAATTCTGCGGAATTCTGCGTCTGTTTTTAAAAATGTAATAATAATAATGATGTTCATTTTTTCGCCGTTTTACATAGTACTCGATTACATCATTGGATGCGGTCAACGCAATGGTCAGAAATTTTTTTTGGTCAGATTTAAAGGTGAACCAAAAAATGAAATAATTGATTGGGATACAGCAAAGAAGTATTCAATCGATGTGATGGAGTTTTTCGCATCTAGGACGATTTGGACCGAAATGAAGAAGATCATTAATACAAATCCTTCTTCTGCATGACAAGAAAATGAAAGCGATAATCGCAATATGCCATCGACAAGCCAAGCCCAATTAGATTCATTGCCAAATGAAATAGAATTCGAAAAGTGAACATTGGTGAATTCTTTTTTTCACAAAAAAACAATTTCTCATATTTTACCGCGATTCATAAAGAAAAATGAAGAAAACGATTGGATGCAAATGACAACGAAAATTCATGATAAAATTGATACAAATTTATAATTCAAATTAAACGCTAGCGACTCATGTTGAATATTTTATTATTATTGTTTCTTCTTGAGTAATAAGAAATAAAACTTATTGCATTTATTTAGAAATATATCACTTTTTTATTTTATTTTAGTACGTTTTGGTCTTCAACTATCCACTGAACATTGATGTTATACGAATGCCGGCAAAAGCAATGACATAACCTCACTTTATTTAGTGATTATATTATTCAGCAACATTTCAAAACAATTCATCGTCGTTCACATTGTTAATTGTAGCTTAATTGATTGGTTTTGGATTGCAGTGTAGCGAAGACAAGCGTAAATTACGTTCGATCTTTTTTCGTCTTTTTTGTTATTTTATTAGTTTTGTATAAAAAAAATGATTTATACAAATCGATACATATTAATATATATAAATTCTATTTATGTCTATCTGCTTCTGTCGGCCAAATTTTAGAGCCATTTATAAAACTGAATTACGCTGAATGTCATGAATATAAATGTGTATGTATGTGTTTATGTGTCGATGTATATTTGTGCGGCAAAATCGTTTGAAAACTCTGGCCGATAGACGCAACATTTCTTATTATTTTCAGTTTTTTGTAGAGATACGAAAACAAATTTATTTTCATAAGAAATCGACAAAAAATATTATTTGTTAAAACAAACTATTTTGGTAAGTGTTTTTTCTTGAAGTTGATATTTCAACATCTGATGCACTAATTATTGAATTATGTCTGATCGTATCGAATCGTATATGTTTTTTTTTTTACTTTCATCGACTTCGTATTTTACAGAATTTTCCGTCGTTCTAAACGATTTTGACACCATTCAACACAATGTCACTCCTACAAGAAAAACTTGAACGTGTTCGTGAAAGAATAAAATCAACCAATGAAGGTAGATCAATTGTTCATTTGCCATACCATCCACATGCTCAAAAATCAACAAGAAATCTAAAAGATGCTGTCATTCGATCTCTAAATCAAACAAACAATGAGCCCAATGAACAATGGCAGATCAAATGGATTGAAGTATTTGACGAATCTCGAAAGGAATTAATAGGTCGGATTGATATGATCCAGCGCCAAAAGCAAATGTTGGACGGAATGTTTCGGTCGCAATGTGACATTTTGGTCAAGAAAGGAAATGAAATTATTGAAAACAAGAAACTATTGGTGGAACAGAACGAAGTCATCAAACAGAAAGATAAGAGTTTGAAAGACTATGAAATCAAATTGGTTGAAGTGACTGAACAAAATTCAAAATTGCTTTCACAAATTGCTGTTTTGAATCAAGCATTGACTATAAAACAAAAAGTGATGACAATAGACCTACATCAAAAAATGATGGCGAAAACACCATCGTAATGACGAAAAAAAATGATCAGGTCGTGATGAAGGAAGAAGAAGAATTTATGAAGAATATCGACGGCGACTGGATATGTCGGTATTGTGATTTTAGTACGAAGAAAAAAAGCACATTACGGGATCATGAAAAGGAGTTTTGCGTCAAAAAACCGGACAAAGATTGGAAATGCGAAATATGCAGTAAAATGTACACACGACGCGGCTTACGAATCCATTATAATAGTTATCTCAGCGGAAAACACAAGCCCATTGGAAAACATGCCAGCTCCACAATTGAGGATCTCACGAATGCAAAGCGTAGATTGATTGAGTTTAACTCGGTCTAATTTAATGATTTTACAGAGATTGTCAATGAAAAACGAATAAACAAAAACTGAAATAGGTGAGCAAATATAATCAAAAAAATCTAATTAATATTTGAAACGATTTGAAAATCTGTAATTCTATCTACGTTTCATAAAATTTTTTTATTTATGAAAATTAATGATTAGCTGGTTTAAGCAGAAATAATTTTTTTATTTTCGAGCGATTCAGGACAAAATCTTAGTTTGTTCGACAATTATTATTATGTTATATTGTTACTAGTATTGTTATAACATAAAAAAGACACAAAAATAAGAAAATATATTTTTTAAATTGCATAACGATCAAATTAAGGAATATATGTATTCACGATTCACTGAAGAATAATACAAAAAAATGGTTTTTTTTTCTTTTGTTAATTTCAATGATTCGTTACTTTATTTTTTATTTTTTTTTTTTAATTTAAACTTATTTTGGAATGGTAAATAATTCGTTGGGTTTTACCTTTTTATTTTTTTTTTTTGTTTTGTAATTGTCTTGGTTTACTATTGTTTTTGGGATGGAAAAAGGGGGGGGGCCTTTATTTCGTCCCCCTTAAAAACAAATTTTTGGGGGGAAAGTGGTGGGGAAACACACAAACTGGAGCAGGAGAAAAAGAAAATCACAAAAGAGAAAAACAATAAAAGAGAGGAAGGGAGAGGAGAGGGGAAAGAAAAGGAAAGAAAGGAAAAATTATATTTATATTTCTATATATTTTTTTTTATTTATTTTTTCTTTATTATAAAAAATATAATTAATATATTTTTTATTTATTTAAAAAATTAAAAAAAAAAAAAAAAAAAACATAAAAAAAAAATAATTTCTTGGGAAAAATAAAAAAAAAAAAAAAAAAAAAAAAAAAAAAAATAACAAAAAAAAACAAAAAAAAAAAATAAAAGGGAAAAATAAAAAAAAAAAAAAAAAAAAAAAAAAAAAAAAAAGAAAAAAAAAAAAAAAAAAAAATAATAAAAAAAAAAAATTAAAAAAAAAAATAAAAAAAAAAAAAAAAAATAAAAAAAAAAAAAAAAAAAAAAAATAATAATAAAAAAATAAATTTTTTATTTTTTTATATTTTTTTTATTTATAAATTGATTCAAAAAAAAAAAAAAAATATAAATAATAAAAAAAAAATTTAAAAATAAAAAATATTTTTATATAAAATGATGAAATAATAATGAATAAACAAAAAAAAAAAAAAAGAAAAAAAATAAATAAAAAAAAAAGAAAAGAATAGGAATATATAGTAAAGTGGGTTATATATAATAAAACCCAAAGAAGACATTATTTAATAAAATTGTAGTATGGATAAAAAAAATAAAGGGAGTACATCCAAAGAGGGGATAAGCAAATCAATTAAACCGAATCCTAAGGATAAAAAAAAATACACATAAACAATATATTTAAAATAAAATATTATTCATTCATTATATAATATAAATATGTAATGCTTCAATTTTTTACTAGTTTTTCCAATTATTTTCGAGTGGATTTGTAACGTCGTTATACGTGCATTATAAGTTGCATGTATTCTTATATATTCATCTATTATCAGTAAAATGAATTCTGATTTATGATTCAAATTATGACTGAAGTCAATATGAGTGAATAAATCGTCAAATGGGATTAAATCCAAAATTCTTTTATAAATATGATAATAGTTAAAATTGAAAACATCATTATAATCAAAAAAGCATTTATATATAATTTCACAAATACGAACTGAACTACGGGTTGGTCTTTGTGCATTGCTACTTTCAGAAAAAATGCCATCAATTTTATCAGAATTAATTTTAAAAATATTTACACATTGTTCATCCGTACAACGTGGGATGCCGTATCTTATTTTTTTTTTCAATCGTTCCAGCTCTTAATTTTATTGTGTGTAAATCCTTGAAATTCAATTCTATATGAGATATTGAATCAGTTTCTTCATCAAAGAAAGTGGTACTCAGTAAATTTTGTAATGATTTTTTCTTGTTTTTAGCAAATGATTTTTCGGTCAACAAATTTAATTCATCTTGACAATTTGCATGTTCTGATGCTTTTATCTCATTTATATTAAACAATTGTCTAGTAACACCTGATAACTGTTCTGCAGTTGGATTTGAATTTGAACCAAACATGGATCTCAATCGTCCAAATAAACTCTCAAGAAGATCTTGTCCAAAGAAAAAAAATAAAATATTTTCGATTTCTTTTTTTTGTATGAATTTATCATAAAAATACCGCAGTGTTTCTATGTTAATTAAAAAACCTTTAAAACCTGTATTTCGTGCGGATTTCAAAATATTTGTTCCTCGATATTTAATAGATTTAATATAATTGGAAAAATAATTTATAAATTCAAAAATTTTTTCAGCGTTATTTTGATTGAGACCCCTTTTGAATAAGTTATTAGAGTCAGTGTGTTTAGAATTGAAAATATCAAATGCTTTATTGAAATTTTTAGTAAATATTATAGTTCCACTTGAATTTAAAAATGACTCATCCCCACTACGGAGTAAAATTTCCATTGATTTTTCAACTGAATACGATAGAGTTTGTGTAGCAATTTTTACGTTCATTTTGTTTGAATGAAATTCTATATGTTTTCTGGTCATTTTGTGTGTCGCTAAATCACTCTTACGTGATACCAGACATTCAAAAAAAGACCAACATATCGAATTGTTATTTCCATCTTTTAAATTTTGATAAGCTGATAAACAATTTCTTACAAGTTTAATACAATGTGGGGGGTCCAAAACAATACAAATCCTTTCAAAATTAACAGGGTTAAGAATATACGGTTTGAAGTTATCTAAATCAAAAGAAGCACCCAACATTGTACAAGCTGAAAAATTTGTTACAAGACCATCAAATGCTATGCTCATCAAATAACAACCAGTGTTATTTATTTCAACAATTACTTCTTTAATTAATTCTGATTTCTCGATTGCATTTAAAGACTTTACCAAAAAGTAGGCAAATATTAGTGAACTTTCACATTCAACTAATGTGACGAGAAAAAAAATTGCAAAATTTGCAACTGGTACTTCATCATCATTTCGTCTTGCATAATTTACTATGCCACTATATTTTTTTTGACTATGTACCCATTGGATATGCTGCCGAATAGAAATTTCATCATAACATAAGCTGACATACACGTTTTTTCCTTTTGCTCTCTTTTCTTCAGCTAATTTCCTTAGGGTTGATATCATTTGATAATTGAAGCCGGATTCATTTGTATAATTTTCGTTACTAACTGCATTCCAACGCCTCAAAGTTCGTAAATTCGGTAAACGTTTGGAAAATTTTTTTCGGACCCACGTATAAGCACTTTTACTCTTTATACTCAATACAAGTGCAAATTTTTTCACATTTGGCTCATACGAAGTTTTCGGTTTGATTAGATGAAAGACAACCTATTTCATATCATCCTAGAAATATTGTAATACGTTGCGATTACCCATTGTTATTGGAATATATTTTGTACTGTAGAAAATTTATCATCTAAGCTCGCCAAATTTTACCTCAAGACCTGAGTTTTCGATACTGCTGTCTTTCATTTTTTTTAAACTGAACTCTTTTCGTAGAATTTTTGATTTGAAATTTCTTAGTTGCTTACGTAAAACTAAAATTTGTTGACTTCGATCACGTCATTTTAGGTTTTCATTTCGACATTTTTGGTTGAGCTTGTTGTTTTGAACTAGAAGTTTTTTGTTCTCTATCTGAAGCTGTTTATTTTTATCAAATAGTTTTTGATTTTCATCATTGAGTCGATTGATTATTAGTTTTTTATTTCCATCATTATCAGGTACCCTCAAAATAGAAAATAATAAAATACAAATACAGTGCAATTTTTTACACACGATGAACTACATCAACATACAAAAAAATTATTATAGAAATTAATATTTTTTTTTTAAATTTCAAAAAACATACTAATATTTTTTGTTGCAGATTTAAATAAAACACTTGTACGGATTTTATTTCGTCAGCAATGCTCATATAATTCTGTTGGATTGCAAGCCGATAGAAGAAGATAGAAATGCAAATGTGTACAAAAATCGGTTTTGACGTTTAAATATAAAGATCGTGAAAATGAAAATAGTTGAGAATATAAATACATATAAATATTATTGAATTACTGAAAAAAACTTTAATTTTCGGTGTTATTTTTTATGAATTTAGTTTTTCGGTCTACTGTGATGTTATTGTGCAACTTGTTTGTGAACGACAAGTGCCAACATGAAACATAAACACCGGCTTCATTACTTTATATTTAGTTTATTTTGTGTTTATTTATTGATTCAAGTGATTTAATTAATTAAATTGAATTACGAGATAATTTGCGCAAAATAGTTACAGATACGCGTGTGTATAGAACTTTTGGTCTGGATTCCGATCATTATGTGGTTGCAAGCAAACTACGTATTCCAAAAGGAGTTACGAGTAAAAATCGGAAGCCAACCAATAGAGTGAAAGTTAATGAATTGAAGAGTGAAAGAGTAGTGAATGCATATGTAGCTAGATTAGAAGAGAAATTTATGCAAGTTGATATGACAGAGGTGTCTGATATCAATAGAGAATGGGATTGTTTTAAGAGTGCAATCTTGAGTGCGGTAAAGGAAGTTTGCGGAATGCATGTGTGTAAGAATGGTAAAAAGAAAACAGATTGGTGGAACGATGAGGTGCAGGAGGCGGTGAAGGAGAAAAGAGTGAGATGGATGCGTTGGATGCAAAGCAGAAAGGAAGAGGACTTAGAGTCGTATAGGGAACAAAAAAGGGTAGTGAAAGAGTTGGTGAGAGCAGCTAAGGAGGGCGAATGGATGAAATTCGGCAATGATTTAGAAGAAGCAGGGCAGCAGAGGAATAAAGTTTTCTGGTCTAAGGTTAAGAACATCCGTAATGGTGGTAAAAAACAGGCGCCAGGGGCCGTTTTAGATAAGGCAGGAGAGCTAGTGATTGGTAGGAAGAATGTATTGAAACGTTGGAGAGAATATTTTGAGGAACTTTTGAATGTTGAAAACGCAGTGGATCAGAATGTTAGTGCGAATGAAAGTGTGAATGAGATCCAAGCGGAGGAAATAAGCATAGGTGAGATAGAGATGGCGGTTAGGAAATTAAGCTGGGGTAAAGCAGCAGGAGTGGATGAGATTAGGAATGAATATTTAATTTGCAGTGGTTCAGTAGGGATTCGATGGTTACATTGGTTGTTCAATCTAGCGTGGAATTCATCAGTTGTCCCGAAGGAATGTGGGGGTGCAGTTATCTCACCACTCCATAAGAAGGGTAGCAACAGAGATTGTAACAACTATCGTGGAATTTCTCTATTGAGTGTTGTCGGAAAAGTTTACAGTGCAATTTTAGAAAAACGTACCAGAGCTATTGTCGAATCGCTCTTGGATGAAAACCAATCAGGCTTCAGACCGATGCGCGGATGTCAAGATCAAATTTTTTGCATGAGACAAATAATAGAGAAGTTCCATGAAAGAAACAAGGATATGTATGTATGTTTTGTCGATTTACAAAAAGCGTATGATTGTATACCGAGAGCTAATTTGTGGTCAGTCTTGAGTGAATACGGAGTGAATGGTTTTCTTCTGGGGGTAATTAAGTGTTTGTATAAATGCTGTGAAGCCGCTGTGAGAGTGGATGGTGAATTGAGTGAATGGTTTGAAGTGCGAAATGGTCTCCGACAGGGCTGTACAATATCACCGCTTTTATTTATATGGATAAATTGATTAAATCAGCTAATATGAGGGGTAACGTAGTTTTGGGGGGAAATATTATCTCTGCCCTTGCATATGCAGATGATCTAGTATTGTTTGGGGGCTCAGAACAAGAGCTACAAAACAGCATTAGCGATTTAGAAGCGGCTTGTTCGAACTATGGAATGACCGTTAGCAGTTCAAAAACACAAGTTATGCATATTGGGAAAAATCGGAAGCAAGTGAATTGTCTGTTGAATGGGAGTGTGCTTGAGCAGGTGTCTCAATTCAAATATTTAGGCTGCATCTTCTCTGAAGATGGCAAGCTGGATAAGGAATTTGAACATCGCAGAGTGAATGGTAATAAAGTTGTTGCTCAACTTAGGTCACATGTTTTTAATAAGCGAGAGTTGAGTAAAGAAACGAAGTTGATGATTCATGGGTCAATCTTCAGACCAACTATCACGTATGGTAGCGAGAGCTGGGTCGACTCAAACAATTTAATTCATGGTTTGGAAGTGGCTGATATGAATGTTTTGCGTATGATTTCGGGAGCGTCGCGTAGGGACCAATGGGAGAATAGAATTAGAAATGAGAAAGTGCGTGAGGATTTAAATGTGGATTCGGTTGATGAGGTAGTAAGAAAGTCGAGATTAAGATGGTTTGGGCATGTACAACGTATGAATGAGTATCGTTTACCAAAGTTAATTTTGAATGCTGAAGTGAATGCACCGAGAGGTAGAGGTAGTCCGCGGAGGCGATATTTGGATTCGGTTAAGAACGATTTGAGCGAAAGGGGGTATGATTGGAATGGGGAAACTCAAGACCTGGCTCTCGATAGGGTTTGCTGGAGAAGAATTGTTAAGGGGCTGCCATTACAAAATAGACCAGACGCTGAAGGGCAATAATGGTCTTTAAATGATTGTTGTTGTTGTTGTTGATTTTAAGGTATGGGACCAAATACAAATAACAACATATGTTATGATGGATATTTACCTTTTATTGTCTGAAGAAGCTTCAATGTTCCAGGTAATGTCTTCCTTCACCACTAACATCGATGCCATAGAACTGTCTATTGATGAAATCCCACATATTACGGCATGCTTGCGGATATTCAATATTGCCTTGGCCAATGTAAATAATTTATATGTAATGTTTTCAAAGTCCACCATGAAAATACGTGGTTCATTCAGCGAGCCAATGATCGATATGTATGGAGCAACACTTGATTCCTCATTGACTTTGTTGTCATACATTTCCTTGTATTCAACTTCAGTTGCACAAACCAAAGTAAAAGCATTTCTTGACTCAGTGATTGAGTAAAACTTCTTCTTTTTGTCAATATTGAAAGATGACTTGGCAACAGTGAATGAATGAGCCAAAATACATTTGCAGTGATTGAATCTAAATTGAAAATAAAAATAAAAATACAAAATAAAAAATGTCATATGTTGAACATGCCAAAAACTTATATTTTTAAAACTACCTTCTGAAAGATTCTCTCTTTTCTTCAAAACGTTTTCAAGAATGCCGATGTCTTCATTGTTTTTTGATTCATTAACCAAATTGGGTAAAATCTTTTCGAGCATCAAATCATTGAATTTATGTAAATTATCAATTAATTCATTCTTTGCTCCGTGTAAAAACGAAAAGTCAGAATCAAGCTGAAATAATGTTAACAGTAATCACGTTATTAACATGATAAATGAAAATTAATTCAAA
>JAQOWM010000874.1:0-33367 GCA_029041755.1 Resseliella maxima
GGCTTCCTATTTAGAATTTCATATAAATATATACATAAAATTATCTACACCAATTTTTCATGAAATTCCAAACAGGAAGCCTTGGAATGCAGGCAAAATCCTGGGAATCCATGGATCAGCCTGGGTAACTGACACCTCTAGTTGATAGGCCTTGAAATTTTTTTTACTATAGTCAAAAACTAATTTATTTTTGCGTTTTTCCTACCGGATAACTAAGAAAAATCAATTGGAAATTGATTTATTTTTTATGTATACATACGAAAATAGCAGCTCTGCTCTATAGTCGGAAAGAGCGCCTATTTGTACGAAAGAGCACGCAGCTAAGAGGAGAGGCGAATGAGATGACTGTTCTGAATACAAATGCCACACTCCATTTGAGCGTCAATTTGAGTGCATACACCCATACATAACGCTAACATAGCGTTTTTTGTGGCGCACAATTTTACATGAGTAGTAATGTCTAGCATCAACCTGTGGAGACTCTCCCCTGCAGTCCACCCATCCATGAGAGTAAGTTGTGCTACTATCTATTATGTCTTGTTTAGTCAGTGTATGTCCGTTAAGTTAATTTTATGTTGCGTGATTGCTCACTTGTTTGAAAATTAAATAGTTTTGGTCACAGTTGTTTTCTCTCTGTCATTCACCGTGAAGGTATCATAGATCTTAATTATGTTTGTCCTTCTATCTAAGTCTGAGATTGAGTCTTATTTCGTAACCCAAATCTACTCATCAGTACGATGGGTATATGGTCATCGGTTTCCTAGATACAACTCGTGATTCTATGCTATCTTTCCCACTTTCCTATTTGTATCATTGGGTTTGCTCCTTTCTGATGGAATGGGACCAAGTCCAATGATTCCCTATTGTTAACTAATAGCAATTTGAATTTGCTAAGGGGTTTTTGTGTGATGCCTTGTTTCGGAAATAGGATGATTGCTATTTCCATCATCAGTGTACAGACAAGGGCTTTCATCTGATGAACTTGCCTGGAGATTGGCTTCATTCAACCAGACTACCTGTATGTTTTTCCCTGTGACAGCAATGCTCTCTAGACCTATAGAGCACAGCACCATCAACATACTGCCTAGTTTTTAGGCTAGACAGGATGCCGATGTATTTAAGACAGACTTCTTAAGCTTTTTAACTACTTTCTGGAAACATTTACTTGAAAAAACAGGGGAATTAATACTATCCAGAAAGTTCTTCGTGCCCTAATTCATCCTAATTCCCTATGGCCTACTGACAGAAGTGCCTTGGTCGTCCCAGGTATAGTGGCACTTTTTATCTGGTGATAGATGAAAGTGGAGATCCACTCCCGGGGTATTGCCGATCGCGCTCGAGCTCCATCTCTCGATTTGAGATCACGGCTTTTCGGACAGGGGTGGAGCATAGTCCTAACGGACTATGAGATAGCTTCCTAATGGTCTTCTGACGGAGACCAAGGATTTTGTAGTTCTGACCAGAACCATGAGTTAGCATCCTAATGGTCTCCTGAAGGAGACCAAGGATTTTATAGTTCTGACAAGAACTGTTTGCTCAATCTAGAGCTTCGAGCTCTGACAGAGCTGTTTGTTGTTTCTCCTTACTTGGTTCTTCCTCTCGTTCTGTTGGTCTCGTTCTGTTTGAAGTTCTGATAAGAACTGTTTTCCAAGTTGAAATTTGTATTGATCTTGACTTGCTTAAGTACTATGTAGACCGTTCCTTTCGGTGCGTACCTATGAATTTGAATTCTTGAGTGCTTCGAGTGCTTGAGTGCCTGAGTATATGAGAGAGTCTTGAGTGTTGGAGTGCTCGAGTGCCTGAGTGCCTGAGTGTTTGGGTTCATAATTATTTGAGTGCGTGAGTGCTCGAGTGCTTGAGTGCTTGAGTGCCCGATCTTTGGTGTGCATGAGTGTTGGAGTGCTCGAGTGTCTGAGTTCTTCAGCACCCGGCCACTCAAGTTTGTTAGAGTGCGTGAGTGCTCAAGTGCTTGAGTGCCTTGAGTGCTTTGAGTGTTCTGAGTGTCTTGAGTTTTTTGATGGCCTGGTTCTCCTCTTATGATTCTTCCTTGTTTATCTGGATTATTCGAGTGTCTTGAGTGCCTTGAGTGCTTTGAGTGCTTGAGTGCCTGAGTACATGAGAGTCTTGAGTGTTGGAGTGCTCGAGTGCCTGAGTGTTTGGGTTTATAATTTTTCGAGTGCGTGAGTGCCCGAGTGCCTGAGTGCTCGAGTGCTCGAGTGCTTGAGTGCCCGATCTTTGGTGTGCATGAGTGTTGGAGTGCTCGAGTGCCTGAGTTCTTCAGCACCCGGCTACTCGAGTTTGTTAGAGTGCTTGAGTGCTTGAGTGCTTGAGTGCTTGAGTGCCTTGAGTGCCTTGAGTGCTTTGAGTGCTCTGAGTGTCTTGAGTTTTTTGAGTGTCTTGAGTTTTTTGATGGCCTGGTTCTCCTCTTATGATTCTTCCTTGTTTATCTGGATTATTCGAGTGTCTTGAGTGCCTTGAGTGCTTTGAGTGCTTGAGTGCTTGAGTGCCTTGAGTGCTTTGAGTGCTCTGAGTGTCTTGAGTTTTTTGATGGCCTGGTTCTCCTCTTATGATTCTTCCTTGTTTATCTAAATTATTCGAGTGTCTTGAGTGCCTTGAGTGCTTTGAGTGCTTTGAGTGTTTTGAGTGCTCTGAGTGTCTGGTTCTGCTCTAAGCACTTTCTATGATCTCTTCGTTTTGTCTTGATTTTCTCAAGTGCTCGAGTGTTTTAGAGTGCTTGAATGCTTAGAGTGCTCGAGTGCTAAGAGTGCCCTCTTCTTATGACTTCTCTTGATTTCTTTTCCTATCTAGGTTCTTTCGGGTGTTTTGCGTTTCTTGAGTTCCTTTGAGTGCTTTAAGTGCTTTGAGTGCCTCGAGTGCTTTGAGTACCTAAACTGCTTCTAGCGTATTGGAACTTCTTATGAAAAGTTATTTTGCCTTATGTTTCAATGAATGTATGAATGTATGCATATGTCTCAGGTATCTCTCCCCTTGTATGCATGAGTGCCTGGGTGTCTCTTTATGCCCCTTTTTTTATGCCTTCCTTCTATCTTTTCATAGGTTTCTTTTGAATCTTTTAACATAATTTGTTTCTTTCTTTCTTTTACTTCCAGATC
Source organism: Resseliella maxima (assembly GCA_029041755.1). Taxonomy (NCBI): domain Eukaryota; kingdom Metazoa; phylum Arthropoda; class Insecta; order Diptera; family Cecidomyiidae; genus Resseliella; species Resseliella maxima. The sequence continues at coordinate 3,114 of JAQOWM010000874.1, forward strand.
ATGTTAACCTGTAAAGTGGAAACCTGTGACTTTCAGTGTGAAAGTCTCCATGAGATGGCTGATCACTATCGTGATGTCCATGCTCTTCGTTGTTGCGTTACCGATGGTTGTCACACCATCTTTAGACTTCTTCGATTATTGGTTTGAAAGTTATTTTAAAAATTACTTTAACCATAGAAAATAAAATTTTTTAAGTTTCTCACTTATTAAGGTGAAATCTGATTAATTGAAAACTTAATAAAGACAATAGTATTTTTTAATTATGCTTTACGTTTGATTTAGTTCGAATAACATAAACAAGTACATAAATTTCTTAAATTCCAAATATCTGCATGAAATGTTCAATACCGATCAAAATCTGATCGATTAAAATTGTTAAAAAAAAACATTAATTAATTCTTTTTGCTTTATGTATGAAATTCAAAATATATTATTTTTTATGTCCGATAAACTTACATTTTAAATATCTGCATCGAAACATTCATAATTACTAATATCTGAATTCTTATTCTTTCATACAAAATACTATGAAAACAAAACATAACCTCAAATTTCACAGTATTTTGTATGAAAAAATAAGAATTCAGATATCAATAATTATGAATGTTTCGGTGCAGATATTTAAAATTTAAGTTTATTGGACATAAAAAAGAATATATTTTACATTTCATACATAAAGCAAAAAGAAAAATTAATGTTTTTTTTTAACAATTTTAATCGATCAGATTTTGATCGGTATTGAACATTTCATGCAGATATTTGGAATGTTAGAAATTTACGTACTATTTTATGTTATTCGAACTAAATCAAACGTAAAGCTTAATTAAAAAATACTATAGTTTTTATTATGTTTTCAATTAATCAGATTTCACCTTAATAAGTGAAAAACTTAAAATATTTTATTTTCTACGGTTAAAGTAATTTTTAAAATAACTTTCAAACCAATTATCATCCATAAAGTAGAAATAACACATCCTTAGTTCAGTGGCTCTTAGTCTATGGTGGTCGGTTGTCCACTCGTGGTGGTATGTTACTTTTTCTTCCTTTTTCTTAATCTTCTTTTTTAATTTTCTCCTTTTTTCCTTTTTCTTTTTCTTTTCTTTTCTTTTCTTTTCCTCATCTAGGTCTTGCGGTTCCTGTGGTTCCTGTGGTTTCGGCTATTCGTGTCCGCGCTCCTGTCGTGTCTGCTGCTGTTGTCCCGGATCCGGTTCCTGTGGTGCCCCTTACTCTCCCGGTGTCGATCCCATTATCTGCTGTTTCGGTACCCGCTGATCCTCCCTCGGATCTAGGTAAGTTCTGTTAAAAGACTTTGAAAGTCGTCTGGTAGCTCGACGCGCTGTTTTGGCCTATGCCCAACAGTTGTTGTCGCCGATCGTCGCTACCACATCCACTGGTGCAACTCCACCTGTGGCCACTGTTGGCACCGTTGCAAGTGTAACAACCGAAGTTAACCGAACGACTTTCAAAGTCTTTTAAGGCAACACACACACTGGTCAGAACATCGACATTGTCGAGGCCCGTAAAATCAAGTACAACGGTGGCTGAAAAGATAAAAGAAAAAGGTGATTAAAGAAATAAGAAAATAAGAAAGGCAAATTACCACTTACAATTAGTTTGAGTTGCAACGTCCACAAATCCACTGACAGGATCACGAGCTTCAGATGAAGAGAGACCTGAAAAAGAAAGAAGAAAAGAATGAAAGAAATTAAAATTAAAATTGAAAAAGAAAGAAAGGAAACAATAAACTTACCTTCACCTGGGTCAGGAACCGGAACGGAAGAAGCAGCAACAGATACCGGAACTACAGGTTCAGGAACATCTGAAAAGAGAAAAGAATAAGAAGATTAATAGAACCAAAAAGGAAAACCAAAACATAACTTACCTGGTTCTGGCTCCAAACTGGGTAAAGAGGGCAGAACGGCAGAGGCCGAAACAACAGGAGCAGGATCAACTATAAAGAAAAAAGAAAAGAAAGAGATTAATGAAAACCGAAACAAATAAACTTAGAGACTTACCTAGATCCGAGGGAGGATCAGCGGGTACCGAAACAACAGATAATGGGATCGACACCGGGAGAGTAAGGGGCACCACAGGAATCGGATCCGGGACAACAGCAGCAGACACGACAGGAGCGCGGATACGAACAGCCGAAACCACAGGAACCACAGGAACCACAGGAACCGCAAGACCTAGATGAGGAAAAGAAAAGAAAAGAAAAGAAAAGAAAAAGAAAAAGGAAAAAAGGAGAAAATTAAAAAAGAAGATTAAGAAAAAGGAAGAAAAAGTAACATACCACCACGAGTGGACAACCGACCACCACATTTAACCCTTTTAGAATGCCGATAAAAAGAACCAGGCTGGTTAAATTGCACATCGCAGATGGTGCAACAATAGCGAATCCCTAGATGAACTTGGGTATAATGGTCGTTGAGAGACCGAAGAAGTCTAAAGATGGTGTGACAACCATCGGTAACGCAACAACGAAGAGCATGGACATCACGATAGTGATTCAAAATTTCAATTTATTTCGAACTATAAGAATATGTTTGGTGAAGAAACATCATCAGTGTTGAAGCAAAAATGCTACAGTTTTTTACAAGAACATAAGCATTCGCTATGGTCGAAAGAAAAAGAAATTGTTATTAATGCCTACACTAAATGTATAATTGGCGAATATGATGAAGAAAATGTTTAAATTTTAGTTTGGTTGATTTGTTTTTTGGATTTTTCTTTCTTTTGTAATTTTATTAAATGGGTTTATCATCTAAATTCCACTCTTTATACCATAAATAAATCAATTCAAAGTTATTTAAGAGAACAATCTATACTATGTTTCCATTATTTATTTTGGATATTTCACAACAATTGTCTTTGATGAAAACTAATTCGCTAGGGGCAATCATGTCCAACAAATCTTGCAAATCATGCGAGTCATTGAGATTCGTACAAATCTTCTACGAATCTCAGTTTGATGTTTGTGCTATTTACAATGTAATATTACTTAGGCTTTTATAGTGTGTTGTGTACGCAAAAATATAAAATGGTATAACATATTAATTTAAACCGTGAATTTTATTTCAATATTTATTGTGTATTTGTGATTTTTAGTCAAATTTAATTTCGGAAATAGAAAAGATTTTTTCCACCTGATTTAAAGCAAATTTTGAAAGAATGTTGTTTCCACACCGAAACATCTTTGTTGTAATTGATACTGAAGTGATTGCTGACATTGAAAATTATGTAAATAACAACAGAGAAATATTAAAATATGATTCGTATAAATATGTACTGTGATTCGAATCTCTACGAGTCTTTGCATGTAATTTATATAGGCGCATGTACGAATCTCTGTTACGCGTAACGAATCTTACGAGTCATTTTATGTATAGTATGAAAAAGATTCGAATAACAGAGATTTGTGCGAATCATTCAAGATTTTTATGGACATGAAAGCCCCTGGCTAATTTGACACTTTACACTCTAGATATAACGATTTAAAATGGTATGTCGCCTAAATTGGTGCTTATTTTCTCAGGAATATTCTGTTTATTTACTGGCATGCGGTTTTTATATAAGCAAACATCATCATAACATTTTTGTTTCTTATGCTCAAGGAATATTAAAAAGACATTTTAAAAAAAGAGTCAAATCGTAAGAACATCATACAATGATTATTTTGCGTATCTAAGCGAAAAAAATTTGAGTCCTCGAACAATGGAGAGTCGATTCCATTGTTTGTTCGGTCCCTAGATGGGTTTTCTGATGAAAAATGGCACTTTTGTATAGGAAAGTACCCAAAACAGGGGTTTTCAGTATTTTCGCCAGAGGAAACTCACATTCAGAATCTGTGTTATCATCAGTTGTTGATTGTTCATAAATTGGTTGAGGGTGAACAATTACTTTGTGAGCGCTTAGTGAATGTACAATATTTTGTTGACAATATGAAGTCACCGATGATGAAGTCGATGTGTTATCTTCTGGCGACTGTATAATCAATCGAGTTTTGATTTGACTTAAACTATTTTGCTCTAGAGTTTTGTCATCTTCGAATATTGTCTCTGGATTATGACAATGAGGCAAATTAAGTTAACATATAATTTCAATTGTGAAACTAAATCACACACAAGTTCAACGCCATCTACAATCGCACTCAAATGTACATGTAATATCATATCGGTGTGTGTCTTCACTAAGAAAGTTGGAAAACAGTATCTATTGATGTTATGTGGTCTTCACATTTACGTTTGTAGAGGGCGTTAAATTTTGTCTATCACCATAATTTGCCTCATTGATAATAATTGAATGGCTTTCTAAACTACTTGATTGAACAGTACCTTTTTGAAGCTATGAATAAGAAAAACAATGTTTCAATATTAATTTTAATCTTAACAATAAGAACATCTGGGTCTTCTGAGCTCAGGTGTCAAAACTAATGATTCCATATAAATATATTTGTCTACAATAGTTAGTATGCGAAAAAAGTAAATATTAATTTATTTCAATATAAAGTCATTCTTACCATAAAACTTTTTGGGAAAATCTGAAGATATTGTAAATAAAGATTTTTATACAATAAAGAGTTAAATTTTAAATACATAATGCTTTATTACATAAATAAATTCCAGTGTTTGCGTCTGCCAGCAATAAGAAATTAATTGTACATTGTATTACAATCAATAAATTAAAAAAAAAAAAAATAATAATAATATTAATAAAATGTGTAATCTGGGAGTGAATTGGCTATGTTTCTGATATTGCAGCCAATATTATTGTAAAACACTTATCCAAATCGCAACTGGAATTGCATAAAATACTTTAACAAATCAATCGGAAGAATAAGTTGTTGCACATTCATATTTGCATATATTACTTAATAATTTACGGTTGATTATTGTGTCTGATTGTTCAATAATTTACATAAGGATTTAACTGAATTTTTCTAAGGAATTTGTAATATTTTTTTTTCTCTCGAAAAAATGGCTTTTACCAGATTTTATTTAAATTTGAAAGTGAAATTCAATTAATTACAACGATTATTGGTTTCGTTTTTTCAAAATGGGACAATAAGGAAAAATAGAAAAACGAAATGTAAAATTTCACATCAACATTACACCCATTTCATATTCATTTATGCAATAAATTTTCTTTTTTTTTCTCATGTAATTTATCAAAAGTAATTCCGATAGAATTGATGGTAAATAACAGATTTATTATTTTGTGATAAAAAAAAAAAACAAAATTTCACTATAAAAAGCAAATCATTGATTGACCATTGGTGAAGAATTATCAGAACAATAGTCCTGTTTGACTCAAGTCATTCTCTTCAATTTTATGAATACCGATTATTATTTTATTGTTATTCGTCGTAATATATTTTTTTTTATTTAATTCATATTCATTTTCTTTATTAATTCTGATTTTTTTTTTAACGAAAAATGTGATTAAAAGCAATTTGAATGTTGATAAGTTAAGATGTGTCTACATCATCGGTATTAACTATTTCAAAATCTTTATCGGTTGAACGATTTGAACCTTCTGAATCGCTGTCTCTTTCGACTTCGCTGGAACTGAATAGAAGAGAGAGAAAAAATTAAATAATTGCAAAGTGTAAATAGAAAAAAAAAAAACGGTGACAAAACAAATCTTACTTCTTTGAGTTCGAATCGTTTTGTCTTTCGCTTTGATCTTCATCGATGCCATCTTCGTTTGATGTTAACAAAGCACCAACTGATGATGAAACTATGGTTCCAGTTTCATTTTCTTTGATATTTTCAATTTTTTCGGGTTCCAATAATGTCACATTTGAATCATCTTCAGCATCGCTATCTTTATCCTTTTTGTGCTTTTTCTTCTTTGATTTGTCCGATGAACCATCACGGAATTCATGCTAAGAATAAAAAAATGTATCAATAAAATGAATGCACAAGATGAGTAGTTACTAGAAAACCTACTGTATAAAGTGGCCAAAATGATGCAAAGAAACCAACGTCTTCAGTTAGATTCGGAAATATCCAGAGATGATGTTTTGAACCAGTCAGAACCCATACAATACAAAATACAATAAAACGTAATGCGGCCAATCCAAGTATAAAAACCAAGAAACCAGCTGCAGCAATGCTCAAATAGTAAACACCTTTGCGAATCATTGGTGGCCATAATGGGAATAAGCATACAACGATTGCTCCAACAACAACCAATGCACCAAACAACCAATAATGCATTGGAATTGGATCATAAATCCATACATATGCTTCAGCACCATCAACAAATACTTGGTCAGGATGCATATCCAAACGAATTTTTCGCTTTTTCTTTTCGGCTGGCTTATCCAGTTTCGTTGATTCGGCATTTATGCCAGTTTCTGTATCATCAGCACTTGCTTTGTCATCTTTTGATTTTTCTACTGTTTGACGTTTTTTCACCGTTTTCTCATCGTCCGATTTATCTTTTTCAGCTATTTTCTTACCGCGACGTAGTTCAGCATCCGAAACTGGTACTTTTTTAGCGCGATGGAAAAATTTATGCGTCAACATTGTATCGAGAAAATCGATAGCAATGTCACGAGTTGGAAAGAGACATTGTTCTCCTTGTGCAAATTTTGATGCCATTAATGCATCTAATGTTTTTGATGCTACAAATCAAAAGGTCAAATGTAATTAAATACCAAATTTAATTTTTTTTTTTTTTTTTTTTGTGGTTAAAAAATGAATAAAGCTCACCGGTAAAATACTCCACATGATGATTCAAGAATTTTGTCTTTTTCGTGGGAACATTCTTCTTGATCCATTTTGCGACGGTATATTCATCATTGGATGGTTTTTCTACTTCAATATCAGCACCAGGGCCAGTGTATTCCTGTTGAAATCGTTATATCATAACGATAATATTTAGAAAATTAGAATTATTTGTTTGAGAAAAAGTTTGTATTTTTTTTTTTGTTTTTTATGTTTATAATACATTGAACATTCATTGAATGTAAACATAAAAAAAGAGTGTAACGCGCAAACATTAAAAATAATCAAAATAGAAGTCGATGACATATTTTCTGAGCATTTGTATGTTTCAAAAATACAATTTTCACCGCATGCGTATTGATACCGACCCCACACAAAGTTCAAAAAATGTAACCATCATTGTTGTTTCATGGTTTGTTTTGATTTCGTTTCAATAGAATGGGAGAGCCAAAACTATGGATTTTTCATCATATTTTTATGTTTAACCATTATTATCGATGCAAAATTATCATACGCTTACGAAACAATGTAATTGAACACAATACGAAATACTTATTCACAACACTTAATTATTACGATAGAGTAGCAACAGACATACATACAGGCAGACAGACAGACTGCCTAATATGTATTTTATAAGCAAATACTCAACGCGAAAAAAAAAAAAAATAACACGTACACACAATTATTTCAACGGGTGTTCGAAGAAAAAAAAAAACATCTTTACATGGGTTAAAAAAAAATTTGAAATTTTGTCAATATAAACTCAAGACATTTAATAAAGCTCAACAAAGTGAAACATTAGTTGGAATGAATGTTATCAATGTTCTATGGGATTGGTTCATTTTTGATAAGAATATTGCGTTTTTCCTGAGAAATTAGCCCAAAAACTTATTGCTACACATGGGAATAACCAAGTTATAGCAATAAATCTGCGTTCATCTCATTTCATTGTCGCTGTCAATGTGTTGTCATTGTAAGAAAACATCGTACAAAATAAATTAGGTTTCACGAAATGTAAAACAAACAAACGAATAGAGAGCAAAAAAAAAAAAACTTTCACGAATAGAAACCCATTCCAGTGAATGCGATTTCACTACAAATGCAAAATGCCGTCTTGTGATCCATTTTTATTTGAAAACGCAACAACTCTACTGAGTGCATTTTTCGATTGCATTTGTGACCGTGTGTAGTAATTTTTTTTTTATCTTGACCAAATATCCGTGTAAAATAAATCGCAAAAACAAGTATCAAGCAAATAAAGAGAAGCACGTAATTCTTATATTTTTGGAATGAATTTCTGAAATATGAAAATCACGACGCAAATTATCATCATACACACTTACATTTTTTTTTTTTTTTTGGCCAAAGGTTTTAATTATGAACAAAAGAAAAAAACCATACGCGTTGAATTTGCTTCATATGCAAACAACAATACAGATATTGGAGTGAAAAACAAATATAAAACAATCTGAGTTTGTGAAATGAGCGAAAGAGTAAAAAAAAAACAACAGATGTCATCAAAACAATGACTATGTGTGCTCTCAATTGAATATGAATTGACCCGAAACACGTAGCAGGAATGTTCTCGCATTTGCACCACACTCGTTGCAATACACAAATCGATTTCTCACTACGTTTCACTTGATTATTATTTTTTATTTGTTCAATTTTTTTTTTTTCATTCCAAATATTTATTATCAAACTTACATCTTTTCGACGTTTCGATCTTTTCTTGTCCGACATCTTTTTCCTAGCTGTAACTCTTGCACTTGTACAATGAACACTATTGCGACGGATGAATGAAAAAAAATATTTTATATATATATATATATATAGAAAGACAAAAACTTGCACAGCAAATATTCTTTGTTGTTGTATATCTGTTAGAAGCAAAGAGATTCGAAATTGGTACACAGATATATGTTATACGCGCACTTCGTGGCTCAGTGACATTCAAATTGCTATCGCGCACTAACAACACACACGCACATACAAAAAAATATACATACACATAAACACACAAATTACCAGCCACGACTGGATTTGCTTTGGTGTTCCATTTGACATGGAACTTTGAACAGCAACGCCATCTCCATGTCAATTTTTGTTTATTGTCATGATATCATATGGAAATTTATCAAGAATTTAATCATTAATTTTTTTTTTTTTTTGGAATTTTAAATTAAAATTTTTCACTTTTTAAATTATTCCAAACAAAAAATTGAAGAAAAGTTATCATTTGCTTACTGTTGCATCTTTGCATAAATGCTATCAAATCATTTGTTGACAGTTCAGTACAATGAGATCAGTTCAAGTGCAAGACCACAAGTTTTATTTTGACAGCTGATTTCACGTGTTTGTTTTCCTATCAATGTTCCGAATCAACATTTGTTTATTTCGCTGATTGTTGAAAATATTTCAAATAAAAAACTAAATAAATTGTGTATGAAAACAGTTAAACAATGGTTTTTATAACAGTTTTAAATTTCTGCAAAGCTCCAAGTGTAAGATTGTGTCACTGTTTAATTTGTGAAATATTTTAATTTATTTTCATTATTTCACAATTAATTTGAATATTTCTATAATTTCAATATTTCATTAGAAATTTAATAAAAAGTTTCAACTGAGATTCATCGACACATTGCGATTGAATGTTAAAGGCGGTCATGGAGGTAAAAAATTAAAATAAATTTTTACAATTTTTAGAATTATTTTTTTCGATCATTAATCTTCTTTACATTGAAAATGTACCATTTTAAGGCAATGGATATCCAAAGTATGGTGGTATTGGTGGACAAGGAGGTTGCGTACAATTTGAAGCCGATGAAAAATTTACATTGAAAGGACTATCTAACAAGTGAGTCTCTTTAACTATTAATCGTAAATTATCGTAATTTTTTTTTTTCCTTTTGTATTTTCATGTTTTATAAATTATTTTGATGATTGTAGATACAAAGAAAAATCCATCAAAGCACAATCTGGACAAGATAGTTCAAAAGCACGTATTTTGGGACGTCGCGGTGATGATTTAACAATAAAAGTACCAATTGGTGTAACAGTATTTGATGATAAAAATAATAAAATCGGTGAACTCAATGAACCGGGTGATACTTGCATGGCAGCAGGCGGTGGAATTGGTGGATGTTCTGGAAATAATTTCTTAGGTACTCGAGGACAAGAACGAATCGTTACATTAGATCTTAAATTAATTGCTGATGTCGGAATGGTATAACAAAAAAAAAAAATGTCTAGCATATATCACTGGTACAACGTGTTTAAATTGTTTATAATTTTAGGTTGGATTTCCAAACGCTGGCAAGAGCACTTTACTTAAAGCTTTATCACGAGCAAAACCAAAAATAGCTGCTTATCCTTGTACGATTCAATTCATTAAAATTATAATTGCTCAATAAACAAACTGAATTTGTTTGTAAAATTACAGTCACAACACTTCGGCCGCAAATTGGCGTAATAGAATATAATGATTTCCGACAAATAACAGTGGCCGATTTACCGGGATTGATCGAGGGTGCACATGCCAATATCGGAATGGGGCATAAATTCTTAAAACATATTGAAAGAACTAAATTATTATTAATGGTTGTCGATTTGTTTGGATTTAAACTTAGTGCCGTCCATCGATTGCGAACCTGCATACAGAATATATATGCGCTAAATAAAGAGCTTGAATTATATGATGAGGATCTTTTAAATCGACCATGCATTCTATTGTTAAATAAAATTGACGAAGATGGTGCACAGAAAGAGTATGAAGAAATACAGGACAAAATTTTAGATTTAAAATGTAATTTTATCAACAATTTTAATTTATTGACGATGTGATTAATGAGCAATTTGATTTCAGCACACACAAATGACTGTCCTGAAGAGCTAAAATCAGAACGATATTTGAAATTCGACAATATTCATGTGATTTCTGCCAAAAATGAAATGGGCATCGACAACGTGAAAACATCAATACGTGAAACACTCGATAAGTATGCCGAACAGCAAATAAACGATGCATCGAATAAATCGAAAGCAAATAAATCGAATGCAAATGAGTCGAATGAAAATGAGTCGAATGAAAATGAGTCGAACGCAAATGAGTCAAATGCAAATAGTGAATTGCAAAGTGTCAACTAAAAATCTGGAAATACATTTTCTTATTAAAATAAAAATACAATTATTATAAAAATACTTTAAAAACGATGTGTTTATTTTTGTATATTGGATAAGAAAGAAAAATAGATAAAAAAAGATGAAAAACATGGTTTTACTTTAAAAAATAAAAAAAAAATAATTTGAAATATAGCATCAGTTGATTTTTGCACATTTTGATTGTACGATTTTTGTTTTTCAAATATTTTGAATTGAAGCATTAGAATAACAAAGCTAATACCGCTTTGCATTTTATACCAACCTTTTGAATCTAGAAAGAGTAAACGATCAATATTTCGAACGATATTTAACTTACGGATAGTTTTTTAATCCATAGGCTCAATTAATGGAATAGAGAAGGATACCAACGGAAACGGCAAAAATTGTGAGCTGAGAATAGCTGAACGCATACGTTCACGTATCAACGAGTGTAAGAGAAACGGGCAAAAGACTAAAGAAACCAATACATACATATAGTGTGTTCATGTATTGGTTTCTTTAGTCTTTCGTCCGTTTCTTTTACATTCGCTGATACTTAAACGTATACGTTCAGCTATTCTCAGCTCACAATACGTTACTCAGTTCGCTGGATACGCAGCATATTTCGATAGTATGCATAAGATAGACACCATATATCCAATTTGGACAATTTACACCTCGAATATGTTTTCTGTTAAGAAAAAAATAATTCGATAGAACGTTATTCTACTAACTTTGAATGACATTCTGAAAATAGATGGAAAATACATTCAAATGAACACTGTTACTGGTAGCAATTAACCACTCGTTTCTTACCTTTTAAGATGTGATTTCAGCATTTGAATGATAGAATTGGTTTTCGATTGACATTTTGCAGTTTTTAAGCTTAACTTTTGGCCACATTTCTCCGATTTCAGAAGCTCATTACATTTACAAAGTGTAATGAAAAATGAGTTGAGCTTCAACAGTGATGCTAGCTGTACACAAAGATTAGTTCGTTCGTCCTGATCAAGACCACTTAACTGGACATTTTACATTGGGTTTATCTTCAATACTGACTATACCTAACGGAAACGTCAAAAAGATAAGATTTGTCGTTTGCATTCCGTAACGGTGTATGTGCAATTCAGTGTAGATATGATAGAGATCGCTTACAATGTAACGCCGCGCAATTTATGCCGTAGTATATCATCGGTATAATCGTGTATGAAAGCACAAAGATGAAAGTCAACTGCATATAAATTCACAGTATTGTTTGATATTCATTCAAATTCACATTGTACTCGTATAGATGGCATAAGAGGCAATAAATTTCTTTACTAAATGCAACTTTAGTCTGGTTTTTTGGATGATTTCAAAATGAGACCGAATTACACTAGACATAGGTGAACCTAAACCGCCATATCAGTAATTATTGATTGAAAACCATTTAACATGTAGGTAATTTTATGAAATTCTTTGATTTTCAAATTAAATAAACGACAATATATTTGTGATTAATATGTTTGTATTATACAAAACGATGTGTTTATTTTCGTATATTGGCACATGATGAGCTAAAGTCGATATTAAATGATGCAAAACATGGTGCTTACTTGTCAGTAATTATAATTAACAATTTGAAATATAGCATCGGTTAATTTTTACTCTTTATAATTGTATGATTTTTGTTTTTCAAACATTTTGAATTGAAGCATTAAATGAATTCCAACATTGAAGGGGAAATTTTCTTAATTGAATCTATTTGAAAATTTCTCATTCTGTTTATCTCATTCTATTGTATCCTTCAAAAGTATATCGAACTACATCACACTTGTTGGAAATAAAACAATGATTCACACTCATTGAAGGAAAGAAAAAAAAAAACAAAATCATCCAGCGTGATTGCTAACTAAATGCATGAAGAGTGAGAAAAAGGCTAAGCAAATTAAACAGTCGTAACTTTAAATCATTGCGGCTCAGTACGGTTGGTATCGATCGTACAATTTTCTATTAGTACACATTTGACCCGTGCCATGTAAACAGCATGTTTCGAGCGCTTGCTCGATTTTTTTTTCTTCATTTTTTTTTTCGCCGTAATTGAAGATTAAACGATCAATTGCAAGTGTAATCTGTGTGCAATCAATAAAGCATGTAAATGCTGGATATGTAAACTTTACAGTGGAAATTCTCTTTTCTGACAAATGAATTTATATTCGAAAAAAAAAAAACAAATTGAAACGTAGAAAAAAACATAGAAATTGTTTTTTCCACCTTTCATTTTTTATCTATTAATCAACTCATTGTGGGAGAAAAAAGATTTGTATATCCATTGCATAGAGAGATGTTCAAACAATTTGTCGTTGCTGAATAAATTGTAAATTCTATCAACGCATCTGACTAAGTGAAAAATTTGTGAAAAATATGAGAAATAAGATAGAAAAAAAAAATCACTACAAAAAATTGTTTACAAAAATCAATTTGTTGGTTTTGTGTATGCATGTGAGTGTGAATATGATGTGTTCGGCTGCTGTATGTGATTCATATCGGAAAATTCATATGAATTGATGTTATTTTTGGAATTACATACTTATGTATTTTCAGTGTTCAACCGTGATTGTATAGTACAACTGCATGTTCAACAGCATGTTCAAGGCGAAATAACAAGAGGAAAAAAATTGAAACACCAAAAAATACAGTTTGAATGTGAATTCAAAAAAAAAAAAAAAAAACACACCGACAAACATAAAATCGCTACATTTTTTCAGTGTCTGATGATTGAATTATTTAAACAGAAATAGCAAAAGAAATAACAGAATTAATGCTGATTTTTCGATGTGAAAATGCTTTGCATATTGATTTATGGTATTAACGAAGATAATGATTTGAAATTCATTTTTTCATTTTTCATTTTTCATTTTACAGTGAAAAACAGTGAATGTTTAATTATATAATTAGTGAACGTTTTACAGATGCGATGAGAGAAATGTGTTCTGTATAAAGTTGATTTGCAAGTGAAACATTCCATATGAATTTTTCCACTGTATGGAAATGGAATCATCTTTATGATTTACAACAAATAAAAGCCCAAACACGATTCACGAAGGAACAGTTAGTAACGATGGTTTTTAATGAATTGTGCGCGAGCGAATCGCTCCTAATATTGGACGTATGTGAAATCGATGTAATTAATATTGCATCACTGGTATTTGCCTGTGTTTTACTGTCATTTGGCATAATTTACGTTTTACTTTTTAATAAACAAAGGTGTGTTGTTGTTTTTATGTCACTTTATAAAAGGATTTTTTTTTTTTTAATTCAAAATTTTATTTCTAAATTGAAATTCATCGGTTAGTTCATTAAAAATTTGTTCAAAGTGACATTTCCGCTGAGTTGTAATTGATATATTATGAGCTTGGATTTGATGTGAATGGTACAAAATCTCATTTATTGCAAAAAATATAGAAAAAAAACAAACGAATTTATTCGCTTTCGGAAATGTTGTCACCAACATTTCACGGTATGTTGGTCACAAACAATTATTGCAAGCATCAAAACTCATTCTCTTCACGTTACGCACTATCAAGAATGTTTAATTGCTGTGTATATGTCGCTGTGTAAATTAATTAAATTTCACTAAATGATTAAAAATCCGAAGCAAATTGTGCGAACATTATGTTTTGTATGCACGCGTGCATCTTGCATTCTCGGCTATTCGTTCGTTGTGAGCAAACTGGATTGAACGGAATTTATTATTCTATTGGCGACATGGAAAAAAATCGGTTGGTTATCGCTTCCAGCGCCCATGATTTAAATGCTTTGTGATATTGATACAATTCGCACATATCATGACACACTTCATCATAACGATAAAACGAGAGTTAACGATTGCAAATGCAAAACTATTTAGCTTGATATGAATTAAAGTAAATTTGGTATATGCGTAAGGGTTACCAACCAGTTTATAAATGCCGGTGAACTCATTTCATGTAAGCAATTTGAAACGTTTTCAAAATACGAAAAGTATTTATATCAACCAACACATGATTTAAATTGCTGTCTACGTTCCCCTTTTATTTAAACATATTTTATTTTATTTTTTTTTTTTTTTTTTTTTCATAAATAAAAATTGTATCTCAAGCGATGATGTATTAGTTACATCGATCAACTATCGAGATGAAATAAATCATTTGTAAGTTAATTTGTCTATGCAATTTTTGCAATAAATGTTAACTGACAATAATGTTCAAAGACGTCGCACTAAGTGTTTCTCATTAGACAACCGGTAATAAGATTATCTAAATACATGTTATTTACACATTTCATCTCAATGATATGTCACTTTATTGAATGAATTTCGAAAATTGCAAATGACTTTTGAAGCGTATTTCTAAGATACGTATTTCGCATGGTTTATTAAATGTGCTTTTCCATTTGTCGGGCACGCAATGTGCCTTATTTAATCAACGTAATTATAAATATTCCTTTTTACACGGCGTATTTCCAAATCAGAATATGATGTAATCAATTGAATTCTTTTCTCGCATTCGCTCAAACTCAAGATTGCATGTATGTTTTGCTTTCATCTTGATAGCTTTGATGAGTAAATCGCGTACAGAAGTGAAAATAAGCAAATGTTAAATGAATAAAAACTCTTGAATTCACATGATCTGTTGTATTCTGTTCTGTTCTGTTTTGTTTCACTCTAATTTTCCGATATTCTGTTCAATGTCAGTGTTCAAATATTGTTTACAAAATATATGATTTGGTCGCGCCTTTTAAACGATGTTTATTGTGTAATCTCATTTACATTAATTTCAATCGACTGTTCAATCGACCATAAAAACCGGTGGCAATAAAATAAAATATCGCACAATCTGATGAGTGCAAAAAAAAAAAAAAAAAAACAAATAGTTTCACCATTATCACATGATTATGTGAATTTTTCCTCCGAATTGAATCTCATCATTTGATTGCTCGCTTGCTGCAGCATTGATTGCATTCCATTTTGAATGAAAATTATCGAATCGAAAACTATCATCAACACAAACTGTTAAAGATGCGCATGCATCGTGATTGTAACCAGGAAATTCAATTTCACACAAACAAACCGATTGTATTTAATTCACAAAACGAATTTTATAGCAATGAGAGATAAAATAGCACAATAGCACGCACAAGAATGTGTGAGAGAGAAAAATGCAATTATAAAAACGGGGTGCAAACTGTATACACATACAGTTTACACATTTTACTTGTTAACGGAATCCAAAATGGCAAATATTCGGTGTTAAATTGTGGCTAAAATTTTGCTGCTTATCGCACCATTCAAACGATCTGCCACTAAATTATTCCGTGGCACCAAATGTTCGAAATATATTCATGCCCTAACCAAAAAATGCAAATCGTGTGACTAACTGAAAACTGGCATCACCGCAAAATTTAATAGTTTGGAAATTGAATTGAAAAAAAAAAAAAAAAAAAGTATGGTCACCAAATGCAACCATTGTTTTGGCTGAAACTCAATTAGAAAAAGCTTTGCTGATAGTTCGAAAGCAGAATAGAAAAATAGCCGGTTAAAATTAGCCAAATATTTTCCGCATTTTTACAATGACCCACATTCACAAATTCAAAACAGAAAGAAAAAAATACGATGGCGAAAAACGAGACGATCATATAATCGGTGTAAGGAAAAAATACATAGTGAACGATTTCGGGAGGAACTGAAACTAAACTAAATGTTGCACATTTTTGCGAATCGAATATAGTGTATTAACCATTTTTTTTCTTCTTTTGCTTCATCATTTTATTTTTTTATTTTTTTTTTCATCGATGCTAATATTACACTGAACATCAAATTGTAGAATGCAATTTGGCTTTTGTGACGCAGATGCATACACGTACGTGGTTGAAGCATGAAATTATGTCAAATCCAAAATCAAAGTAATAATAAATGTTAGTTCGTGAAGCAGATGCCAATTTTCAGAATCAACAATTTCAAGAGAATGAAGAGCGGAAAAAAATGTCCGTATAAAATGTGAGCAAAAGCGAGAGTCAGGGAAATGTCTGACAATGTTGCCGAGATGCGGTGTCTTTACTCTTACACTGGTGAAGATATTAAATGTCAGTATGAATGTGGGACGTGTTCACATGAAACAGTAACGAGCTTCCCCGAAAAAAATATATTGGTTTGTTTGTGTGTGTGGACTCCATCGGTTGCATCACTCGACTCATATATCACATCATGAAATCGAGTGATGTGAGGTGATTTCGATAGATTCATCACGTATGCTGTCTTTAATTTGCAAGCCAAAGCTAATATTTTTCAATTCGTCAACAATGGAATAAGGAACGAACGCAGGTGTTCTGAGGGGGCAAAACTGAATCCTGATATATCTGTCCCTTTTTTTCTTCTCGTTGTTGTTCATTAATCTCTCGTTGTTATGTCTATTTCAATAACTAATATTGTAAACGAAAGCAAAATGAAACAAAGCACAGGCCAAACCGATACTACAAGAGTTTTTGCGTGATGGTTTGCCTGTATTTTGCATTTCAAACTGAAATTTATTTGCAATGTTTACATAGAAAATGAACAGTTGAAAATTCTCTTTAAACATATTTGTTGTGCTGTTTACATTTTCCGAATGCAGTAATGCTATGTTGTACCATGTGGGATACTAAAATGGTTTAACGAAAAATTTGTACATTGTACACATTGTCTCATGCACAGCAAGGAATAACTAGCAGCCAAAAACGTTGTATTAAACGAGATCCGTACATTATACAAGCAATTCAATATCAATTTCCGTTCGGCTTGCTTTGACTATATTCGGTAACAGTTTATCTTTTCAGCTGCATACTATTTTCAGTAATGTTGTTTTAAAAACGAAGAGTTTCGGGTTTTGAATATTGTGAGATTTTAGGTGATAATGCACATAATTACACATTTCTAACTGGGAAGGGAGAGAGATAAAGAAGAGAGAGATCATCGTGTTTATACCGGAATTATGCGAACCGTATGCATATTTTTTGGGGAGTTTCATGACCACAGTTATGTGTTGGTTATTTACTATAATTGTCGATTGAGGTCACCATTGAGCTCTTGATCTGATCACATATCCCAATCCCATATCTACTCTAATCTATTCGAATTTCGTTTTCATTTCAATTACAACCAAACAAATATGCATAATAATATCACCGAAAACTTGAA
This sequence comes from Resseliella maxima, assembly GCA_029041755.1. NCBI lineage: Eukaryota > Metazoa > Arthropoda > Insecta > Diptera > Cecidomyiidae > Resseliella > Resseliella maxima. Next base: position 21,183 of record JAQOWM010000874.1, read on the forward strand.
ATTCATGATTATTACTGTTGAATAATATCCATGCTTAACTGCAATCTCAAACGTTAATTGAAACAAACAAACAAAAAAACAAACAAACATATGTTCGATTCACACGTTTAAGACTGAATCGATTTATTCATTTGGCTTTGACTTTTCTTACAGATGTCAAACATTATTCTATTTGCATAACATTCGATCGATGGTGCAACTTATTTTATTTCTAACAAATATATTCGAATTGGCTGAATCGTATCTGGCTACAGGAATCAACATCAATGAAAATATATCAATATCACCGTTACAAATAACATGCGCTTGGATGTCATTTGTATTCACATTGGAAATGATTGCATATGTTCGTATGTGCGAAATTTTCGATAAATCAGGTGAGCGAATCATTTCAAAGGTGTTGTGTGTGTGTGTTTGTGTTCAATCTTTTTCCATGTATGTTAGTTTGCAGACAATTTCAAAATAATTAACATTTGTGAAAATTGATTTTATGTCTTTTGAAACCGTAATTCCATATGATATATCAATTTAAATTGCAGGTTACCTCTATCTATCGGTGCTCTGCCAAATATTTGTTTTCATGACAAAAATCTACAAAGTCATTTTACTCATGGATACATTGGAATTAAGCGATCTACGACCCATTCTGATTCAATGCACCATTGCCTGTTTGATGTTACTCGTTTTGTTGGATTCGTACACAATTTATGTGGAGGTGAGTTTTCCATTATTATCTTGTTACCATTTGAACGTTTGGCATCTCTAAATTTATGTCGAATGTGGCATTAAATAAATTGCAATTTTCAGGTGTATTTTTTCTTTCCTTTATTTTTTCGTTTTTTTTTTTTTTTTTTTCAATTTTAAAATATGGAAAATGAAACGCATATTGTTCAGAGTAACAGAGTGTTAGACATTAAGGTCAAGATTGATATAAGAAATGGTATTGTTATGCATGAAATAATTTATGTATAAGTTTAGATTGATATTGGTTGCGAAAATGTTAAACCAGAGCAAAATTTAATTCACTTTTATTGCCCAGTAAACTGGATGCACACAAATACACACACGCGCAAGCACCCAGTATCCAGAAAACATATGTGTATATTCTCACGTTAACACGCAGCCTGTCAGAGTGTAATCTGTGAAAGAAGAGATGTTTTGTGTTGACACCAATCGAAATGAGTATCCATTATAATGGAGTGAACACGAGAAACGACACTGACATGACATCCTGTTGGAAAAAAATGTGCACAGTACATTAATCCTGTTCATGATGGCATGCTTTAAAGTTTCTGCACATGCATTACATATCAACGTTCGTTCGTTTCTCTTGTAAAATATTTATACATGAAAATTCTTCGAAACGGATATGTTGTTTACAAAAAAAAAGCCGAATTCACAACATTATTTTGTCGAGTTTGTTTGAAACTTTTCTATTTGGGATTAAACAAATTACTGAGTATTATTTGTTATAATTGTGCAAATGCATTTTGAATCATTCGTTTGAGTATGAACGACAATAGTCGAGAAAAAAAAAAGTTTGGTCAATGCGTAAAACCGTCTAACAAATATCGAAAATTATTTTTTTTTTTCACTTGTTCAGTCATCATTTCCGATCAATAGATTTTATAAAATATATAATATATTAGTGTTTATTCACTAAACATTTCAATGCAACGGTTTACTACAAATGAAAAATCATGGCAATAGTATAAAAGCTCCTATAAGTGTTTAATCCGTTCTAATTTTTTAGCGTGATTTATCAAAAACAAAACGTATTTTTTGTTTTTCGTTTCGAAAATGCAACAATGTTCTGGTCAAATCCATACAATCGATAAATGGATTGTAGAAAATCATCATTCAGTAAATGGTCATCATGAATATAAATAATTTTGCTCTAGAATATTGGGGGTTCAAAATAAATGTATCCATAAAAAATTTATGACCAAAAATTCACATCGCATGTACACTTATAGATTTGTACTGAATGTACTGTGTACTTTGTACATGAAATGGAAAATGGAAAAAATACAGTATTATTACGATTCATCCCGAATGAAGAAAGAATATGATGTATGTGTGTGCGATATTTCATTTGATATTCTAGAAAAATATGCTCCATTAGCCAGTTTTGTTGAAAACGTATTCAAACATGTAGCAATTTTCAAGAAATTCAAATGAATCGAAGTCAACATTTGTCGTGTTACCCTTTATATAAGGCTGAGCACGATATGTTCCAATTAAAGTGAAAACAGTCAGAAATGCAGAGCACCAGAGCAACGAAGACAGAGTCAGAGAGAAAATGTGCATTTTCATCGAATTCATTTTGGCACAAGATGTGGGATTCTCTTTTGCTTCAATACGGAAATGGATAAAAAAGTCAATAGCCCACCACACATAAAATATGATGAATTTTTCAAACAATATGAACCGAAACTATGAAATTATTCCACATACACACTCTATTTTATTTATGTTTGAGTGTGTGTACGTTAAATTGACTATCACAAAAATACACATGTGACTGGCTGTGCAGAAATGATGAAAACCACAAAATGTGAATATAAACCGTTCCACGTCATTTTTTCATACATTTTTTTTTACCATATTTTAGTTACACTTAAAAATGTAAATTTATTGAAGGAAATAATGACAAAAAAAACGAAATATTATAGCTAAATCGTTTATTCGATTCCGATAGTAATCGAATTTGGTTGAAATTTGGCACAATTTATTCTGTATTCAATATTTTTTTTTTGATTCAACCTAAATTCTCTGATTCTAATGTATATTTTTTGATTTTAGTCAGCTTTGATATGTACCGCTAAGGAACAGATTGAGGAAAATATTGGATACAAGCATTCACAAGCAACGTTCTTATCAAAAATCACCTTTTTCTGGTTGACACCATTGATTTGGCATGGTTACCATAATCCACTGGAACTCGATGATTTGGGTACTCTTCACGAATCGGATACGTGCCGAACGCAATATGATCGATTTCATTTTATCTACAAAAGTTTTAAGGTTTGTTAATAATCGCTTCGTTGAATCTCATTTTATGTTAACAAGCACATCAATTAAACTCATTAATTGTGATCAAAAATAATATAATCCGAATTATTCATAAATAATCAAATTCATTTTTCTCTCCAAATGTGGAATAAATTTTCATTGAGTCGTTTCAACTGTTAGTTATAAACATATAAACACCAATCATTTCAACTCAATGCAATTTCATTTTGGGTTTCTGTTTCGACTATATCAAATATAAATTAATTTCAAACATGGTATCGAAAATGGAAATCACATCAGATCGTTGTAACATCGATGAAACCATATACGATGGCGTTGGTTAACAGATTTTCATAACATTGCTTTTAATTATATTATAGCTGTAGATTTTGGTTTTCGGTGATTGCATGACATATGGAAATCAACAACACAGGGGTGGCACATTCATTTCAATTTTCAATTTCTCATCCAACAATTTCATTTGAATAATAATTATTCTAAATTTTTTTCTCAATATTCTACAATCGATCTATCGTCATTCGGAGAAAAAAATGGAGTTTCTTTCTGTCATTGATTTTTTTAGAGAGAGGGTAAGACAGAAAAAATGCAGTTTCAATTCAAACCCTATGCTCAATATTGCCAAAAGCAATAAATTGTATGCGAAATAGAAATATTTTTGTGTGTCATTGTACGGATGATAGTAATAAAATTCAGTTTCATCATTTCAAATATAATGCTGAGTTCGAAAGTTTATCAATTTATGAAGCACGCATATAAATGTGAAAATTATATTGTTTCGAACGATAAAATTCACACATTTTGGGTTGAATTCCTTTTTAGTTCATATTTCAATTTCGATTGGTGCGATATAATTTTGCAGTGGGAATTGAATTGGGTGTAATAGCTATGTGAACTGAGAAATGTCCATTATTTGATGTAATCGAAAAGCTTATGGAATTTTTAAGGGTTTTAAATCATGTGCATTGGGTTTTTTTGTTTTTTTTTTTTTACAACACCTGAAAACTTTTTCTCTTATGCCATACACCAAAGTTGAGCGAGACAAAAACACAAAAATTTCCATTGCGATAAGTTATTTTCACTTTGTTGTTCTAGTGTAATGGTTGATGTTTTAATGGCAAAATAAAAGTCGAAAAGTCTCAAATAAATGGGCAAAGTAATTTTGTTTATGGAAATTTTGATGGTGAAAATCGACTGGAAAAAAAGAAACGGTCTAAACGGATGGCCAAAAAACATTCCATTAATATAATTGTTTGCATTTAATTCATAACTCTCTATAAATGCCATTTTGTGCATTCGGTTCGATATATCACATGACATGTAATATTTTTGCATGGTTTGCAGTGATCACACAGATACACATATACACCCGAGCACGTCCATTTGAATGCCATTTAAAATGACGATAGCAAAAAACACATTCGCATAACAACTATAATATTTTTTGTCATGGTGACATTTATTATATTGATTGTAATTTTTCAGTCGAAGACCCCATCTCTCTGGCTATGTTATATGAAAACATATTGGAAAATGTTTCTATACGGTGGAATATTAAAATTATTGGGCGATTTAGCGGCATTGGTTGGTCCAATTTCAATAACACGAATTGTTGATTATATTCAGCAAAATTTGAGTGCATCGTTGTCATCAAATATGTTGACAATTGCCGCATCATCAACATTGAAAAATGTAAAATTATCTAATACAATCAATGGTACGAATGCAACAGCATCAATTACGCATTCAGATTCGATGGCAATGAGTGTGGTGAACGATGCGATAAAAATCGGGTCAAATAGTAATTACTATATGCCATTATCATCTGCAGAATATCGAATGTCAAGCGAGACAGAGCCGATGATGTCAACGCTATTGATAAATGAAAATACGGAAATTTACTATCCAAGGTGGCCGGAATTTATTGAAAATGGTTGGATAATGGCATTGTTGGTTTTATGCGCAACACTAGCACAGGGAAGTTTTTCACAGGCCTCAACACACATTGTCAACATGATTGGAATAAAATTACGCACTTCATTGCAATGTTTAGTCTATCGCAAAACATTGTTGATTAGTTCGAGTTGTTTTACTACACAAAATTCATTTGATGAAAATAGCGCACATTCAAATGAAAATAGCAACGCTTCCATTTCAACAGATGCACATGAAATGGATTACACCAACAACGAAATAACAACGAATACGGCAACAGCAACAGCAACAGCAATGGCAACTGGAACATTGATGGAAGAAAACAATGGTCAAACAATCATCACCGAGCATAGTGTGCATGCGGTGGACGATAATAAAACAAAAGCTAATTCAAATGATACAAATGTGGACAAATCGTCGAAGCAGCAGTTGCATGAACAAACGGTCATTGATACAGGAACAATAACGAATTTAATGTCTGAAGACGCACTTAACATAATGTCATTTTTTTGGATAGCACACTATGTTTGGGCAATACCATTGAAGGTTCGTATTCAATTGATACATCGAATGCCATTTGTGTTGAGCACGTTTGTTATTTGCCACAACTAAAAGTCTATTCAATTCTGTGTCTTTTTCATTCTATTCTGTGGTAACATTCACTTTGATATTTTAGACCCTTTGATCCGTACCAATTCCATAGAAATTTACTTTCTATGTGCTTACATTTGGCTGGACAAAAGAAGAAAAAAAAAACCGTAAATCCAAACTTACCATTAATTTAAGTGGTATCTATTTGTGTTTTCATTGTATTTTGGCAACTTCGTAGCCATCATCATGGTCAAATACAAAAAGCTAAGCTTCATTTTATGACTGCAATGCACCTGAACAGATAAGAGCAGTTAGGGCAAGTGCAAATGAATTTGTATACACAACAACCGATCAAACTAGAGAGAAAGAGAGAGAGAGAGAGAGAGAGAGAAAGAGAAAGAGAAAGAGAGAAAGTGAGAAAGAGAGAAAGAGAGAAAGAGCGAAAGAGAGAAAGAGAGATAGAGAGAGATATAGAAAAAAAAAATCAAATCAGCTTCATTTCAATGTGCAAACAGCACACGTGCTCACCAAAAACACGACGAAATAATGGAATAATATTAATTTCACTTAATTATTATTGCAGATTGCTTTCTGTATGTATCTATTGTATAAGATGCTCGGTATTAGTGCAATTATAGGTTCAACAGTCTGCATTGCAACAATGATACCATTACAGTTTTTCATTGGAAAAAAGATGTCAAACAATGCTAAACTAACGGCGGTAAGTTTCATTTCTATCAAGTGCTTTCATGTAGATGCATTCTAATGGCATATTTTACTTAACTTTAATTCGCTTATTGCATTAGTTTGGCAGTGAATTCATCAACCGAATGTGCCCAAAAGGAAAAAGAAGAAGAAGAAGAAACGAAAGAGTGTGTGCAGATTTCAATGTATATTGCTCAATCGTCAGAGTGACTTATCTCATTATTTTTTTTTTCTTCAAACATTATCATAATGTTTTTGACTCGTATAAAATTGTGAGATATTTCTTGAGATGAGCTTGCACATCTACGCAGCTTATCTCTATAGTATGCAATGTTTTTTCGCTATTTCTTCTCCCACTCAAAACTTGAGATTTTCCCATTTTTTTTTTTTTTTTTTTCATTTTCATTTTCTTTTTTCTGTCAATATTCTTTACTCTTGCACTTTTAACCCATTTTCATTCCAATGGAATGTGATGCTCTGTTGTAATTGAGCTCATGAACAAATTCAAGCATGTGTGCATCACATTATCTGTTATCTCAACTCATTGAGCTGTATGGTTTTTACCGATTATACGTTGCCGATGATGGCAAAGTGACAATTTCTAGTTTATGCAACAGCAGTCACGTTTTTTGGCTGCTATTTCATTTTTCAACATTTTCAAAAAGCCAATATATTTCGATTAATTTCAATGATTTTATGTTGATATGGAAGATTTTCTCTTTTCAAGCAAGGCAATTGGTAGAAATTCTAATAGAATATAATTATTGATAAGAATATATAATGAATTTTTACGATGCCATTATTTATTTATTGGGAAATGTGTACGAAAAGAAGAGAACAACAAATATTATTTCGATTTATTAATTTATATTCTTCGTTTATAGTTAAACACAGACGAACGTTTAAGAAGGATAAGTGAATTATTAATGGGGATTAAAGTGATCAAATTGAATGCATGGGAAAAAGTGTTTCGAGAGAAAATTGAGAAAAGTCGAGAAAATGAGTTGAAATGTTTAGATATGGATTCAATATACTGGACACTAATGAGTGAGTAATTTGCACATACAATTTTTTTTCCTTTTGTTTTTTTTCATTGTTAAAGACGATTGAAAATCTAACCATACATAATGATGTTTATAGCATTTTTAACACATCTGTCATCGATAATCATAACATTTGTAACATTTGCCGTGTTTTTATCGATTGAAAATAATGATGTTACGGATAAATTCACAACGGGCCGTGTATTTGCTGCACTCGCCCTATTCAATCAGTTGACTGTGCCATTGTTCATATTTCCAATAACAATACCGATGATTATATCGGCTGTTGTAAGTACACGACGATTGGAAATGTTTTTACGTCAGCCTGAAGTGCAAAAAGAATTTGAAGGTATACGAAATATGGCGCATGTTATGAGTCGCAGTGATGCATCGCTCGATGTATTTGAAATTGATGAAAATGAAGGCCAAACCAATGATGAACAAACAAATGATGAACAACATAATGATAGACAAGGATCATCAACAAATGAAGTGCATTTGTTATCGAAGAAATCCCATTTGAATAAAATGGATTTTAACACAACAACAAACAATGATTTACAATTTAATACAGATTTCGATTTTCAAGACATTGATGAAAATCAGGCCGATCAACAGGCGATAAAATCAATGCAACACAATTTTAACAATCATCGTCCATTCAATGCGAGTGTTAAATTGAAGAAAAATAATAAAATCAGTGAAAGCATTAAAATTGATCGAAATCGTCCACGTCAAAAATCACTAACAACTGAAATTCAAATGGAAATTCCCAATGAATTGGTCATTAGTATACGAAATGCTGTATTTTCTTGGCGACGCAATAACATTGAATGTGAAACACCATTACGAATCGATCGGCTTGAAATACCAAGAGGTAAGATAATGTTATTGTATTCTAGGATATTGGCCAACAATTTTATTATTATTGATTGTATTAGATGGAACAATAAATCAAACAGTCTATTTGATTTAATCAACATTGAAAACATTTTATTCGATTGAATTGGAATTTGTATGGATTTATCTAGTGGGCATATTCACTAAATTTCCAATAAACCATCAACGATCCAACAACAAACATACCAATAAAATTAGTGGTGACCGTTAACATATCTGTAAATGTACCACAATAGCATAGAATGAATGAATGAATAATGGGTTACTTTTTCATCCTTGCTCATCTTCACTGTTTGCATTGCTCTGTCACACTATGTGTAACCAGTTGATACTTCATACTGTTGATATTCACAGCTAAGTTAACAGTCAACACACATTTAAAAAAAGGGGTTTTTCGCTCTAAAGCATATTTATGGTAATGTATCAAACTTCTACCCTTTAACTAAGAAGAATAAGTTATGTGGTCACAAGTTACATTATGCTTGTGATTTTCCGATAGATTTTTGGTTTCTCACTTGCTCAACGCCATTCTCTTGGCTCAATCCACTCAATTTGGAACGGGCACTGTGAAAAAATTAATGTATTGAAGATCTTTGGCCCCGAAGCACAATTTAATCATTTTGCATCAAATTAGATTTTGTGCATATATATTTACATTGATTCAAACACACAAAGAGACAGAGACAGAGGCAGAGACTCAATTTCTCACTCAGAGAGTGTTTCAGAGAATATTTCTCAATTCTCCATTTATCTCTTATCATTATTTTAGGCAAGTTGACTGTATGTGTTGGCAAAAGTGGTAGCGGTAAAACTTCATTGCTAGCAGCAATCTTAAAGGAAATGCGTTTAGTGTCTGGTGAGCTCATTTGGAATAAGTAAGTAGAAAATGGTAGAAATGTTAACAATGAGTTTGTATACTGTTGATTGAATTCGATGCAAACGTTTAATAAATAGAAATCGAATGGGAGATATGACATTTAATGCAATATATTATATTTGAATTCATTGATTGATGTGTGTAGCTGCTTTTGACCTAAATCCAATCCATCGTTGGAGTAAATACAATCCATAAAATAGATATTGTTAATTTTAGATATGCGACAATTGCGTATGTACAGCAGACGCCATGGTTGATGAAGACAACAATACGAGAGAATATTTTGTTTGGCGAAGCATATCGGCCACGTCGTTATGAGAAAGTTTTGCAATCGTGTGCATTGAAGGAAGACCTTAGTTGCTTGTCGAAAGGTGATCTAACTGAAATAGGCACAAACAGCATAAATTTATCTGGCGGACAAAAGAGTCGTATTGCCATTGCTCGTGCACTGTATTCATCGGCAAATGTTGTTATCATGGTAAAAATACTCGTCCAAATCAACGCCCAAATCGCATATTATTGAAGTATTCTTACTTTCTTTTTTTTCTAACATTTTTTCTCTTTCGTTCTCTATCTTTTCGTATTACGACTGATTTTGTGCCTGTCTGATAACATCGTATCGATATGGTTTTGATGGTGAATGTGAATAAATAAAAAAAAATTGTAATTTACTTGCAAAATAAAACATCGCATTAAAGGATGATCCGCTCTCATCATTGGATAATGAAGTATCAAAATGGATATTCGATAATAGTATAAAGAATATGCTTTTGAAGCATCAACGCACCGTTATCCTTGTCACACAAAAAACGAATTTAGTTCATCACAGCGATTATGTAAATATTTTATTAGTAAACGATATCTCAAGCAGCATATTCTCTATCTCTTTTTAAATGGTCACAGTAGTACACAAGCTCAGCCTCAAGTCAGTTTGGTTGGCGTTTTTCGCCTTCTTGTTGTTATTGTCGTTGAGCATCATGTTGATTTCTATGCTTTTTCTTCTGTCATTTTTTTCATCTTTTTTTTCTCTTAATATTTTTCTCCATAATTTTTTCTTTGTGTTCTTCGAATGTTCTTTTCAAATTCGGTCTTTTCTATGAATGGCGGCTTCTTTCTTTCGAACCGAAAAAAAAAACGCAATTGATTTGGATTCACCACATTTTGAATAATCTTGGGCAACAATAACACTGCTAACGATAACGATTTACATACATCAAACTAAACTAAACCAACCAATACGTCGACCACATATATGCAACACCAACCAACCAACCAAATCCAGATTATTTCAATGGAAAATAACAGTATTCGAGCAAAAGGAACTTATCGAGTTATTGAAAGCAAGGATTACGAACTGATTCAAGAATGGAACACGATAATAGCCAAGGAAAATGCAAAAGATGAAAATGTTTGGTATGTTTATTCTTATGGTTTATTTTCGATGAAAAAGAAAACATATAAAAGCAAAGAATAAAATATTAAATATGAATTCAATATGTATTGTGGTTCTTTTGCCATTTTGAAATAAAAAAAAAAAAAAAAAAAAGGGAATTAAATAAATTGAGCATAAAAATGTCTTGTTATTATTGCTAAAGTAATATAAAAACTGCTCGCGAACGATGGAAACTCTTTAAGAATGTGTCAAAAATTGGATTACAACGGCATACAACGAACGATGAAAATGAGGTACAAATGATCCGTATTTATTTGAAATGAACTTACACTCTATCAATTTTAACACTTCCCATTCGACAGACACAAGCAACACCATTTAATGCGTGTAAACGAAAACCAAGCTTGTATGGATCAAGGCATTTAACCTATGACATACCATTTCCCTTGGACGAATGCAATATAGACGAGATTGAAATTCGACGCCGTCCTTCGAGACGGCATCCAAATCAATCACTATTTGCCCGTATGTCGCATAAAAAATCACCAATGCGCACCAATTCGTTAAATGTACGCGAACGAAAAATTGAACGAATGCCAGTCACCCGCAATATTTCATCACCATCAACCATGCATTCCACCAATAATCAACGGTTAGCAAATTTTCATTTGGAGGGTTTTTACTCTCGTATCGATGACGTATTCACGTTATTTTTCAAAAATAATTGATTTGAATTTTTTTTTGTTTGTTCTGTCCTGAACATTTACACCAATTAAATTTGATTTTCGGTTTTTTTCCAGACTATCGACTATTGAAACAATGCGTAATTTTGATTTTCGCCAATTTTTAAGTCGAATGTCATTCAAACGCAAAAATAATCTCAGTCGAAAAAATTCATGTCTTGCACAACCATTAAGTGCAGCAAATTCTATAAGGTAAGCAGTTTTTTTTTCCTTTTTATCTTGAACTGTTAAATTCCATTCGCATTTTCAAACACAAAGAAAATGAAATCAATTCAATTTTGCATAGTAATATATATTTAAATGTCAAATTATTGACGATTGCATTTTCTGCACAAATTATGAAAATCTTACTGAAAATGGGACGTCAGATTGAAAGCGATTTTATGATGTCAGCGTTTTATCGCACAACATTTTCAGGAAAAAAACAAAAGTGATATTACCTGTTTAACAGAAGCTGTTATTTCTGTAGAATTGCGGAATTGTACCAATTTTAAAAGGAAAATCCACACTGTTAAATATTGCTGATGTATTTCACTCAGTTTTTAATTTTAAATTTCATTTATAATGTAGCATTTTGAGCACAATGCATGAATTGCCTACTTTAATATCCGGCACATGCAAACATGAATTAAAAGCGGAAAAAAATCGCCCTTTTTCATCATTCTCTTTTTCTTTCTGTTTCTCTTCGCCTTGTTCCTGTTCTTTCACCGCTCATGCATGTACTTTTCGGCGATTATAGAAGCCCAGCAATAGCAACAGATAATAGCAGACCCGTTAAACGGATTATGTCAACTATATCTAAGCATAGCGAAGAAACGGAAGACGATGAAATATGTTCAGGTAATTTATGAATAATTAACGTGCAGTTCTGAATGAACGAGAAGATGAAAAAGGAAAAAAAAAATATAAAAAGAGGAAAAAAATAAAATAAAGTGCAGAGAAGTGAGTTTTGAATGCTCTTTTCT
>JAQOWM010001000.1:0-41765 GCA_029041755.1 Resseliella maxima
GTAATATATCTTAGTTGATTCAAAATTTTTTAAAAATTTGATTATTATCCCGACGGTAAAATGAAAATACCGAATTGATCGTAATTGAATGGTCAAATGAAATTTTTTTTGTAAGAAACCGAAACACATTTCCGACGGATTTTTTTTACTAGGGCGCTGTTGATAAAATTTTTTTTACGGGCCGATCCGAAATTTTTTCGCTGGGGGTGGAACTTCGTGTTTTAAATTTTTTTTTTCTTTCACGAAAAACCAAAGTTAGCAGAAAACTCAGGAAACAAATAAAAATAGTAGAAGTAAATCAAAATTTTTGCTTAAAATTTTAGAGATTGTTAAAAAATATTTTTTTTCCTTTTTTATAAACTAACCAAACTTTTCCAACCGATTGTATTTAGCATCGAAAGAATCCGAACACGTGGGAATTTTGTCTTGAATCATTTTCACACACACACCCACACACACACACACACACACACACACACACACACACACAAAATTTTTTTTTTTCGTTTTTTTTATAAAGAACATTATTCACACAACACCAAAGAAAATTTTGGTAGTCTACATTTCTATTGTGATTTGGATTTTTAAATAATAAAATCCCTTTTTTTTTAAAATTTATACATTACGAAACTTTTCAAAAAATGGCGGTACAACATTCAGTACATCACATCTCAAGACACGTAATTGATCATAATTTCATAATCGGTCCAGAATATCTCGAAGAAGATGAAGTCATACATGAATTAATGATAAGACGTATGGACACGGGCGGCGATCGAAGAGTGCTTACGAATAGATTGCGAAATGCAATGCATACAGAACTCAAAGATCTGGGTGCAATCCAATTCATTTCAGTTGGCATTCCAATGAATGAAATCGATTATGTAAAACAAAATATCGTAAGATTAAAACGTTTAATGAATGAAGCCACATTAGATAAAGTTTCGCATGATCGTTTTATGTCAGTTTTTCTACATTTAGATGGTAGATTAAACAGAATAAGTTTACGCTTCGATGAAACTGGTTTACAAAGCGAAAAAACGCAGTTAAGTGGAAAAATTCAGTCCATTTTTAATGATTTTGAACGTAAAATAATAGCAATTCGTGAATCAAGAAGGAGAAATACAAATCTTGAATTTCCAACTAATAGGAATACGAATCCTATCCCGATTCACATAGAAGAAGATATCAATGAGGGGGTAGAATTGTTGAATGTTCACAACAATTCGATGAGACAAGGTACAACGGTAAATGGTAACAATCCTCAAATAAGCCAACAATTTCAAAGGCCAAATGAATTACCTGTTACTCCGATTGCAAGAGTTCCACTAGTTCAGAACGAAAATAACCTAAACGGCCAAAATGCAATTGATCCGTTGCCAAACAGAACGCAACACAATCCACTATCACCTCACGATAATGAAGTAATGAATGCTATTGGTTCATTGAGCCTGTTAGTTAAATCACTAGCAGAAAGAATAAGTTCACTTGAAGTGAATCGTACGTACACTTACCAACAAGCTGAAAGACCATTAAACAATCAAAATGTCAACATAAATCAAGCGAGAATTAATCCGCCAAACCAACAACAGAATTTTCCAAATCGATTTCAAGGGGTAAACCAAACAAATAATCAGATCCTCTCGCAACAAACTAGTTTTACATCGAGAAATGATCGCAGCTTACCCATTCATAAATGGAAATGGTATTTTTCAGCCGATAAGAATTCAACAATTCCTGAGGAACGAGATGTTAGAGCATTTCTAAAAAAGTTAGCGTTATATCAAAACGCCGAAAACGTTCCATATGAAGAAATTTTTTCGAAATTTCACTTGTTGATAAAAGGAAGTGTATACGAATGGTACATTCAATATAGAACACAATTCAATAATTGGAATGAATTGAAAACTGGATTGTTAAAACAATTTACAACTCCGTTAACTAGCTTTATGAAAGCAGCCGAATTGGCTAAAAAGAGACAAAAAAGAGGAGAATCCTCAATGGAATATATTGCTTCTGTATTACGTGATTTCGATACTCTTGAAGTATATGATGAACAAGAAAAGATTTCTATCATACAGAATGGTCTTCTTGATAATTTACGCGAGCGAGTTATTGGAAGAAAATGGGAAAGTGTTCAGGAAATGGATCTTCATTTGAGAACAGCCGAAATGGCTGATGAATTACGAAGTGGAACAGAAATAAGGGCTTCACGTCCGATGTACTTTCCAAGAAAACACATAAACGCCATCGTTCAATCAACGGATTCGAACGTCAAACCCCATTCACATATTTGTAGTTGTGATTTTCAATCAATTGATTCTCAATTGGAGGATCATGAAGCAGTTGCTTTAAACGAAGACTGTACGTCTGAAGAAATGGTTGAATGTAACCACATCAAAGCCAAGATGAACAAAAGATTTAGTCATGCCAATCCGAGCAATTATGTCAAGGCGGTACATGCCGAGACGACAGTTCAACCAACTGAGAAGGATGTAGTAAAATTTCCGACTACGAAAAGTAATTATCGCCAGCATGCCTGCTTTAATTGCAATGAAACTTCTCATTTGTTAATTGATTGTCCTAAGCCGATTGACAGGATGTTTTGTTTTAGATGTGGAAAAGATGGTGTTACTTCACCAAATTGTTCTTGTAATAAGTCAAAAAACTCGAAAGCTGTCGCTTGTCTCAATCCAGTGACGAGCGACGAGAATTAAAACTTGCCAAAATGAGAAAATCAGTAGTCATCCCACCAAAATTTCTAGCCATTGAGTCTTCAGAAATCAATTTATCAAACGATAAACGTCCATACTTATTCGTGAAAACATTCGATTTTAAAACGCGTGGATTGTTAGATAGCGGCGCTCAAGCTACTGTAATTAGTTACAAAATGTATACTAAGTTATTAGACGCTGGTTTGCCTTTACTGCAGTGCAATATAACAATCACCACCGCTGGTGGATCACGACATTTAGCAATGGGATACATGAAGATACCATTTGTAATTCGAGGTGTGAAACGAATCGTTCCATCTCTTGTAGTAAAAGAATGTGCATGCGAATTAATTCTTGGCGTTGATTTTTGGAATGCTTATAAAATAAAGCCATGTTTTACTGGTAATTTATTTGATATAAATGTCATGACGACGGATATGAAAGTTCCTATAGATAGTGATCCAAATGAAAATGATGAAATCTCAGAAAATTTTGAAGCAGATGTAATTCCACCAAAATGTATAAATGTTGAACTTCCTCATGTATTGAATGATGAACAAAGAGAAAAATTGAACAAAGTCATGAAAAGTTTTCCCTATTGTGACAAAAATGGTCCATTAAATAAGACGCAATTGAAAATGGCACGAATCGAAACTGGTAATGCAAAACCATATCGTTGTAAGATGCGTATCGACCCCCCTTGGAAAACAAAAAAGATAATTGAAGCAGTAGACAAATTGGAAAAAAGAGGCATCGTAAAACGTGTAGAATTTTCCGAATGGTTACAGCCAGTGCTGGCCGTCCCAAAACCAAATGGTGATACACGAATTGTTCTCGACGCTAGATGGTTAAATGCTGTGACAAAAAAGAATGCATATCCACAGCAGAATGCAAATCGTATTCTTAGTCTGATTGGAAAAGCCAAATATATCAGTACCGTAGATATGACTGATGCATATTTTCAAATACCATTGCATCCAGATTCACAAGCAAAAACAGCGTTCGCTGTACCATCGAGAGGAACTTATGTTTACAAAAGAATGGCTCAAGGTTTGACCAACAGCGGTGCTGAGTTATGTAGTCTACTCGATAGCCTGTTGGGATCAGAATTTGAACCTCACGCTTTTCCATATTTAGATGATATTGTTATCGTAAGCGAAACTTTTGAACAACATGTCGATATTTTGGCCCGATTGGCTAAAAAATTGAAGTACGCTAATCTTTCCATCAGTGAGTCAAAATCAAAGTTTTGCTTCAAACGATTAAAATATCTCGGACATATTATCGATGAAAGTGGAGTAGCAATGGATAAATCACGCATTTCTGCTCTTGAAAACTATACAATTCCAAAAACCATTAAAGACGTTCAACGACTTATGGGATTAGCGGGATGGTATAGACGTTTTGTGAGAAATTTTGCATGTTTGACGGCACCGATAACTGAATTATTACAGAAAAATGTAAAGTTCGAATGGACTGAAGAAAGAGAAACAGCCTTTCGACTATTAATAACAGCTTTGACTTCTTCGCCAGTAATGGCAGCACCAAATTATAATTTACCATTTGAAATTCAAGCTGACGCTTGTAAAGTTGCTTGTGGTGCTGTATTAATACAAAGAGTCGATGATGAAGAAAAAGTCATTGCGTATATGAGCCAAAAATTTTCAGCGACTCAACGCAAATATACGGTGACTGAACTTGAATGCTTAGCAGTCATTCTAGCTATTGAAAAATTCAGGCCATATATCGAAGGATCACATTTCAGCGTAATAACAGACCATCATTCGTTATTATGGCTCAAAAACTTAAAAGATCCAGGTGGTAGATTAGCAAGATGGGCTCTTCGTCTTCAAGCATATGACTTCACGTTAATCCATCGAAAGGGAAAATGTCATGTTGTGCCAGACGCTATTTCACGTGCAGTAAATTGTATTTCTTCAGTTGATTCCTCAGACCAGGCATCTGGTAAATCAATCGATAAGTGGTACAACAATTTAATGAAATTGGCCGAATTAAAGCCAAAAGAAAATGACAATTTGAAAACGGAAAATGGTCTTCTATACATTCGAACAAATTTCAAAGAAGAATGTGATGACAAAACTTGTCTATGGCGACTCTGTGTTCCAAGAGAAAAACGATTAAAAGTCATTGCCGAGAATCATGATTCAAATAATGCTTGTCACTTTGGTACTTTCAAGACAATAGCGAGAATTCAAAATATGTATTTTTGGCCTGGTATGAACAAGTCCATAAAGAATTATGTAAGAAACTGTCCTATATGCAAAGAAACTAAAGCGTTCAATCAAACGACTACACCAAAAGCGGGAGAATTCGTCGAGGCGAAACGCCCATGGCGCATTGTTGCTACAGATATCTGTGGTCCTTTTCCCCGTAGTCGAAATGGTAATCGATTTTTGTTAGTAGCCGTCGATTTATTCTCAAAATTCACTATAATAAAGGCCGTAAGAGACGCTACAGCAAAGGCAGTTGTGAAATTCTTACGCGAAGAAGTTGTGTTGAGATATGGTTGTCCAGAAATCATTGTGACTGACAACGGAGTTCAATATCGTTCCGAACATTATGATCAATTCACAAAAGAATTTGGCATAAAGCGGTGGTTTACGGCGAACTATTTTGCTCAAGCAAACCCAACCGAGTGTGTGAACAAAACCATCGGTAACGCCTTACGTATCTTTATGCGTGAAGAATTGAATCACAAAAAATGGGATGAGCACGTTAGTGAAATTGCGAACGCAATAAACAGTTCTGTCCATACGACCACTGATAAAACGCCATATGAGATTAATTATGGTCAAAGAATGGTCCACCATGCAAAGCAATATCGAGAAAACATAGAGATAAATGAAGAACCGAAACGAGATGAAAGCCGTTTTGAAAGGTTGAGAATGAAAGTTCAGCAACGTATCAATGATGTACGTAATAATTATATCAAAAGATACAATTTGAGGACCAGAAACATTTCATATAATGTGGGTGATGTTGTTTATCGAAAAAACAATATTCTATCGGATGCCTCTAAACAATTTAGCAAAAAATTGGCACCAAAATTTATCAAGTGCATTGTTGAAGAAAAAACGGGCACAAACACTTATCGCTTGAGAGAGGTGGAGAGTGGAAAAATTGCTCAACACCATGCCACAAATTTCCACAAATAAGTCCAAAAATTTTGAAAAGGGGGCGGGTGAGAAATATTATTTGGTCAATTCTAAAAAATTGTGGTGGTTTATTGTAGACACTGCTTTGATGACGATTTTGACGAGGCCGATTGTAGCATTTTAGCGAATTATCATAATTCGAGTTTCATCGTCAGAATCGTCAAATCAAATAAAGTTGTGTAGAATCATGTCCGGTTAGTGTGGATTTAAGGAAATGATCATTGAATTGATTTTTTTGTGTGAAATAATCTTGTAAGAGAGAAAGAAGAAAAGAAAAAAAAAAGTGTTTGGAAAAAAGAAATGATGCTAAAGAAGATTGGAAAGATGGTTTGATTCGTCGAATTGAAAAAAAAAAAAAAAAAAAAAAAAAAAAAAAAAAAGTAACTCTGACCAATAAAAGTTTTAAGTTAATTTGGGAAAAGTGAGAGAATTAAATTAAAAAAAAAAAAAAAAAAAATAAAATTTGATCAGCAGTGGATAACTCCATGCAAAAATTTAGTTATGTTGAGACCGTAATGGTATTTAGATGCTCGCGAATTTAATTCGGAAAAAGTCAAATTCAGATAGCTAGTGAATTTGATAAAAGTTTTTATTCATACCTAAAATGGTAATGAAATCAAGAAAATGACAAATCAAGTAGATTTGGTCGATTAAAAATTTTTTTATTAAGTTTTAAGAAATTTCATGTCCGAGGAACTAAGTGTTCAAGGAACGATGATATTACTTTGTCATGCTCGAGGAGCGATGGAAACAAAGATTTTGATTACGTAAATAGTAAGGAGTTAGTTAAAGTAAAATTCGTTTTAAAATTTTTTTTGTTTGATTCAATTTTTTTTGAAGTCTTGGAATTGCGAACAATCACCATTTCATTCAATGAATGTGTTGAACGTGGCAATTCCGGAAATTTGTGAAAGAATAACGGAGTGCACAACTCTGGCGATTAAGACCGGTTCGATCGATCGATTATTGCGAATAACAAGAAGCTACGCATGTAATGAGTTGATATTCGCTTAAATAAGCTCATATCATATAAGAAAGGGGAGTGTGTTCTGGTTTCATGATCAAATTAGAATAAATTGTAAAATGATGTAAACAACCTACAAAAATGTCAGTGGTGAGTAAGAAAAATTGCCAAATCAAACTGTAACCATGAGATAAGAGATGGCGTCACTGGGATATTTTTTGTAGATTGTCAAAAAGAAGAAAAAATGTGAATGATAGGTTAAGAATTGAAAAGAAATGAGGTATAAGGTCTCTTCTCTTTGGACATCGCAATAGAATGGTTGTGTTACAAAAAAAAGAAAAAAGAATAAAAGTTGTATAAAGGAATAAGTATTCACTGAGTTGTTTAATTTTTTTTTATACTATATCCAAGGAAATTGGTTGTAATCGACACCATTATAAATTCAATTGATAACTTGATTTGGAGAATTTTGTACTAAAATTGTAAAGAAAATTCGTTCAAAGAAAATTATCATACGATAGGAATTTTAGAAAGTGATTTCGTTGAGTGTGGACAAAAACCGTAATCCGATATTCACATTGGATATTTTCATCGTTGTAAGGAAGAAAGGTTTCGATGCGATAAACGGACCCGAAACTATTTTCAAGTGGATATTCTCATCGCTGGAATTATTAAATTGGTTCGATGCGATAAACGGTCCCGAACCTGGATTCACACTGGATAGTTCATCGTTGAGAGATAATAAGTTCGATGCGATAAACGGACCCGAACTTTGATCATTCTGGATAAAAGTAGTGCCCACTAAGTCCTATTCAGTAAGTCACTTTCATAAGATTTTACAAAGAGAGAGCATATTGTAATTCAAAGACCGGAATTCAAGTAAATGAATTATCGCGGTCATAAAATTGTTGAAGAGAGTAGGAAAACAAAACAGTTCTTGGGCACGTAATTTGGTTGAATTCCGATGAAAATTGAAATCACTGCCTCGATTTGTATTTCTTGGTGAATTGGCCGCTAATTCCGTGGGATTCTTTTCGATCGTATGATTCGCTGGTGAATTGCGTTGAATTTGTTGGTTAATGTCACACGGATTCACTTTTCCTGGCAATAAAGGCCGATTCACTAATAAATTGACGTATGCTATCGCAATGAAGGCGAACAATTAATTAAATTTGACTCGTTCTTTTTAGTTACCGTTTGACTGATAATTTACGTGTTATCTTGATGAAAGTCCGGATAAGAAGAAAGACAAATCAATTCACTTTCAATCATTTGACTTGATTTCTCTTCACGTTTTGATGAACTGTCACTTTCTTGCAGTTTGCGTTGTTGTCTCAGTTGCCCAATTTAGTACATTGTCAGCGCTCAATACTTAAGCTATTTACATACAATGCATGTGCGCCAACTTCACGCTCTTGATTTATTCCATGAATTTTAATTTTCTTTTCTTTCTTTATTTTTATTATTTTATATTTTTTTT
This sequence comes from Resseliella maxima, assembly GCA_029041755.1. Classification (NCBI taxonomy): domain Eukaryota; kingdom Metazoa; phylum Arthropoda; class Insecta; order Diptera; family Cecidomyiidae; genus Resseliella; species Resseliella maxima. The sequence continues at coordinate 8,335 of JAQOWM010001000.1, forward strand.
TTATTACTCAATTGATTTGAATTAAATTTATGGTTTCATCGAAACCATAACAACCGGTTCAATAATCTATTGCCAATCCTGATGATTTCGAAGCAAGTCACTGCGATTATCAACTGCAATATTGAATCCAATAGAATCAAGTACAATAATGATTAATTTTACAATATCTTAAATAATTCATTAAGCTTCTTTTTAGTTACATCCGAGCTAGCATGAAAGTCAATAACAAACTGATTCTGAATAGGAATTCTTTAATTATAACAACAGTTAAAAGTCTCAATCATAAAATTCAATGGCATTAACTTTTGATAACTATTGTTAACAATATGGACTTTTAAGAATTGAATATTTCTAACAGAGTGATATGGAATTCTGAATTGAATTTTCTCTAAAAGAGCATCCGAACATATTTCACCCTTGATTAGTTTTAGTATAAACATCACTTGCGCAATCTTCCTACGATTCTCCAGAGAAATCATTTGAAGCAATAGCAATCTATGTTCATACCGCGGAAGGTGAAATCCATTACTCCATCTGAATCTCCTCAATGCATATAACAGAAATGGCTTTTGGATAGATTCAATTCTTCTTGTCTGTCCCAAGTTGTGAGTGTTCCATATTTGAGATCCATATTCTAGAATCGGAATAACAAAACTAAAAAATAAAATTTTAATTGTGTATGGGTTATTAAATTCTCTGGCAAAACATTTGATCCAAGCTAACCTAGACTTTGCTTTAGCTACCACACACACAAAAAAAAATTAATATAAAAAGACACTTAGTGTCTACTATATGTCAACAGACACGGTAGTGTCTTGTTCCTTAGATTTTATTTATTTTTTTGTTATTGTCAATAATTGTATAATTTCCATTTATTTGAATTGAGTTTTAAAAATGACAGTTCAGAGCTATGACACTTCGGTGTAATAACAAAGGTAATATACTCTCAAAAAGAACGCAACTGAGTGAAGCTGACTAACACATGCACAAATTCCTTCTATGCAAATTAATCACCGACTTGATCGATTGATTAATGCAATACAACAAATCTGGATCATTAGTCCAAACCAAATCCAACATATTACCATTATCATTTGAACAACCATTTATTTGAGATAAACCAAATTCATGAAATGAATCCAAAATTAACAATTCCTTCCTAGAGCAAGCAGTAATTATTGGATAGGAAACATTTGGATTGTCAATGTCATTTGAAATCCACAATAATTCTGGCAAATTGAAATCACTTGAAATTATAATTGAATCTCTATGATCGGCTCTCATGGATAAATCTTTCAGTGCATTAACATTATTTTCAAAAACTTCAAATGGTGAGTTCGGTCGAATATACAATTCCACCAAATAAAACTTCCTATGTTCAATGTTAACACAAACACAAATAATTTCAGCACCATGTGGCTCACCATCAAATATTAATTGACCATTCAAAGAATTATGAGTGGCAATTAAAACACCACCCCCATGAGACTTCTTTGTTGTCTGGTCTTTTTCAGTAAGAATTGATCTATCACAGCGGAATACATCATAAACGTTCGGAAATAGTTCAATACCATTGATGGTATTATCCAAATGAGTCTCACACAACATATATATTTTGAATTCGTTGATAAGTATACTGGCAAAAAATGCAGGCATTTTTGTCTTCAAGCCATTTACATTGCAAGTGAAAATATGATTATGTTGTCTTAATAAGGGCGAGCTACACTCATTGGATAATTCATTTTCGAATGGGACATTGGTGGGATGAATGGAATTGAATTGACATTGCTCTGATAATAGGGTACCTGATGATGATAAAACTGGTTTTGATGAGGAGACGGTTGATTGAAATCCATTTTCCAAAAAGGATATTGACAATACTGTTGTAAAACATCAGGACGTCGTTGAACAAATTTATTTTGATACGAATTATTCACTGACTTTGACCTGAGTTTATTATTACGACGAGTCATTCCATTTTGAACATGATTTTTGTTGGATTCATTGGACAAATGAGGATTGGTTTTTTTTCCATTAACCAATTTAAATTCACACTTTTTACACTTGATGATGTCTTGCTTTGTAAAATCGATGGTTTATTTTGAATTGGCTTCACATCTTTCGATTTCGTTTTGATTTCATCAACCTTAATGATGTTATTCAATTTCAAATCCACTTTGATTTCTTCAAAAGGTTTCACAACATAATTTGGCGACCAAATAGAAGAATCCAACAATAAATCACAAATTTCCCTTTTTAATGTAGATATTTTGAAATTTAAAAACTTGTTCTTCTTATATTTGCGTTTGCTTGCATAATTTACACTCTAAGAATCAGGATTTATTTCAGTTTTTCCTGAAATCATGGCAACGATATCATCAGGCTTATAATCTTTTCGAAATTTGGAGATATGAATAAACTCCATTCAATTGCCTGACAACAACTTTTTTTGCTATTTCAGGTTGTCAATCTTTTCATCAATTGCAGTAGACGATGGAATGAACTTAGCATTAAAACATTGTTTCAAGTCAGCAATCTCATTGTGAATTTTTTGAATTTCATCAACAATGTCAAAATTATTCAAATTTAAAAAAGTATCTTCATTTCTTCTTAAATTGTTGAATCTATTTTTCCTGTGGGGGGGGGGGGGGGGTGGGGTAGCGTGATATGGCCTTGTGTTTGCCCTGGGGGCTGGGTGCAGTGTAGAAAATTGGGGGGGGTTTTGGGGGATCCTGCCCCAAGGGGTAGTGGTGTTGGCCTTGTTTTGTGTTTATGAAATTGGCAACGGTTTTGTTTTCCTTTTTGGGGTTTTTTGCCCCTGGGTCCTCCGCCCACGCTCGCAATTTGATTGTTTTAATCCGTCCATCCGCAACGTTTTTCATAAATTTCATCGGAATCGCTTTTTCAAAAATACAGATTTTACGTGAAAACCTATGATTACACCCGATGTGATAACTTCACTATTATTATCTGATAATTCAAAAAAAAGTTTCAGTATTTGGGTCATTCTGTTTCACTTTCCGAATTTCATTCTCCAAATCAAATATTTTGAGATGCATGGCACTAATGCTTGATTTTTCCGAATCAATTTGGCTCAACAAAGATGAATAATCTGTCGCATTAACCAATTTCTTCGTGTGCCGAAAATTCATACATAATGTAGCTAGTGGAGATTCCTTATCAAACAAAATGTCCAAACTTTTTTGAATTAAATTTGCTTCTTTGCCCGAATTCACTTTCATTACGTCAAATCTCGTGATAAAATTCAATATTTCGGGATATTCTGCAATACATTCCAGGAAAGTAATCCCACTACAATCACTGCATTTAATTGATAATTCATTGAACTTTTCTCCACGGCAATCAGAATAGATACAGCAATGTGGTTTTAACATATTTAAATAACAACAAATATATGTCCAAAAGTATTGAAAAAGAAAATACTTCAAAAATAAAAAACTAATTACAAAAAAAAAACACAAAATTTTAATTTACTCGACTAAAAAAAACTTCCAAAATTAATTATAAATAATTTAATTTGATTTAAAATTGCACTTTAAATTTTTAATTAACTAAAATGGAAAATTTAGTTAAGAGCAATAAAAAAAAAGGTGTTAACTTTGACAGTTCAAAAGTCATCATCATGTTTAGTAATTTTTGGAATTTTTCAATGGTACGAAATGGGCATTTTTGATCATTTAGCTGTCATTGATTACATTTTGATAAAATTAAAAAGTCCTAAACTGTTCTATGAAGGACATTCTCAGGGTGCAGCAACTTTGGTGGTGCTATTATCGGAGAAACCAGAATACAATAATAAAATATATGCGCCAGCAAGCTATATGAACAATTCAGACTTGAAATTACTTACATTAGCTCGTCCTGTTCTAGAGGTTAGATTGAGATAAAAATGCATATAAATATTTTCATTATTATTTCAATTCTTTAAAGATTCAGAATTCCTCACAAGAGAAACTATAAGCAGATTGCCAGCATAATTCTGTGAAATAGATTTAACAAATTCCTACAAGAATATAATAAATCAATTGTTTGGCCTGAGCAATAGCCAAAAGAATGACGTAATTACATACATTTATTCAATTCCAATATTTGTATCATGAAAGTAGCTTTTAACAAATCAGTATGTTTACAGACAATCTTGCCAGCCTATATTTATCATACACCTAGTGAATCATAAATCAATCAAATTTATCATTATTGTTTGCAGATGCGATACGGATATTTTGGAAAATACATCAAAGATTCAAATATTCCAAAAAATTTCAATTCATGGAAAATTACGACTCCGATTTATTCTTCATTATTATCTGCTGATGATAAACCTTGTAAATCCAAAAGATCTAAACAGGCTAATAATGGAGTTAAATAATAGTGTTTATAGCGTACAAAGTATAAGTGGAAAAGAATTCAGCCATATTTATTTCATTTAGGGAATCGATTCAGATTCTTACCCATCTAAAATATATTATGTATATATTTTTCACAGTCTGCCTATAAACTCAAAATAACACAGATAATATCAGAAGATTAATACTGAACCTAAATAATAGTATATGAAATTCCTAATAGAAATTGTCTAGATATTATGTAATGTTTTAGTGCACGCACGTATATTTTCATTTAAGTATAAATAATTTTTTTTGTAATTTACATTCATTCTTACTAAACTATTTTGTTTCTTAATATTGTAATAAATAATCAAATTAGATGATTTTCATTAAATCCAAACAGATAAAAGCCTACATTTGTCGGAGTTTTAACTAGATAGATCTATTCATTTGAACTCATAGGTATTTCAACGTTCATTATAAAAATACAAAATGAAAATCATATTTATGGTAACTGTTTTGTTATTAAGTTCGAGTGGTGAATACGTTGGAAATGTTAAAAAAATTACAAAATTGGTAGAAGATTTAATAAAAAATGAAAATGTTCCATCTGTTCTATCAGTTATTTCTTGTTGGTCACATTCGGATTATTTTCATTTTGTTAAAACTTCAAAAATATTCACACAATTCTTCAGTCTTGACTACAAGATACCACCTCGAAAAGTAGATGATTTTACAAATAAAATTTGGTTTTTCATCGATATGCGTTGCAAGGGCAGCCACAAATTTTTAAATGACATTGAAGATGCATATTTCGCTCATCCATATCGGTGGATTTTATTTGAACCAATCGAACAAAAATTGTTTGGATTAACATTTTTAACAAACAGCAATGTGATTTTAATCAATTTTAATTCAAAATTATTTCGATTTGATTTGAAACAAGGTAAAAGTATTTTTTCTGTTTTTCATAGCTGATATAGAAATGCTTAGATACTAATTATTGTATATAATAAATTCAGTTTATAAAATCGACAAAGAATCAAATCTCATAAATGAAACATTTGGATATTGGAATCAGGGAATTGGTTTAACTGATTTACGCGAAACCAGAGTTTTATCTAGACGTCGAAGAGATTTTCGTGGAAAAGTGCTTAAGTCTACGATTGTTGTAACAAAAAATCGATCGATTTATGAAATGGATGATCTTCAGTGAATATTGCAGGATTTTTTTTATAAAATAATATATTTAAATTAAAATTTTCAATTTTCTTTGCTCTGTTTAGATATTCACACGTGGATTTCCCTGCAAAAATTGGTTATGCTATGACAAATGTTTGGAGAGTCTGTGAATGCAACAGTTAAGTATAACTTCGAATTTACGTGGGGATATGGTGACATGAGATATCCTGAAAAATTGAAAGGTTTGATGGGAAATTTAGTGAGAAATGAGATTGATGTGGGAGGTAGCTATATGTGTTTATAATTAAATTAAGAGGCTTTCAAAACATAGAATAATTTAATTTATTTTATTTAAGGCCGTTTATTCGTAACACTGAAGAGTTCCTCATGTTGAATATTTGTCTTGCACAATTTTAGCAAGGCATGCATTTTATTTGGGCTTCTCCGCTTACATATGTGTCAAATATTTACTACTTGCCTTTTGCGGGAATGGTTTGGATTTGTGCAATTATTTTGGTTATTATAAGCACACTAATTGTTTATATTACATATCGATATTCAAAGCACAGCCAGAACTATTCTCATCTGATTTCCTATTGTTTGCAATTAGTAAATTTGTAAATGGGTAGCAATTGAAATAATTTAATAAAAAATTTATAAAAGGAGATAAAGAAATTACGGGTATTGAGGGTGTTTTGTATAGTGTAAATATTGAGTGTGGATTGATATTGTTTCATTATAATATTTTTTAAATATGATTTTTGAATTTTTGATTATTCATAAATTTGATTAATTTAATTATTTTTTAAGTTGGGGTATAAATGTGAATTTTGAAATAATTAGTTTATTGAAATGAATATTTAAATGCTCTGTGTTCAAGATTCAATATAAAGAAATTTAAAGTGGGTGGGTTTAATTTTTAATCGATGGAAATGAGTATATTTTTATGTGTGAATAATAATGTTGACTTTTTGAAATTTATTTTGTGTTTAAATTGGAATGGAATAGAGTGGAGAAGTGACGAGAATGATACTTGGTATTTTGGGGTTGGAATAATTGTTGTTGTGTTTCTGTTTTTTTTTGGAATGCTATTTTGTTGTTCAATTTGTAAAATAAATGTTTTTGTTAAATGCAATAATGAAGGTATGAGGGAGAATATATGAAGGTTTCTTTAAAATTTTAAAATAGATAAATGGGATCATTATTTTGAATTTTTCTGAGTATTTTAAACCGAATCAACGGTTTCACCACCCCTTGTGGTTTTTTTTTTTGAGAGGTTGATATTTTTTTTTAAATATATTTAATTGTTGGTAGTATTTGCTGAAAATTGTAACAATATTGTTAATATATAGAAAGAATAATTTTTTTAAATATTTTTTGTGGTTTTTGATTTCTGGACTGGGTGTTAGGCAAAATTAGTTTTGAAAGAAATTTTTTCGGGTTCGGAGATTGTGTATTTTGGTGGATTCTTTCATTTAGTCGTTAATAATAGTCAGAATAATTCTAATTTAATTCGTCCAGAGTGAAATTCCCCGTCATAAATGATTAAATTACATAATTTTCGAATATTGAACACGTAAATCCTAAGGTATCCTTTCGAAAAAAGATCTTACATTCGCCGGAGTTTCAACTAGATAGATATATTCATTTGAACTCATAGGTATTTCAACGTTCATTATAAAAATACAAAATGAAAATCATATTTATGGTAACTGTTTTGTTATTAAGTTCGAGTGGTGAATACGTTGGAAATGTTAAAAAAATTACAAAATTGGTAGAAGATTTAATAAAAAATGAAAATGTTCCATCTGTTCTATCATTTATTTCTTGTTGGTCACATTCGGATTATTTTCATTTTGTTAAAACTTCAAAAATATTCACACAATTCTTCAGTCTTGACTACAAGATACCACCTCGAAAAGTAGATGATTTTACAAATAAAATTTGGTTTTTCATCGATATGCGTTGCAAGGGCAGCCACAAATTTTTAAATGACATTGAAGATGCATATTTCGCTCATCCATATCGGTGGATTTTATTTGAACCAATCGAACAAAAATTGTTTGGATTAACATTTTTAACAAACAGCAATGTGATTTTAATCAATTTTAATTCAAAATTATTTCGATTTGATTTGAAACAAGGTAAAAGTTTTTTTTCTGTTTTTCATAGCTGATATAGAAATGCTTAGATACTAATTATTGTATATAATAAATTCAGTTTATAAAATCGACAAAGAATCAAATCTCATAAATGAAACATTTGGATATTGGAATCAGGGAATTGGTTTAACTGATTTACGCGAAACCAGAGTTTTATCTAGACGTCGAAGAGATTTTCGTGGAAAAGTGCTTAAGTCTACGATTGTTGTAACCAGAAATCAATCGATTTATGAATTGGAAGATCTTCGGTGATATATTGCCCTTTTTTATAATCAATTCAAAAAATGTTATTTTCCATCCTCCGATGATAGAAATTCACACTTTGATTTCCCTGCAAAAAATGGGTATGCTATGACTAATGTATTGGCAGCATCTGTAAATGCAACAGTTAAGTATAACTTCGAATTTACGTGGGGATATGGTGACATGAGGTATCCTGAAAAATTGAAAGGTTTGATGGGAAATTTAGTGAGAAATGAGATTGATGTGGGAGGTAACTTATGTAAAATCCGTATATAAATATATTTAAATGAATATTCATAGCATAAAATAATTCAATATTATTGTCATAGGAACTGTACTATTCATAACACCTGAAAGAGTTCCTCATATTGAATATTTATCCTGCACGATATTAGCTGGGCACGCATTTATATTTCGTGCTTTGCCCCTTACATATGTGTCAAATATTTACTACTTGCCTTTTGTGGGAATGGTTTGGATTTGTGCAATTATTTTGGTTATTATAAGCACACTAATTGTTTATATTACATATCGATATTCCAAAGACACAGACCAGAAACTATTCTCATCTGATTTCCTATTGTTTGCAATTAGTACAATTTGTCAAATGGGTAGCAATTTCATTCCAAAAAGATTGTCTGGGAAGATTGCGACGGTACGAATCATTTAAAGAATATTTTTAAACATTTGCTTATTTTTTTCATTCTTTTTATTCAATATTAATGATGACAATTTAAATTTTTTCAGTTCGTATTTTGCTTAAGTTTAATATTCATTTATACTTCATATACGGCAAACATCGTCGCACTACTGCAATCAACATCGCAAAATATTCGAACTTTATCGGATTTATTGAATTCAAATATGGAGCTTGCTGTCGACGATAACCCTTATTCACGTCATTTTTTTTCAACTGAAACTGAACCGATTCGCAAGAAAATCTATGAAACCAAAGTTGCGCCACCAAATCGACCACCAAATTTTGTTAATGTGAGTTATGGTATAAGCAGAATGAGGCAAGGATTTTATGCAATCCACACAGGTATAAAATATTGAAGTAGATGATTTAAAGTGACTTTATCAGTAGACTGAATAGTTTGAAATGTAATTGGATTAAATTTCGATATAAAATTGAGCATAGTTTGATTTGGATTCATAATTTTAATCATTCATTCCACACAGAACTTGCCACGGGCTATAAAAATGTCAAAGATACATTTTATGAACATGAAAAATGTGGCTTGATTGAAATTGAATTTATGCAACATGCAAATCCCTGGCATGCTGTTTCAAAGCATTCACCATTTAAAGAAATTTTCAAAGTGAGGTGGGTCCTCTTTCTAAATATTCAGTTGATGAAAATGATTATATATTCAATGTATTTTAAGTCAATAATAAACATAAAAATTCATTTTTACAGCCTGTTCAAAATTCGCGAAACTGGAATTCAAACAGTGGAGAAAGCTCGACGAAGAACCGATAAACCCACATGCAATTCTCAAGTTCATAATTTTGAAAGCGTTCGATTGAATGATTGCTATGCTGCATTTTTAGTTATATGCTTTGGCATAGCAGCTTCACTAATACTATTATGCATTGAGTTTAAAACCAAAACTAAATGTTTCTGTTTCAAAAGCACACCATAATTAAAGGTACGTATGTAGACACAACAAATGTCAACAGTAATATTATCTACTTTATACGTTTCAAAATTTTACACAGAATGTTATTAACAGGAAACCCGTAATTTTCACAATTTCACTTGATTGATATTTTTTGAACTGAAATGAATGGATGCACCAATCCTATGTTCTAATTAATTTAAGTGGTGTAAATAATATTTCATGACTAATCGAGTCACTGTTTATTCGTCGTTGTAACCATGTATGCAAATTATATATGGGAGAACATATTTATCTAATAATCTAGCCATAGAAGACTTGATATGTAAGGACAATTTTGCAGTTTTTAAAATCATTTGTTGAAGTCAATTACTGTAGAATTGTTCTCAAAATATGGATTTCCCTAAACTAAGACTTTTATTTGCAGTTATTCTGCTAAGTCCGATATTTTCACACCAAATAAAAGAGAAAACCAAATTTATAAGTGACACGTTAAAAAATGAGAATGTTCCCATCGTAATTGAGATTAAAGCTGCTTGTTGGTCGGTACAAGAAATGATACAATTCTCTTTGTCTACTGATATTTTGCTGAAATTTTCTATCAATAGTATGGTTATCAATAAACAATTAGATGATGTTTCAAACAAAATGTGGTTCTTCGTCGATATGCAATGCAAAAGCAGCATTGATTATGTGAAAATGGTGATTGTTTTAAATTAGATTTGTCTATTAATTAGTTTTAAAAGAACGTTTTACAAAATTTCAGAGTGATCCGTGGTTTTATGGTACTCCATATCGTTGGATTTTCTTCAATGCTACCGATGAGCAAATTGACGAATTGAAGCAGCTCCCTTTTTTGACCGATAGTAATGCCCTTATCGTTAAATCTAAAGATTCAAAAGTTTATGTCTTGGAGCAATGTAATATTTTATGCAACACACTTTATAATTCGATAAATTTTGAGCTTTATTTCACAGTTTATAAGACTCACGCTAGATCAAAAACGGTTTTTTATGAATACTACGGCAAGTGGAGCTATGAAAGTGGATTGGTGGATGAGCGATCGACTCGCATTCTATCAAAACGAAGACGAGATTTGAAGGGTCGCACTGTTTCAGTATCAATGGTTTTAACGAATAATGGCTCCCTTAATCATTTGGAAGACCACTAGTATTCCATTGATAAATGTTAAAATGTTGATTTTATTGAACTAATACCTTCTCTCAATATTTTTCAGCGCCCGTTTAACAGATGCACCAACGAAAGCCTCATATCCAATATGTGTGCATTTAATTGAAGCCATGAATGGAACTTCAAATTTTAGTGTTGTAAAAACTTGGGGTTACGTAGATCCAAAAACTGGGGAAGTTGATGGAATGACAGGACAATTGTTACGAAAAGAGGCTGATATCGGAGGAACTATCATATACATGGTACCTAGACGTTTAGCCCAAATGGATTTTATATCTATGATCGTCGATACAAGAGTTCAATTTATATATCGAGCTCCACCTTTATCATATGTTTCAAATATTTATTACTATCCATTCGTTGGTACTGTATGGATTGCTTCAGCAATTTTGACAGTATTAGGTTCTATTATAATCTATTCCACATATGTTTTACCTGACGACAGCACTCGCAATAAATATCGGGATGCATTTTCAGATATCATTTTATTAGCGTCTAGTTTAGTGAGTCAAATGGAAATTCATTTGAATCCACGCATTATTTCAGGCCGAATTTCTGCGGTAAATATACTCAAATAATATTTTTTACAAAGAAAATAATAAATTTGACTTTGATATTTTGTATTATTTATTTTAATATAGTTTACTGCATTGATGTGTCTCTTGTTTGTGGTTACATCATATACAGCGTGCATTGTTGCTTTGCTTCAATCAACAACAAAGAGTATTTCGACATTGGAAGATCTTCTCAATTCAGATATGGAAGTTGGTGTTTATGATGCTCCATACAATAGATATTTTGTCCCATTGATGAAAGGTGATGTTCATGAAAAATTGTATGAAACAAAGATCGCTCCATCTGGCCAAGAACCTAGGTTTTTCAACCTAACATATGGCATCGAAAGAGTAAGACAGGTATTAATTTTCCATTTTTCGAGAAAAAAAAACCATATTCATTTAATTTATTTGCGACAAAATTTACTGCACTATATTGAATAAATATTCATTTTCACAACTATTCGTAATTTTTATTTCATCTAATTCGATTGTAATAGGGTTTCTTCGCATTTTGTATTGAGTTGGGCGTTGGATATTATCAAATAAAGCAAACGTTTCTGGAACATGAAAAATGTGGTCTCATGGAATTACCTTTCTTTTATATGAAAGCTCCATGGTTTGCTATTCAAAAGCATTCTCCCTTAAAGGAAATCATCAAAGTTAAGTAAGTACAAATAATACATTAGATTGAGTAATTAATCAAAGAAGAAAATATGTGTCAAAGCGTCTTCAAAATTCGCGAACATGGGATCCAAAGACGTGAATTTTTAAAAATCTACAATACCCGGCCACAATGTAATACAAATGGAAGCTCGTTCGGAAGTGTCCGTTTATCGGAATGCTATTATGTTTTGTTGGTTTTCTTTTATGGAGCTGTTGCATCGATTGTTCTGCTTTTCTGTGAAATTCTTTGGAATAAATGCAAATGATTTATAATGTCAGTTGTAACTTGATAAATCTGGAAAATAAACAACATAATATAGACTTTAAAATAATCTCTTGAGAAGATCATGTAGTATATGAAGAGAAGATAGTTTAATTGAAATGTCTAAAATTTAAAACAAAATAAAATATAAATTCCATGTTTCATCAAAATGAAAAACACTTGTAATATTTTTATCACACAGAGAGTCCTTTTCCAATTTTGAATGTTGTTAGAAACGTTACACACTCACACAATCACATAAATATATACACTTTCATTGCATCAACGGCAGCAGAGAGTGCATTGAGTGAGAGAGTGAGAGAGAGAGAGAGAGAGAGAGAACATCAATAAATCAGACAATTATTACGATAAAACACTGTATTTCATTTAATTTCATAGATATATTAAGCTATCGAACGGACCGAGCGGCATGAAATGTGCGGCATTTCGCTCGTTCTACTTATTACAACTTAATCAAGTATGCGAGTGAGTGTTCACTCAGTTACACACGAGAAAACAGGCGAGCGCTCATTGCTTCAATGAACATATACTTCAATATAATGATATTATTTAATATTTTTGATATTATTTTTTATTAAAAATAAATAAATAAATGATTTGTTAAGAATAGCATATGGATCAGCACATTTTGACCCGTGGTACTTTATTTGGTAACAAAATTGGCGGCATCGTTGGCTCCAAATCTTGATCGTTTAACCTAGATGACGAAAAGAACCTTGCTAAAAGTGGTATTTTTTAATATAATTCACGGTCACTAGAGGCGACACTAATATTGGTTAAAATTAAGACAAAACTAAGTGCCAACCGTCATTAAAGACAACAATGGGTCCGTTCAGAAATTCACCACAGTCCACTGAGTTGAAAAGATATTTAAATACGTTTTACATTCGTGTGAATTTTGATTTGAAAAAAATTGAATTGACAAAAAATATGATTTTTAAATGTATTTGAAAATATGATATTAATAGGACAAATATTATTTATGTAAAAGAGTATTTTTGAAATATTGAATAGATGGTTCGGACCAACTATAAACGTGATATGTTATGTGTTTATTTACTGCGTAATTTAATTGTTTATTTGCTAATAATTGATGCTGATAGCTTCGGTCATTATTCTGAATTGATAAAATGAAGATCACGAGATCAAGTACATGTGAAATTATTAATTTATTTCCTAAACCAAATTGACATTTCCTTAAACAATTCATTTTAATTATATCGTGCAAACAGGACCGAAAAAATGTATCAAATCAAATAATAAATTCTTTAAAATCTACAAAATTGGAAGAAGAAATGTGAAATTACTCAAAAAACCCAAGAAGATAAACTTCATTGTATTGCGTTTTTCCCCTTCAAATATATATTTATTACAAAATTAAATGTATGAGTACATTAACCAATGTATTCCCCATCGTTAGCTATGACTTCGCACCGTCATTTAGGAAGTTTGTGGATTCCGCGTCGAATGAACCTCTCCATCTTTTGAAGCTATCCAGTTATCGATCCATTTTCGCACTTCTTCAACATTTATTGGGTGTATGCAAAGAAAATGTCGATTTTTTCGGTGAAAAGAAAATTATATTTCATAACTAAATGAATGAGCACTTCAACCAATGTATTCTCCATCGTTAGCTTTGACTTCACGCCATCTTTCAGGAAGTTTGTGGATTCCACGTCGAAAGAATTCCTTATCTTTTGAAGCTATCCAGTCAGCGACCCATTTTTGTATTTCTTCAAAGTTTTTAAAGCGTACATCGGCCAGGTCAATTTGCATCGATCGAAACAAATAGTAGTCCGAAGGGGCAAGGTCTGGAGAGTACGCGGGTTGATCAAGCTGATCCCAACCGAAGTGTTCTTTCTTTTTTTTAACGATCATTGCACGATGTGGCTTGGCATTATCATCATGAAAAAAAAATTTGTCTTGTTTAGTCGCTATTCGTGGATGTTTCACCTTTAATGGTTGCTCCATTTTGATCAATTGTTGTTCGTAGCACTTACCATCAACCGTTTGGCCAGGTTTCAGCAGCTCATAATACACGACACCTTCCTGATCCCACCAAATGCACAGCATAACCTTCTGGCAATGAATTTCTCGTTTTGACTGCGAAGGTACTGGTTGGCCTGGATCAACATACGCTGCTTTACGCTTGGGATTGTCGTAATAGATCCATTTTTTATCGCCAGTAACAATTTGACTCAAAAAACTACGTTTTTTGTGCTCAGCAAGGTGTTTTTTGCATGTTTCGATTCTTGCTCTGAGTTGATTTTCGTTCAATTGATGTGGCACCCATTTTCCCAGCTTTCGAATTTTTTCCATTGCATGCGAATGTCTAGAAATAGTTGCTTGATCAACCTTCAACTCCATTGCAAGTTCTTTTTGCGTTTGACAAGGATTTACTTCCAATAATGCTTGCAAATCCGCATCTTCAATTTTTTTTTTGGAAGACCTGGCCGTTCTTTGTCTTCCAAGTCAAAATCACCACTTTTGAATCTCGCAAACCATCGTTCACAAGTTTTTTGATTTGAAGCATGTTCACCGTAAGCTTCTACTAACAAACGATAACTTTCAGCAGCGGTTTTCTTCAAATGAAAGAAGGTTATTAGAGTTCCCCGCAAAACCACTTTTTCAGGCACGAATTTCGACATTTTTGAAGCAAAAAAAATCTTTGTTGTTTACACTTCAGATATATAAATTTGGTAAGTTGTGATTGAAGTAGGTGCCGTGTTTGCAGTTTCTTTCAATTTATTGAAGCAGTATATGTATTTATAGTCGGTATACATAGAACCATGATTTTTAGAATGAGTGATACCAGTTTTCCTAAACGCTGTTCCATCCTCTCTTACATAGGATTGCTTTGCATTTAATTTAAGCTGAAGGCTCTGTATTGGACAAGGTGATCCGTTAGATCACAAGTATTGTCAACGCCGGTGGGACTCAAGAAGAGATTCACAAAAAAGCTTTTGTTACGTATGCGAGAGCATAAATTGACGAAAATTCAAGAATTGGATTTGTTGTACCGCATCGCCAACTATCAAATGGTACCTCAAATTTTTAAAAGCGTCCGTTCATTGTGTAAAGTTTTCGGATTTCGGCGAGCAGATCGCTATTCCTTGCAAGAAGGTGTCGATGATGTGATTCCTTAGAAGAAAGAGAGGAAATCGGCTCGGATCCATCATCTGCAACAATCCCTAATATTGGAACAATCTAATATAGTTTAAAGTTTGCCACCGGTGACCAAGGATGGTACCATCACTTTCAGGCCTCAGCCTGAACCAAAGATCAAGTTTAATTGGAGCGAAATCAAAGAAGGTGATCAGTTGGAAGTCGGTATTCAGCCATTTGTATTTTATAAAGGTATTCAAGAAAAAGAAATGGGTGCTGTTGGTGGTGAAATAGTCATCAAGGATGTTCCAAAAAACCAAACTGTGGAATCCTCCGCTGGTACCGATGAATGTATCAACTCATTGATGGAAGGTATCAAAATCTTAGCTAAGCGTGTTGGCGAATTATATAACGAGATCGATGTGATGAAAGTTTCTTTATCTAAGTTCACCATCGATTGAAATAACATGAAATCTGACATAGATTGGATGAACATGCCACCGTTGCCGATTTGTTGTTGACCATCAACAATAATGTTAAGACACTAAAGTCTTATATTGTGCCACCTGATTCTAAGCAACAATCAAAGGTAAAACAACCAAATGTGGAAGTATCTGGTGAAGTCGATAAAGTTTTCAAACTTTTCCAATCTTTGGATCACGATGTTCCACTGGACATTGTTCAGTCATTGGTTTTTATCAAGGAACCAGAACATGAAAGGTAAATCAAGAACGTATTAAAGATTGACATTCGAGAACCACCAAAAGACTGGAATAAAAGCATCAAGCAATTGCTCCCATATCTCGAAATATACAAGCGTGAGCCAGCTGTTGATAAGGTAGAAATTCATTCGACTACCATTCCAAAGCAGTCTGCTTTCAACCCATTGTCTGACAAAGCAATGGATGAGTTGTTGTCTATGCTGGATAAAAAAATTATCGTTTTGATTGAATTTTTTAAAGAAATTGATTAAATTCTATGAATGTGACCACCAACATACATTAAATCAAAGCAATTACAAAAATAAATAGAAAAAAAATGTGTTTAATTTCAAAATTGTATCCGTCCGTCCGTGTCTGTCCGTATCCGCGACGAAAATGTCCACATCCGTGTCAATCCGTCCGTTCGCGGACCAAAGTTCTAATATTTTTGTGTCCGTCAGTCTCCGATTGTTCCTGTGTCCGTCTGTGTCCATGTCTATCCGTGTCCGCGAACTAAAAACCAATGTTCGTTCGTCCGTCCGGAAACTTATGTCCTTTACCCGCAAGTGGTGACATCTGTTATCAAATTCCGGTTTATAATTGTGAAAACAACATTAAATAGTTTATTCAACATTAAATTAATAAACAGGAAATACAACGTTATTGCATACAGCCAACATTTCTAGAAATTTAGGACAATTAAAGAAACGTGTTTAGATTTTTTTCCTTACGCAAACGAACGAATTGAGAATATACGTAATTTTCATAATTTTGCAACTCTCATCGGTACTGATTCCATACTACTCTTTTCCAATAGCTACCCATTGATATCAAACAAACTCGGACAATAATGTCACCAGGATTTACAAAAACATTACTAAAAAATTTGGTTTTCTGAGCTACACAATTTACTTCACTTTGTGCAAATGTTATGCTGAAAATTTCGAGGAGGCAGTATATAGTTACTCCATTCTGGAATATTCCATTTTTCCTTCCGACTTGGAATAAAGACTTTGAAATTTATTCCAATATTTGCTTGTGTGTATGTTCATTATTTATCTTCATGAAATAAAGCTGACATTACCATTGAATTATTCGTATCCAAATTAGATAAAAAATATGGAATCCGGTGAGGTCTGTGGAAAAATTCCAAAAAAAACATTCACAGTGTCATCAAAGCAATTTGTCGGATCAATAATATCAATGATAATAATATAATTACTGAATGATTTCTTTGATTACCTACAAACCATTTAACAAGATCAGAAATTAGAATCATTTTATTGATTCGACAACAATTGTAAATAATGCTTCTGATTGAAAAGTATAATTTAAAAGTAAAATTAATAGTTGTTTTGAAGAAAATAATTTGTGAAAAGTCAAGAATACTTATATCAGCAATTTGAATTACAAAAGCAGTGTTTTAAAGTTTGATTTTACGCATTGATATGGCTGTAGTTATGGCACACAAAAATCCACATAAACAGAGTCGGTGATATACAACAACTACATAATTTCATGCGGAGTTAGCTCATTTCGTCTATCAATAATAATATTGTGCTATATATTGAGCACAACTATAATAACGTATTTAGTTCAGAAATTGTGTCAAATTATAGATACATGATTGTGCAAATGATGTTTAAAAGAATGTATGCCAACGTCAAACAACTTCATAATTTTTCTTTAGATTTCAAACCACTGTTATTCTTTTTTCAAATCGATAATGTCCAAAATGAAGTCGAATCCACAAAAATTAAATTGCTGGTCTAAACGAATGTAATTATTGTGTTCATTTTGTCAATAATTCCTATACAAACAAGAACAACAGTATTTAGTTGAAATGATAAAAGAGTGATTCCAACAAAACATATTGACAGTTTATTCAAATCGTTTGCAAACTTTTGAAGAACATTTTTACAAAATGATTCACATTTTAAATATTTTCATATTTTTGCTTAGTTACTATCATAATCCGATATTATCGCAACAAATAGAAGTTAAAATTAAATTTCTAGTTGACGTGTTAGAAAACGAGAATGTTTCTTCAACAATCGTGGTCAAAGCACCTTGTTGGTCAACACAAGAAATGATATCTTTCTCAAAAACAATCAATTTTTTAGCGGAATTTTCTAACAACAATGAAATCTCATATCAAAAATTACATGAAAATTCAAATAAAATTTGGTTCTATGTCGATATGAAATGTGAAGGAAGCATTAATTATGTGATGATGGTGAGAGATTTGAATATTCACACAAAAACAATATTTCTTATTTTTCTTCATTCAAGAGTGATCCTTGGTTTTATGGTAGTCCGTATCGTTGGATTTTCTTCAATGCTACCGATGAGCAAATTGACGAATTGAAGCAGCTCCCTTTTTTGACCGATAGTAATGCCCTTATCGTTAAATCTGAAGATTCCAAAGTTTATGCTTTAAAACAATGTAATATTTCATGCAACACACTTTATAATTCGATAAATTTTGAGCTTTATTTCACAGATTATAAAACTCACCCCAAATTAAAATCAGTCTATTACGAAGGATTTGGTATATGGAGCTATGAGAATGGGCTAATGGATTTGCGAACGACTCGCATTCTTTCAAAACGAAGACGAGATTTGAAAGGTCGCACTATTTCTGTATCAATGGTTTTGACGAATAATGACTCCATAAATCATTTAAATGATTATCGGTACAATATAAATTATAAGTTCATGTGATAACTTGCAAGATAATATTACTTTAGAGCATTTGAAACGCATCTGATATTTGAGATTTTTCTGGTATCAGCAGGCTAATTAGGATACAATACTTTCAATCCACATTGTATGTATTGCTTGAAATATTTTTCAGGGACCGGTTAACAGATGCACCTACGAAAGCCTCATATCCAATATGTGTGCATTTAATTGCAGCCATGAATGGAACTTCAAATTTCAGTGTTGAAAAAACGTGGGGTTACGTAGATCCAAAAACTGGGGAAACTGATGGAATGACAGGACAATTATTACGAAAAGAGGCTGATATTGGCGGAACAATTTTATACATGGTGCCTAATCGTTTAGCCCAAATGGATTTTATCGCTATGATTGTTGATACAAGAGCTGAGCTCGTATTTCGTGCTCCGCCTTTGTCATATGTTTCAAATATTTATTATTATCCATTCGTTGGTATTGTGTGGATTGCGTCGGCAATTTTAACGCTACTTGGTTCTATTATCATTTATTTAACATATGCTTTACCTAATGATAGCATACGCGATCAAACTCGAGATGCATTTTCAGATATCATGTTACTGGCATCTGGTTTAGTGAGTCAAATGGGAATACATTTGAATCCACGTATTATCTCTGGTCAAATTTCAGCAGTAATTATATATTATTCTGTGTAATTGAATATAACAATTAAAATTTTGATACATTTATCTATGTTTAAATATAGTTTACTGCATTGATGTGTCTCTTGTTTGTGGTTACATCATATACAGCATGCATTGTTGCTTTGCTCCAATCAACAACAAAGAGTATTTCAACATTGGAAGATGTTCTGAATTCAGACATGGAAGTTGCCGTTTATGATGCACCATATAATCGTTATTTCATACCACTTATGACTGGCGATGTTCAAAAAAAACTTTATGAAACCAAAATTGCTCCGACGAATCAAGAGCCAAGATTCTTTAACTTGACTTATGGTATTGAAAGGGTGCGAGAGGTATTTCCCATTATTTCGCCTATAAATTAATTCATTTGTGAAATAGTCTTTATCTTGATAGGGATTCTTTGCATTCTATGTTGAGCTAGGCACTGGCTATGATCGAATTAAACAGACGTTTTTAGAAAGCGAAAAATGTGGTTTAATGGAAATACCATATTCTTATATGAAAACTCCATGGTTTGCCATTCAAAAGCATTCTCCCTTGAAGGAAATGATCAAAGTTAAGTAAGTTGCATATAAAATATTGAATATCAATAAAATATGAAGTGTTCTTTGTAAAATTGAAGCGTTTTTAAAATTCGTGAGCATGGACTTCAGTCACGAGAAACGTTAAGAATCTATGATACGCGACCACAATGTGATTCTAGCGGAAGCTCATTTGGAAGCGTTCGATTATCTGAATGCTATTCTGTGTTGCTGGTATTCTTTTATGGTGCCAGTGCATCGATTGTTTTGATGTTTTGTGAGATTCTTTGGAAGTATAAAGACGATATTTTGAATAAATTTAATTAAATTATAATTTCCAACTATTACAAAAATTAGTAGCCAAAAATTGTATTACAATTGTATCTAGTAATGAAATATTATCTATAATGAAATCAAATGAAAAATTCAACGAAAATATGAACATCATAACACAAGCATTCCAGATCGCCCAGATATATCCGGATTTCCCCGGATTTTCTTGGCAAAACTCGGCCAAAAATTCGACCAGCCCGGATATCGTGAAGAAAACCCGAATTTCCCCATATTTTATAAAAATTATTCTTGAAAAAAAAGAATTTTAACTAAAATTTCAATAGTTACAGTCTTGTTTTCATTGTAAAAATGCTAATTTTTCTAAAATTTTATCAATGTAATCAATAAATTTTAAATCGATTTGAAAAGTTTAAATGGATTCTATTACTGCATTACTGATGTTGGCGTATCTTACTGTTCAATACTATGATCTACGACCAAAATATCGATCTCAAAGAATGAGATGATGACATAGTGATATTTGTATATATAACACGTGGGTAGAAAAGTCTTTGGACTGACACCTGGATGGCGCCACTATTTTTAAATCCATATTATTTCTAGAAAGTATGAACGTTCAAACGTCACCTGTCAAAATTTCATGTCATTTCGTTCATTTGTTTACAAGTTACAGCGATTTAAATGAAGCAACTTTTGTTATTTTTGAAAACATGGATTCAAAGCAATTTTGTGTGTTAATTTATCATTGCTTTTTGATGGGAAAAAATACCGTTCAAGCTCAGCAATGGCTTGAAAAGTGTTATGGGGACTTTGCTCCGCCAAAATCAAGCATTTGTTATTGGTATGCTGAATTTAAACGCGGTCGTACAGACACCGATGATGCACCACGCTCTGGTCGTCCAAATGAGGCAGTTACTCCAGAAAATATACAAAAAATTCTGAAAATTGTTCGAAATTGAGTTAGATTGCTGACATCGTAAAGATATCAAAAGAACGTGTGCATCATATTTTACACGAACATTTGGGTATGAGAAAGCTTTTTTCCAAATGGGTGCCGCGTTTGCTCACACCGGACCAAAAACAACAACGTGTTGATGATTCAGAGCGTTGTTTGGAGCTGTTTAAGCGCAATAAACAGGACTTTTTGCATCGGTATGTGACAATGGATGAAACGTGGATCCACCACTACACACCCGAATCAAATCGGCAGTCAGCTGAGTGGAAAGAGCCCGGTGAAAGCCGATCGAAACGTCCAAAGACGCAACAGTCGGCTGGCAAGGTTATGGCGTCTGTATTTTGGGATGTACATGGTATAATATTCGTTGACTACCTTGAGAAGGGAAAAACCATCAACAGCGAATATTATATGGCGTTATTGGAGCGTTTGAAGAAAGAAAGCGCAAAAAAACGGCCTCACATGGAGAAGAAAAAAATCTTGTTTCACCAAGACAATGCACCGTGTCACAAGTCGTTCGTAACAATGGAAAAATTGTGTGAATTGAAGTTCGAATTGCTGCCCCATCCACCATATTCTCCAGATCTGGCCCCCAGCGACTATTATCTATTCAAAAATCTTAAAAACGAGCTCCGTGGCAAAAGATTTTGCTCTGATGAGGAATTGATTGCCGAAACTGAAGCGTATTTTGAGGGCCTTGACAAATCGTACTACAAAAAAGGTATTGAAATGTTAGAGAAGCGTTGGACTGATTGTATCACTCTCAAAGGAGACTATCTTGATGAATAAAGTCGAATTTTGCCAAAAAAATGTTGTTTTCTTATTAAGTCCAAAGACTTTTCTACCCACGTGTTACATTATACATAAAATACATATATTAATATATAATATATTGATGTGTCGATCTTTCTACAAATTATATAAATCAAATAATTTCGTCTTAGAAGTGTATATCTAACTTTTTATTTAATAAACGTTTTCCTATTCGCAAGAAATTCAAAAAATGCACAAAAATGATCGACTTCGAAAAAGAAACGTTACACATAAAATATGTAGAAATTTGTGGAAACAATAAAATTTTTTTGAACCGTTTTGAAACGATAAAACCCAGTTTTTTCTTTTTTTTTGGATTTTTATGTGATTCCTTATTATTGAAAAAAAAATGGATTTCGCCCGGATGTCGCCGGGATTTTCGAGTCAAAATTTCGAGGCTGATTTCATCCGGTTTTTCGAAAAATCTTTCGATTTTTCCCGGCCCGGATCACTATGAAAAAAAGTTTAGAATGCTTATCATAACATATTTGTTCACATGTTCATTTCAGTACTTAATTAGAACACTCAATTTGAAACATTTAACATTGAATTTTTGATTTTGAAACTATTTCAAGGCAAAAATGAACAAAATTTATGCAGAGAATTCATCAATAATATATTTTAACAGTTCAGAAAGATTATAATTTTTAAAGCATTATAATGCTGCTTGAATTGTAGCTAGTAAAAAAATCTTAACTTCGCTCAATTGTTATTATGATTCGATATTTTATTTGAAAGTAGAGTTATTATCATAATCTTGTAGAGATAGTAACACTGTGGTATATTTTTTATTTATTTTTATTTTTTTTTATTTTATCTACGTCATTAAATAAACTCAAATAAATTGATAAATTCTATTGGAACGTTCGTCTTAAACAATATTCATAAATTCATGAAGGCGATCTGTGAAAAATACAATCAAAACAAATATGGAACAGTAATATATTCAAATGACCGATATCAATCGTTTATTATTATTTGATGTTGACATTGACATATAATACATTTTATAATTCATTTTTCACGACAAAATTGCATCAAAATTCTACATTTATTTCAAGAGCCTTATGTAAAAATGTGTAGATGTCTGTTTCTTCATCAATCTCTTTGTCTGTGGGTTTACCTTCAATATGTCCTGATTTATTGTAAACTCTTAACAAAATTGGATTTTTTTGGAATTCGTTGTTTTTAGCTGCATATTGCAATTCAGCAGTGAATTTCAATGAATGCAAAGGGCTCACTCTGTTGTCATGATCTCCAGTCAGAATCAAAGTAAATGGAAATTGATTTTTGGTGCTGTTTGGTGCATGAACATTATGTAACGGTGAGTATTTGTAAAGGTTTTCGAAATGAATCTTCTCATCTGGATTGCCGAAGTCAGAAATCCATACATGTCCAATAGTAAATTTGTGAAAACGAAGCATATCCATAACACCGACTTGAGCCACAGCGGCACCAAATAGATCTGGTCGTTGAGTTATACAAGCACCCACCAGCAAACCGCCATTTGATGCACCTTTAATGGCAATCTTTTTGTGTTCTGTATATTTGTTTTCAACCAAATACAAAGCAGCTGCTTGAAAATCATCGAAAACATTTTGCTTGTTGAGTAAACGACCGGCATCATGCCATTTTTTACCATATTCACCACCACCACGGATGTTTGCAATTGCCAAAATACCATTAAATTCATTCATAAAAAATAAGAATGGAATCCTGAACGTGGGCATCACTGGAAAATTTAAACCTCCATATCCATAAAGCAATGTTGGTTTTGGCTCATTGGATTTAGATTTCTTTTGTACAATATACATAGGAATCTTTGTTCCATCACGGCTTGGATAGAACACTTGTTCAACTTTGAAGTTTTTTTTATCGAATCCTTCCAAGTTTATTTTCTCTTCAACTAAAATTGTTGGTTCAATTTCAGGCGTTGAAAAATCATATCGATAAACTGTACCTGGAGTCAAAAATGAAACCATCATGTAGAAAATTTCAGAATATTTTACGTTTCCACTAAAACCAAGAACTTGTCCTGTTTCAAGCGGAATTTTACGAATTAAATTGCCAGTTTTAAGAGAATGCACTCGCAATTCACTCTGAAATGTAAAAAAAAGAAACATTTTCAAACAATAATTATTAAATTTACATTGAATAATTTTTACCTTTACGTGATGAATATAAGATATTACAATTTTATCATTGTCAACACATTGCGCCCACCGCAACATATCATTTGAATCCTCCTGTAATTTAGAGGGTGAAAAGTAGCTGTGAAAATTTTTCAAAATAATTTCTTATAATTAAAGTTATACCTTAACAAATGTTTCAAAACTGTCTTCCTTGTAGCTATTGAAATCTATTGAAACCAAATGATAATTTGATGCATTTTTATTTGTTCGGAAGATAACCTTAGATCCTACGTTGGCAACGTACTAAAATTAAAATTCGGATGATTTTGATAAATGTGTATTTACATGAAATATTGAATTAAGTCTAATCACATAATACTCTGCATCCAACTTTGTTACAAATGGTGAAATTGGAATTTTTCCTGTGATCGGACCATTTTTTTCCAAATCAGCAAAATACAAGGTTTGATCGTTGCCTGATGTAGCTGTAACAATTAGATATTTTCCACAAGAGCTAATTCGAGCCCATCTAAATTGTTCAAATCAGTTTTATTTGTCATTGTTAATATGTAAAAGAAAATAACATTAATTTACATGAGCCACGATGGATTTTCTGGGAATTCAACAACGAGTACATCTTCAATTTGAGCATCACCAATTCGATGATAATATAGTTTTTGATTCATATTTGTATCAGTGTCAGAACCATTACCCCGATTATAACGCTGGAAATTGAAAAAAAAAACTGAATTTATTTTATTCAATCGAAATATTTTTGGTAACTCACACAGTAGAAAAATCCTTTATTATCATGAGTCCATTCCATAGGAGATAATTTTACTCCTTCCAAAAGATCGGGATAATCTTTTCGAGTGTCAACATCACGGACTTTTATCTTAACCCAATCAGAGCCTGATTCACTATAAGCGTAAGCAAGAAGGTTACCATCTTCGGAAAATTCTATACGTGTCAATGAACTTGTTCCATCACTATTTATTGCATTCGGATCTAAAACTGCAATTGGTTCAGCAGTCAATGAGCTCTGTTTATATATAACGCTGCAAATTATTGGATAAATTTGAATATTCATATATGTACACACACATTAATTCTACTGTCAAATACACAACTGTCAGTTTGAAATGGCTGGTTTCCAACGAAAGTTGGACATTTCACAACTTTTTCTGCGCATTTTATATATACATATATATGTATTGGTGTGCAGAAAATGTTGTGAAATGTCCAACTTTCGTTGGAAACCAGCCATTTCAAACTGACAGTTGTGTATTTGACAGTAGAATTAATGTGTGTGTATATATTCACATTCAGTCGTATTTGAATATTTATTCTCACGGTTGATTTTGTAAGCCCGTATTTCTATATGTATAGTAGTATTTTCCATGATGCTGTGGTGTAGAATATTTTGGATAATCCCATATAGAAGTTAATTTCTTATTGATTTTTCCCCATATACTGTGGCTTTTTAAGTATGATTCTGATAATTTATTTTCAGCTTCAATAAATTGCTTTGTCTCCTTCGATAAAGGATCTTCTAGCCATCGATATGGATCGGCCACTTTTTTCCCGTGCAAATTATCGACGACACTCATATCACGCTTTGCTGTCGGATATGAAATGCTGCGAACAATATGAGCAGAAGTAGTTGTGACTGAAAAAAAAAATGAATTCATTATTATTTTACACAACGAATTAAAACTTATTATTTTCCGAAATTATCAAAAAAAGAATTATTTTGATGACCAAAAACAGTTTATTACCAGCTAAAAGTGCGATAAAGCATTGCGCAAATAATTTAATGAAATTCATTTTTCAACGAAGAATAAACGATTACTGGACATGAACTGAGAATTTACATAGAACTCTTATTTATATATATAGGGCTAAGTGGAAAGCTTAATCAAACAAAAAAATACAATGAAAGAAATATCTTTATTGGCTATATAAATCATTAAATTGAATTGAAATCTAGAAAAATATTTTTCAAAAAAATTGTCATATTGATAACAGTTATTGTCAGCACTAATATATGATAAAGTTTTTGAATCAAAATTGTTTGGTTTGTTGCCAACCATTCACAAGTTTATTTTTTTCCGTGCAAAATAGACATTTTACTACAATAAGGTATTGATTTCAAGGGTTTTATATAAAAATGTATACGTATCGGTAACTTCTTCGATTTTTTTAGCTGTTGGTTTTCCTGCTCCGTGACCCACCTTGTTGTAAACTCTTAGCAAAATAGGATTTTGTTGGAATTTATTGATTTTCACAGCATATTGTAATTCAGCAGCAAATTTCAACGAATGAAGGGGACTAACTCTGTCATCATGATCACCAGTTAGAATTAATGTTGATGGATATTGATTTGTGGTACTGTTTGGTGTATGAACATTATGTAATGGCGAATACTTGTAAAGATTGTCGAAATGAATCTTCTCATCTGGATTACCGTAATCAGAAATCCATGCATGACCAATGGTGAATTTGTGGAATCGAAGCATATCCATTACACCGACTTGAGCCAAAGCTGCTCCGAATAGATCTGGTCGTTGATTAATACACGCACCAACAAGTAATCCGCCATTCGATCCACCTTGAATGGCAATTTTCTTATGTGCAGTATATTTGTTCTTTACCAAATATAGAGCGGCCGCTTGGAAATCATCGAAAACATTTTGTTTGTTAAGTAAACGACCACCATCATGCCATTTTTGTCCATATTCTCCGCCGCCACGAATATTTGCAATAGCTAAAATACCATTAAATTCATTGACAAAATACAAGTAAGGTACACTGAACGATGGAGGTATCGCAATATTAAAGCCACCGTATCCATACAGCAGTGTTGGTTTTGGCTCTTTTGATTCAGTTATCTTTTGTACGATGAACATTGGAATCTTTGTACCATCACGACTTGGGTAAAATGCTTGTTCAACTTTGAAATTTTTTTTATCAAAACCTTCCAAATTCAATTTGAATTCATGATATATCGTTGGTTCCACATCGGGTGTCGAGAAATCGTATCGATAAATAATACCAGGTATTAAAAATGATTCCAATTGATAAAAGATTTCGGAATTATTTTCATTTCCACTAAAACCAACTACATTTCCAATTTCAAGTGGAAGTTTTCGAATTAATTGTCCAAATTCAAGAGAATGCACTTGCAAAACGCTCTATTAATAAATATGAAAATAGAAAATGAAAAACGAGGGCAAACTAAAAAAAAACAAAGCCACCTTGACATCATGAGAATATGCCACCACCAGTTTGTTGTTATCGACAGGTTGGGCCCAGTTAAGAACATCTTTTGAATCTTCCTGCGTTTTAATTTTCCAATTTAGACGAGAATGTAGAAAAAAAATACACATAAATATAGACCAAATGTAGGAAACCTTACTTCAATTAAAGTGCTCCAATTGCTTTCATCACAATTGTTCAAATCCATAACAATGAGGCGATAATTTGGTGCATTCTTGTTTGTTCGGAATATAATTTTTGATCCACTATTAGCAATATACTTTAAGGAATAAAAAGCAAGAATTGAATGAGCATTTATGGCAAATATAAATATAAATGCAAATACTTACATCATATTGGGCTTCAAATTTCGATACAATCTGTGAAAGTGGAATTTTCCCTGTGATTGGACCATTTTTCATTAAATCAGCGAAGTACAACATTTGATTTTTACCTAATGTTGTTGATAAAATCAAATATTTTCCACAATTACTAACTCCAGCTGATCTATATTTCGATGATTATGTTACAAAAATTTACTTTAGAATTCAATTTGGAATTAACGTATATCAGATATTGCATAATGAATTAATTACATCATCCATGTTGGGTTTTCTGGGAACTCGGCAATTAAAACATCTTTCTCTTGAGGTTCACCAACACGATGATAATATAATTTTTGATTCTTATTTGTGTCGGTTTCAGAACCATCTCCTTCTTGATTATAACGCTGAGAATTAAATATTTTTGAATGCGTTTTTCCAAACAAAAACCATATAAAACTAAAATATAAACTCACGTTATAGAAAAATCCAAAATTATCATGTGTCCATGATATTGAAGTGAATTTCACTCGTTTCAAGACATCAGGATAATCTTCACCCGTCTCAACATTACGCATTTTAATGCTAATCCAGTCTGAGCCCGACTCGCTAATACCATATGCAAGAATTTGTCCATCTTCGGAAAATGCCTTGCCCGATAAAGAAATTGTTCCATCACTTGATAACGCATTTGGATCCAAAAATACAGTTGGCTCATCAGTTAACGAACTTTGTTTATATAGAACGCTGTAAATAATTTGAATATGATAATAATTCATTCGAAAAAAAAAATAAATAATTCATTTAACTTACTTTTGATTTTGAAGTCCTGTATTCCTAAAAGTAAAGTAATAGTTTCCATGACGTTCCGGGGTAGTCATTTTTGGATAATTCCACATTTTTGTTAATTTTCCATTGATCTTTTTCCATTTATCATTGTTTTCTAAAAAGGATTGCGAAATTTTATTCTCAGCTTCAACAAATTGTTTTGTTTCCTCTGAAAATGGATCTTCTAGCCATCGATAAGGATCTTTTACTTTTGTTCCATGCAAATCGTCAACAACATTTTCATCCCGACGTGCCACTGGATATGAAATACCACGAACTATATAAGCAGAAAATAGAATAATAATGAAAAAAAAAAAAATTTTGTTTTTTAATATTTTTCTGATCGTGTTTGGAATATTAAAACATTAACAATACCAGCCAAAATTGTGACTAAGTACTGTGCCAATAATAAGGTTGATTTCATTTTCTATGTTGAATTCTTGCTGGCACCTTATGTTTAACTAAACTGGCAAACCAAATTTGCCCGTTTTTATATTCTTTCCTTATCTCGATTGGGTGCAGAACGATAGAGATGGAATTCTATTTAAAAATTCATAGTTTGAAACAGATAAATAGTACAGTAAAACTCCCCAATAATGATAAATCATCTTAAAACAAGATACGATTTTTGTTTTTAAATATAGTTGGCATAAGAAAATGGCTTTAAATTTTGTTTCAGTAGTAAATATTTTCATGTAAACGGTTTGATATATCATTTTATTTCAATAACGTCGGATTTTATGGTTTAAAGTTCAGTATTATTTCTATTTTTCTTATATAATATATAAACTTGTGAAGTATTAATTCAAATCGTATTATTGAGCTGATACTGTAATGACCATCATAACTTATCTATTTTGTATTGTTTTGTGTACATTTGTAGTTCAAAGATTGATAAGAAAATTTCAACAACATTTTTTTCATAAACTTATAAAACCAATGTACTTTATTACCAAGACAAATTCTTTCTGCTTGCATAGAAGTAGTTGAGCTATGGGGATTTAATCACGATTCTTAATTGACCTAATTAAATTGATGCATGACTAATTAATCAAATTTGACCTAATTTCAAATTACCTTGACCTAAAACCGTTTTTTGACTGCGTCCCCGCACATACACACACACACACACACACACACTCTTTCTCTCGCTGACACATACTCTTTTTCTCTCGCTCACACTTACTCTCTCTCTATCTCTCTCCTTTCTCTTATTATTTCTTTCTCTATGTGTGCGCGAATATCAACATTAACATTCACGAAAAGCTTTGATTTTAATTTTTCAGTACATTTCAGTACAAATGTAAATAAAAGATTTTGCTGGTACAGAGGTTTCGATCTCTCGTCGACATAGTCAGCTTGCTTACAAAACCGTCACTCTACCAGCACGGCCAAACTGTCCTAAGCAATATATATACTTTCAAATGGAATATATACATTTTGAATATTAAATATTATGCTTGCAAAACCGTACAATAATGATAACATTTCTCGTTTAACATTTTTCTCTCACTCTCTCTCTCTCTCTCTCAGTCTCTCTTTTGACAAAGTATTACAAAGATTTTAACTCGAAAAATTTTTTTCTACACATAGCCTTTGTGTTTATACTGTGTATCAACACGAACACACACACACAAGTCTCTGTGTGTGTGAACATAAAGGAGGGGCATACATATAGCAAAAGTGAATAGTTCTCTCTCTTTCTCTCTCTCTCTCTATCTCTCTTTCGAAAAGAAAAATATCCGATGCATACAGAAAATGCATCCGAATGTTATGATCGATCAGATGCAACTGAAATTATTGTTGTTTCATATGTGATATATCTACCAGTTTTTTTTTTTCAACTGTTGTGTGAGTAACATCAATAACAAATACATGTAAAGTATAGAGTAGAATAAAAGAAAAAAAGAGAGCACTGTACATACTGTGCATATGCTGTACTCTCTCTTTTTTTCTCTCCTCTCTCTCCTCTCTCTCTCACTGAGCTACAGTGATCTTTACCAACTATATGAAAAAAGTTTGTATATATACGTTTGTTATTGTACTTCAGTGCTATTTCATATGATCGTTTCATATCATCAACCGTTACTAATATGGCAACGGACTTGCTTACCATGTATTTTGTTGTTGGATTTCGTTTTGAGTGTACCATTGTTTTCATGCCTACAAAGTAAAAAAAAACTACCAAGCTTTCCAAATGTAAACAAAAGATCAAAACGCGTCAAGTCTTTTTCAATACAATAGATGAGAAACTTAATTGTAAAGGTTATATTGAATCTATGATAGCAAAGGCAATGGATGAGAAACTTAATTTCAAAGCTCATATTGAATCCATGAAAGCAAAGGTATTGGATGAGAAACTTAATAAAAATAAAAGTTTTTTTTTTTGTTTTTGAAATGATACATCGATTCGTTTTTATTTTAATATATAATGATTACAATAAATTGATTAGTATTATTTTTTCAATGTTAGAACTTTTCTCGCTGAATGTCAAATCAGAAGTGTTTCATTTTCAATAAAATATAGCATGGACTTGAAATAAACCATAATGCACCATGAAATTATGGTTCTTTCTATTTTCTGAATAGGTAATATATCCACTGAAATGTTGAAAATTGAACAAAAACTCTTTCCTTTTTGCTTTATAGTTTTTTTTCTTCTAAATGCAAAACGATATGACCACCTATGTTGTTATTTACCAGTCAAACATTAATAGCACTCTCGAAATTTATACTATTATGTTTAGTTCTCGTAGTTGCGTAATAATTATGTTTATCTCCTCTTTTTGAATCGAATTGTCTTCAATATGTTTAGATAACAGCAATCGTAGTCTATCACAAAGTTCATTCGGATTCTCCATATTATTGATATTATTATATTTCTCTGCATTTTCACTATCAGCAAGTTCTGTTGACATAGGTTGTGATTTTATGACAACTGCATGTTTTGGATAACTTTTCGTAGCTAAACGCAACTGTTGTACATTTTTTTTTGTTTTCGATAGATTTCGTAGAGAATCACTTGCGATCAATGTTTTAGATTCATCTATTGTTGAAGTTGGAAATGATATTGTTGATGATGATGTTGTGAGAGGCTTCAAGCTTTGATTCAGGTTATATTCACGTTCAAGTCGATTTGAATATGCGTTTTTAAATTTATTTTTCATAACGTTTTGCGTAGAGATTATTTTCGAAATAATCTCATTTGACTTATTTTCTTCCATTCTTTTTTTTCTTTTCTATATTTATGGAATAAGTCATCATCTGATAATTACTCAATTAGAATTAATTATATTATTCTTCACTCCTCTTTATATACGTAAATTACTGTAGATATTTATCAAAATTTTTTCGATAACGTCCCAAACCTACTTCATGCTCAAGAGAGATGCAAACAAAACCAAATGGTTCACGCCAACATTCCAAACAAAGCTCTCGAAATTGTTCAAATGTCATATCAGCATTCACACTGAAATCTGTGTAAACATGTCTCAAATTCAAGTCATCTTGCCTAAATATAATGACAAAATTACAATTATCACGAATGAGATGCTTATCTAATTTGGTATAACTCTGAACAAGGTAAATCACATCAAGGCTTCGATGTCGTCCGAGAGTGAAAATATTACGCACTGCAGTTTTATTGATTTCATGATCATTAACCACATCATCGAACACAATAAGTGAATTTTGCTCCATTAGATTTGGATTGATAGCATTTTGTGATCCAGAGAATGCATAAAACCCTATTTCCTTGATTGATCGTAACATTTCACTCAAATATCTGTATTTATCTTGATCCAATGTTTTACTATACAAATATAAATTTTCAAATTTAACTCCATGTTCACTTTCAATTAAGCTAATGAGAACGTTTGTTTTCCCACATCCAGACGGACCAGCTATGATACAACGTAAGTTGTTAGGTAACAGAGCGCTATGACGTTCTGTTTTAGTTGTATTCATGCATGTGCGCTCGTCAACGTTCACAATGGAAATATTAATTGGTTGTTTATTGAAACGCATCTTGATGATGAATGAATGTCTTTTTTGTAAAAAGTATTATTTATTAATATTTTTAACAGAAATAAGAGTAAGAAAAAGTATAAAGATGCGTTCTCACGATGTAAACAATTCAGTTGTTAACGTGATTTATTCCGAAAATGACTTCATCACTTACAGTTGCTTTTACAGGTAGTACCTCATCGATACTTCAAGCCGATTTTTTACCTGAAATCACGCTAGATCAGAATAATCTTTATTGTTGTGCACTACTCGATTTATTTATCAAAAATACAAATGTGAATAAAATTGGTAATTTAAAATAATTAAATATTTATGTTCAATAAAATATTTTTCATTATTAAATTATCGAAATATAAATATTTTTGAAATAAAATAATAAAAACACTTCATTGAGAAATTAAAAATACAACTAAAGCAAAACAAACTATTTATATTAAGTCTCCGCATGTTTATTCGATTGGCGTTTGTTGTATACATGTACTGGGTATACAATACAATACATGGGAAAGCTTACACTGTAAAACCAAAAGAATTTTTTAATTAGTTTTTTGGATTTTTATAGTCAAAAATCCGAATGGATTAAAAATAAACCCAAATAGATTAGAATATATCTTTAAAAATATTTGACTCGAAAAAATTAAAAACATTTTGCGTGCTATGAACTAAAACAATATTTTTATAAACATTTTACTCGGGAGAAACAACAATCACCAATTCTTTGTTGAGCGACAACAATCCGTTGTTTTATTTCAATTTTATTTTACTGTGTAGTTGCTGTGTAATCGTTTCAGGCGACACTGACTTGACATAAGTTGTTTACTATATAACTCATTGAAA
>JAQOWM010000941.1:0-79916 GCA_029041755.1 Resseliella maxima
CAAATAATTCCGATTATGTTTCAAATGATAAATTGTAATTGTTCAACAGAGTTGCAAAACTTGATCTCGATGCACATTTCGCCAAGCAGAAAACAACAGACAAAATTGTGAACAGACTTGTTGCCAATGATAATAGCCTTGTTTGTATTGGAGATGAAAATTTGTCATCTAACTCTACAATTAAAAAACAACGACGATGTCCAGGGACCAGAAAATTAGCCGTCGCATTGAAAAAGAAAAGAAATACAGATGTAATGTTTGTAGAAAAATTTAAAAAATCCCAAGTATGCGGCAAATGTTTACAACCTTTTGCAGAAATTCATCGAGAAGGAAAAGTAGCGTTAAACAAGAAAGCTATAAGTCGA
Organism: Resseliella maxima; assembly: GCA_029041755.1. Taxonomy (NCBI): domain Eukaryota; kingdom Metazoa; phylum Arthropoda; class Insecta; order Diptera; family Cecidomyiidae; genus Resseliella; species Resseliella maxima. The sequence goes on from JAQOWM010000941.1 coordinate 366, forward strand.
AATAAATTGTGCGTCAATTGTAAAGGAAGTCATCGTGATATGGAAGCAGCAAAAGTAGTCATCAGCAATAAAAATGCACGTCCATTAATTAAACAACGTCAACAACAAAACAAATGCCAAGAAAATCAACGCTTATTGTCGAAAGTTCGACGCTTCGACCAGAACTCATCGAATTTTCAAAGCAAAAGCAAAAATATTTCATGGCATCGTGATATTTGTGCAGGATGTGCAATTCTTTATAAAGGTAATGATGGAAAATTCATTTCTTTTCATAATTGTACATTTCGAATTCTGTTTGCAGAATTTTTTTCAATTCTTTTGTTTTTATAATTGTTCATTTAAATTTTTTTTTCGCAGGTATGTGTATATTGAAAAATATCGAAATTGCTGAATCGCTGAGAAGACCACCACCAAAAGCAAAAAATAGCAATGAAACTACTCACAATGAAGATACGAATGAGACAAACAGCACGAGAAAGCGGAAAATAGTCGAGCGCAATACAAATACAACAACAAAGAGACAAGAAAGAAAGCAATAACAACATCAATGAATTAGTTGACATAAAAGAAATAACAGCAACATTTGTTGCAATGTTTGATTTCCAAATGGAAATGTAGCACGAGTCCAAAATATAGTTATAATTGGACCATTAAGATATGTGCCGCAATTAATACTTTATGAAATTAAGTATTTGCGTAATTTTTTAAAGTACTGTAGTGTAACAGATCTTAATGAAAATGACTATACAATATTATACATAATCTATATACATTTGATATATAAAACCATTTCATAATCTGTGTATTAATTTGCTCTCACAATGTCAATAAAATTTACCGCATAATATTTCAAACTTAACCAAATGATAGAATTGCACCAATATTTTGGAGTTTATTTCGTTTTAAATTTATTGAGAAAATTTTCAAAATGACAAACAAGCCAGCAAACAAAAACGTACATATTTGCCTCTGATGAATCACATCGATATTTTCACGAATACACATAAATAAATTCTATCATTGGTATTGAAAATTGAAATATTCACGGGAATACTAGTTTGGAATGCACATTCATTCATTTTTCACATAATCTGTTTTCATTTCATGAGCCTGTGTGCTTTTAATAGAATTTGTAAACGCGATGCATTGAATTTGTTTTCAAAATTCAAAGCGTTTTCATTTAAATCAATCAATCTCATCATTCTATCGATTTGCGCATTCTATTTAGAAATTGTGTATTTTATATCTACAAATATTTGTGCTATGACTTTGATAGGTGCCATAGTATGTGCGGCATGATTTTAAAAGTAAAAAAATCATATTCATGTATTCATCGTATGCAAATATCTTTTTGTAATGTTGATTTTATTCAGTTTTTCATCTGAACAGTGAACAACCAAATTAAATGACTATTGTCAATGATTGGTGCAATATTACAGATAAAAAACTATATTTAATAAATTCAAACGGCCATATCTTGTATCTTGTGGGTTCTGTTCCCAGGTGGTTCGTTTTTTTTTTGTGTGAAAAATTACACTTTTGTACGTAAAAATTGTATTTTATGACGTTTGAATTTGGAACCACATAAAATCACTATTATTTCGCAAAAACTATTAGGTTTTGCTTTTTTACTTTCGCTAAATTTGTTTTTACTTTAACATTTAAATAGAGATGCTACAGTTCAAAACCTGTGAAAAATTCCTTACAATAGATATCGTGCCTAATTCATTTTATTATCGTGTCAAAAACGCATTCCTCTACAAGTTTGCTTTCCAAGGAAAATATCATAATATAGAACTACTTTAGTTAGAGAGTAAGTTGTTTTGATTATGTAAAAACGTGAAACGTGTTGCTTTAAGATAAAATTTGTAATGAATTCGTAACAGAAATTGGATAAATTTTAAGCGTTGGATTTTCAGTGTGGAAAATTTCATCTTACGGATGAACATTTACATCTTGTTTTAAATAAAACAGCTAATTCTCTACAGCTAATTCGATTTTTTGGCTTATCTTACCGAAAGCCGTAGGCCAATTGGAATTTCCAAAACTGTCGATATCATCTATAATGTTTGTACTTTCGATATTATTTAGTTTGAAAAAAGAGTTGTAGAATGGACTATATTTTTTTTGGTTAAATGTGTGTGTCGATATCTTTATTTCGACCACTCTACTTGTACCAAATGTCATCATACACCATGACATTTATTTTTCGCAATAACACAAAGCTATAAATCATTAATCATTCGATTCTGCAAATTTCACATCAATTAGCCGCACCATGATTCATTTCATCGCCATGCTAATCTCTTATGTCGTTTTTGTTTTCATATTTTAGTCTAGAAATGACATGAATGAAATTTTGAATGTTCAATTGTTCATGCGCATTTTCTACGATTTGTGTTTAATTCGAATTTCATTTGGTTTACTGTGCATTTAATCATGTAGCTATTCATAACAAATTCGAATAAATATAGATAGTAGTGGTACTGATTTCGATGTGGTAAAGTTTACCAGGTAAACAGTTTATTTAAAGAAGAGAACAACACACTAATTGATGCTTCTCATTAGTTAATTTGATTGTGTATAAACATTGAGAAATGTATATTTTATTGAAATAATGTGATCATTATTAATACAATTTCAATTAGAAATTATCTTGAGACATGGATTCTAAAGTTCAATTGTTTTGATTGCATGAATTATTGCATAATTTGTGCAAATTATAATAGAATGGTAAACTCTTAGATGAGCAATAAATAATTATATACAAATTATTCTGTATTCACGATGATGATGGAATTGTATGTACAAATGTGGATGCTGTCAACCATTGCTGTTGTACAATTGAATAAAAGATTTTATCGCATGAGTTTTATATTCGAAATAGAATTGATAAAAAAACCATACCTCAATACCAAGTTATTATTGTCATTATTATAGGAAAATATTCTGTTGTTGGATTTTACACGTTATATTCCAACTATTTAGTACTAATTACATAACAAATTTTTTCAGGATAGTAAAATAATACATACGTGTTGTCCCTCCATTCGTTCATTTGAATCTTCGTGGATCAGGAGCACTTCGACTGCCTCGACAAACTCTTCAGAAATGGCATGTAAAAGTGCGTCTTTAGTATCAACTTGTTTAGTGATTAGTAATTCTACCATATCCAAGTTTTCATTGTCAATAGCCATCAACAGGGCCGACCTGCCTAGCGGATCGACACAGTTGATATTTATTGGTGGAGTGTTGTCAGTACTTTCGAGAATCCTTAAAATAAAAAGTAAATGAAAAAGTTAAAAACCAAACCGCGAATGTATTGAATTACAAGAGGTGTGCAATGCCATATAAATATTCTAGGGCGCGTAGTAAGCTACGTTATGTAATTTGCATAGCGTATACGCTATGTCTATAGACAGAGCGCGTAGTATTTTGGTTGCACAGCTTTGTGAATTACAAAGCCTCTGATAGTGCTAAATTAGTTTACTTTTTACATTACCGCACTATTATTCGTCTCCACGAGATGCGCTGTCGAGTAGATTACATTTGGAGGACTTTAAAAACAAAAAAAGAATAAATCCCATCTCCATAAAATCATATTCATTATAAGAAGAATCATCTACAGAGAGACGAAGTGGCTCCCTCTGGCCGCATAGTGGAATCTTCAGAATCAAATGAAATTTGAGGAAACATCCTCACATTTCACTTTATTCAAATGAATTTAATTTTCGCTGATAATGTTCAGTTATATCCAAAACAGAATAAAAATTGTTTTTTTTTTTTTTTTTTGGAAAAAGCATTATAATTATAGGGGTGCTGACTTGCAGAATGTTATTACTAAGCTGTTAGTTTCAATAATTGCCAATCACCTTAATTTTCATGCAAAGTCTTTAATTAATATTAGTCAACATGGTTTTGTGAGAGGGAGATCGACTATTACTAATATGGTTGAATTCACTTCTCAAACGTTGAGTGAACTAAAGCTTCATAATTAAACTGATTCAGTCTACATTGATGTTGCTAAAACTTTTGATTCTGTTAATGTGGATCTTTTGATAAACAAGTTTAACATCATGGGTCTGAATACACAATTTTTAAAGTGGATTGAGTCATATATGAATGATAGGAAACAAATTGTAGAACATTATTTATATTGTTTGTTGCCGATCTTCCTTACTTCTGTGGTGATTCATCTATTCTCTAATTTGCTGATGATGTAAGACTTTCTCACCGCATATATTCAATTGATGATTGTTTTATTTTTCAAGAAGATCTGAACAATGTGGTAAAGTTTTTTGAGAGGAATCACTTGAAATTAAATGTTAGGGAGACTAAAATAATGATATTCCATCACTTTGGAGATATTATCGATCACAATTACACCATTTATGGTTCTATAATTGAAAGAGTCGAACAAATAAAAGATCTTGGTGTGATTTTGGACGAGAAACCTAATTTCAAAGCGCATATTGAATTCATGATAGCCAAAGCTAAATCAAGACTTGTTTGGGTCAAACGATTTGCAAGAGAATTGGATGACCCTTATATCATTAAAAAATAGTTTTTTAGTTTCGTTATTCCAATTCTAGAGTATGGTTCTCAAGTTTGGAATACTCAAAATTTGGGACAAATTAAACGAATAGAAACTGTTTTTGCTATTTTTTCTTGAGGAGATTCAAATGGTACAATGGACATCACCTTCATAATATGAGCATAGATTGATGTTACTTCAAATGATTTCTCTGGAGATTCGCAGGAAGTTTGCTCATGTGATTGAACCATACTGTTCATCATGGTTATCAAAAATATATGCCTTCGAGTTTTCTGATTGAAACTTTCAAAATTTTATTATAATGTTAAAACTCCTCTTTTGCAACAATTTGTATTTGACTTCAATGTTAGTTCGAATGTAATTGAAATGAGATTGATAGAATTTTTGAAGAGACTAATTGATTAATCACTGTTCTGTATATTATTGAACGATTCAGTATTGCAGTTAATAATCGCAGTGACTTGGTCCGAGTTCGTTATGAATGTCAATAGATTATTAATCAGTGCAAATGTTGAATCCAAGGCTTTACTTACGGTGAAAGCGTCAGCTTGAAATAAATCCATCAGATGGATTCATCCGATGGATGTGGCCTAATTTTTCCATTGTGACAGCGTCAAATTTGAGGCCACATTGAAAGAATGCACAATTCTTGACTTTAGCCCTAATGGAAAAATTAGGCCACATTGTAAATAAATGCAAAAAATTCAGTGCAACCAACACAGCGTCAAATCCATCTGCCTTTGTAATTATTATATTGCAAATTTTAATTTATTTTATTTTTTTTAATAAACGACCTTTGGCGAAGAAATGTTGCCGAATAATAATTATTAAAAGTGGCTTAATTCTAACTAAAATAATCAATAAAAACTTATATTTTTCTAGAATAATTATACATTTTGCGATAATTTTTTGGCATTATTGGCTTGATTCTTCATTATATATACTTTTATAAACAGTGCACTACCTCTTGGTGCCAGCAACATCGCCACGTTCCACAGCTAACAAAAACTTTTTCTCTGCGTAATTTAAAGCTTGAATCTCCTGATGTGGACGAATCACATTTTCCTCTTCCATCATGCCGTGAATACTGTGTCGCTGTATAGAACAGAATTCAATCAAAAACCAACGAAAAAAAAACACTAATTGAATTAGAAGTTTTCAATACAAAAGTGGAAAGAAAGTCGAAAAGAATCTAGTCTTTTCTTTCCTAAAAGAAACAAAAAGACATATTGAATGTAGAAGTAATCAGATACATGAAATTTATTAGAAGAAATGGAAAATATGGATAGAATAGAAGTAAAGCAAAATAAAGTGCCATCGATGATAAGTGCAAGTGGAGTGCGCTGAATATATACGAAGGAATGGTTAGTTGAAACATAAAAAAAAAGAAGAAGGAAGGAAGGCAAAATTGCAAATAAGAATATGGTGAAGCGAAATCATGATCGATATTCAAATAAATGGGTACACACTATGTTCGATAGCATTCTATCTATAGATGTTGAAGTGAAGTGTCACACACCAAATAATAAATAGTCATAACTGTATATAGCAGTAATGTGGATATGAAAAATGCTATAATGGATTTGATCCATTTTCTTTGTTACGGTTGATATCATTGTTGACGATGTCTCGTCTTCGCCAATATGCAATTATTTATATGTATACATATGGATACGATTGATTACTAAGCAAGCGATACGAAACCAATCCAATGGATTGATAACAAAGGGTGCGCTTGACGTTCTCATTTATTTTCTTTGAATTGTATTTTTTTTAGATTATTCTTAATGAACGTTTCGAGTCTTAACAATCAGAAGTTTTAGTTTGCCGAAAAAGTTCACATGAATTTGAATAATAATCTTTGAATTTTGCCTACCTTTATTTTTTTATTACAATATTTTGGGTTGCTTGCTGTTATCGAATCGTTGATATCAATTTTGAGTTCGGTTGCACCCGAAAGGCGTCTCAAATTCGATGTCATTTTCTGAGCCAATGATGGTCTTCGGTCCCTTTTACATTCATTCAAAATAGTACTCGAGTCCTGATCTACTTGATTATGTAGAGTGTCTTCTTCGTTTTCTGCGAAATAGTGAAATCAATCAAATAAATTATCCATCAAATGAAAACGATACTTTTTAATGACAACAAAAACATGACAACGTGAAACAATATATCATAAAAACGAGCCAACATTTTTTGACACCAACTTATCCGTACGAATTGAGCAAGCATCAAATTTTTGCGGCCAACCAAATTGTGTGTGACAGCGAAATTCATAAAATAAGCTAATATGACTTAATTGGTAACATTTGTCCTGCTGCGTAAATATATTTTTTTTTTTATTGAATGTGTTTTCAATTTATCCAACGCATATGTGTCTTTGTGTTTGAATATGGGTGTAAATGATGGAATTCATCGAATCAATTGCTGTGCAAGTAGAAAAACCAGTATAATATAAATTTCTTACCTCCTGTTGATATGCTCTGGCCATCGGCCTTCCATTGTGAGAACTGTGTGTGTGTGTGTGTGTGCATTTAGCGAGTGAATAATGGGATAAAACCAGAGAGAAATAATTACGATTCTGAATTTAATACAAACGATTTGTTAACATACTTAGATGTTGCAGTACATTAGATGCGTCTTTGCATTAATTAACATTGATTACGAGCAAAAAATTTAATTGAAAATGGATAGTCAAAATTGACAATGCTCGTTAAATATAGCAATTTGTTAAATTAGATAATCTTTGAATGTCGAATATGGCACGATATTTAAGGAAAGATTGAAATATAGCAGTAAAAGTAGGAGAGGAAGCATAAAAGAAAATGGAAAACGTCATTTTGATGTATGAGAAAAAAAAATTGGCTTAGCCTATGCTAGCTTCCATTATTATTATTAAATCATGCGGAGAATGATGCGCACTAAAGATCCAATTACATATCCAATTCTTTGCTCTTGATATCTCCAAATGGCACCATAAAAGAATAACACTAACGAATTAATTACATCAATGACGATTAGTAATGATAAGCATGAGATTGATTTTTTTTTTTTTTGATAAAACGTTGCCAAAATTATCAAACTCATTGCATGTATGATGACATTCGCTTACTTTGTTTACTTTCGGGGGGATAAAAATTCTCCATTTCCAGCTTACCTTAACTTTTCGCTCTCGCTGCGCCGCTATCAGGCGGGATTGTCGTCGAAGTGACTCCAGCTGTTCGAAAATTTAATATTATTTGAATCGCCATTTGTTCATTCAGTAAATACAAATTTCGAACGGTTACCGTTTTCTAACTCTATATTCCCACTGATTAAGATAATTTTCTATAAAATTTTGCAGTTTTCTTTCAAAAACCCAAGTAGATATTTTCAAATCCTGGCTGAACTTGAATAAATGTTAATTCGATTCCATGGAAATCTCCTGAAATTTTAATTAAATCAATTTAAATGAAATTCTCTCAATTATCTTCATGAATATCACATTTTTTATGATTTGATAATGAAGCTGCATCACTGAATTTTGCTTTAAATATTAAATAGAAAATACTGCAATGAAAATGCATTGATTTATTTGGTTAAAAAAAATTGTTGAGAGATATGCTTTCAGAAACATGAACTGCAGATTACGTAGCAAATTTATTCATATATAGAACATGATTATATAAAATCTATCGTGGCGAACTTTTGTGATAATGTTAAATTTAGTTTGTATAGTCGCGTCAAAAATGTGCAAACCAAAACATCATTATTGAAATAAATTGCAGGATTTTGATCGCTAAAATGCGCACAAATTACAAGTGAAATGTTGCCATAATCACTTCAACTTTGTTGCTTGTAAAATAATCCACTCAATTCATTTGGAATTGTTTTGTTAGCAGGGAAATTCGGTTTTTCCAATCAGTTTAAAGAGTTGCAAGCTTCAGATATTCTGAGTTAGTGAAAAATGAAAATGAAAAATTTAATTGTTATTATTCAAACGCTCGACTCCAATTTGAATGATAAACCCAATGAACACAATGAAATATCTTCAAATCGGTTCAATATTATGCAAAACGTTCTTATTCATATGAATCAGACTTTTAATCATGTTTTCGCTTCAAAAAACGTGTTCACTTCTGGCATTTTTTTTCATTCTACAAACAAATCATTTCTCAGCACGAAAATAATATAAGAACAATAAATTGAAATGAAATTCATACATCATTCAGAAGTGAGAAAAAATATTTATGTTCTTACACTTAATGCTATACTATAGTTATGTGTGTACGAAATGAAAATCAAGCGAAACTTCGTGTTATTACAGTTGATTGACATACGAGATTTCAAATTCAAATGCCTATCACTAAGACAAAAATTCATACAACGATAAAATCAAATAAATTTCTATTTCTATTGATGTTGGCTCTGGTTTTTACGCTAATTAAATTTTCTGCCAAAATTTATTCAGGTTTTTGTTATTAATTGAATCAAGTCCACTCAAACTTATTAGACGGTGGAACGTTAATGTGTAAATTAGAGATTGTGATTTGGTTTTTGTTTTGTATTTACCGTTTAATTTCTGTGATAATAACAATATCATATATGGAACAGGACTATTCGCCAAATGATTACATCAAAACTTGTTGTTGTTGGTAACATTCGTATTTAATGCCGTCGTTGTTTGGATTATTTTCATGTTTTCTGTGAGTGCATAACAATGGAATTATTTGTCGATAGAAAATGCGCAATAACATAGCGTACACTTTGTGTCAATAATTCTCGTTATTTCATTATCAAGTTTTAATATTTGTTTAAATGCTTTTTGATTTTGAGGTGAAACTATTTTTCATTACATTTAGCCGGGAAATCTTGTGGCATTTTAGAGAATTTCAACTATTCTCCAACAATATTTTAGTGATAACATCTTATATAGATGTGAAAAAATGTTTCACCGACAAAAGAGACTCAAATACGCAACGTCTTTTTTCTTCATTTAATTGAAGGATTTTGGTTCAGCCTTTTTGGTCAAATCCAATGAAAATTAAACAATGTCACTCTATGAATGTATAACGCTGGCAGTATAATGTTGCTATTCACATCTCAGAATCCAATATGAAATGTGAACCCCTCATTGCGATTGACTTCTTCAAACAAATTTTGCAAACATCATAAAATGATGAATTGACCTATGGAAATGAGTTTTAAACTTACAATATGGACCTCTTTAGTTTTTTTTATTTAGGAGCTATGAAGACTACATGGAAGGAATTCAAAGAATTTTCCTTTTTTTTTTTAAAAAAAAAAGCACTTCAGACCAAGTAAACCCAAAATGTATTGAAATTGCCTATTTAAAAAAAAATATTATGACAATTCCAAGGTAATATCCTTTTTGTACCTTGTTATATCAAAAAAATCCTCCCTTTCGTGAAACGTACCGACTAATTTCACATTCTAACAAAGAATTTTATATGCACTGTAAAGGAGTTCGTAAATTCCCTTCAATATTTGATGTAACTTGCAATTAAATTAAATTGTTGAGGCGTTCCTTCACATAATTAAAATGCAAGTGGAGGTGCCATGTGAAAAAATGACGCAAAATTTTACGACCAACTTTGGAATTTTCCAAGTTTGTATAGAAGATTTATGTGCGATTCAGAGGGCACGCTTATTTATATTGAAATTTCTTTACTAAATTACATTGATTAATCAATCAAAATTTCTACATTTTTCACAAACATTCATAAATTATGATATCATGCTCAAACATTTGTTCATATTTTAAATCGACTATAGAAAAAAATAAGAATAATATGTGATGGATAGAAAAGATCTGTTTATATTCGTATGTCGTACGCTTCGCTTAATCTTAAATTCAAACGTTTGAACACATACTTATAGACTATAAAGATCCTTTCTTCACTTTTTTATGTTCTTTTGGCACATAAGAAATTCACATCATAGCCTTTTTCAAATTCTTTAAGAAATTTTTTACTCCAAAAATTCTTCAACAAAACAAAAGACAAGAAACACACGTGTGGATCTTTACGATTTTCCACAAAGAAGAAAAATTCGTTCTTCAGTCATTCATTTTAACGGTCCATTAGAAGCAGTAACACAAAGAACGTGTTTTAAAGCATACTTGGAAAATATGTTCAACCAAAAATTCCTTTTACAGAATGCGAAAATAAAACATGTTGTACAAATTTTAGAAAAATCAATAAAAATGACTCGTTTAAAGTAGTAAGTTTAAGAGTTTTGTATGTGGTAATCTTATAATTTTCCGAAAAATTAATCACATTACAGTGCTGTTTTGAATATTTATTCAATGACCAATACCCTCATCTATATATGCCAACGGAAAGGCTATAAATAAGGTGAAATTTTCAAAAAATGTTCATTCACCCTTTAATGATAACATAAACATTTTCGTTTTTATTTAAACACAATGAATATTTGCTGAATGGAATTAAGGGAATTGGCAATTTCAATATTTCAGTTGCTCGCTGCAAAATTCATTTGATATGTCCCAACTTTTCTTTTTTAATCTGCACTGATTTTGTCCATTTCATTACATTTCATTTTTTATCTCGTCTTACTTTGTGTCATTTTGATGCATATTTTTCTTCGCTGAGAATTTGTCTCATTTCAAAGTCATCAGCGTCGTTATCTTTATTGTTGTAAGCTCATTGCTAGAGAAAAGTGAAATGGATCAATGTTCTATGCATAGCGTTACCATCGACATTTTATCCATTTTACACATCTTGTGCGGACGATGTAATTTTCAAAGCTAGCGGAAAAAAGTGCACTTCGTTGTTCTTGTTTCGATTTAATTTTCCATTTTTTGCCTTTTCTTTATTTAAAACTACAATGTTTGAGAAGAAAATTGCCAGCTTACTGGCCCAAGGCACACTAAAACGAAGAGCATAAAAAAGTTTAGTTCTACGATAATAGCGAACACCCACTTGTTTGTCTATCATTGTTACCATCCATATATAGTAAACTATGAAATCATTTTTCATGTGATTTTCATTCAAACATTTAGCATTTACCGTTGCTGACATAGTAGCAAAAACCGCAATACATTGCCCGTTAATTTATTTGCCATGGGTCTTTAACATGAAATATATGCGGTTAGTATATCGCAAGGCATTCAACACAGAATTCAATTTTAAATTGTAGTAGGCGCACGATACAGGATATTTATTGATTTTGTATGGTGGATTGTATGTGTAACTGTGAAAAACTGTCGGTGAAATGAGGCCACGCATTCATATAACGATGTCGAATGTGATGCATTTTTTCATATATGTCAGTTGAATGCATTCATTCCGTCCAATATTTCAACTGAGGTCTTTGTGCCTTTTTAACTGGAGCCATATCGAGTACAAATTTCGATGGTACATAGTTGTATGTGTTAGTAAAATAAAATGAAAAAAAATATGAGTTACAATAAAAAACGATTTTCTGGTAGATTTCATACAAGTTTTAAAGTAGAAGGAACAAAACGGCAATCAAACATCGAGATATCTACTTTCCTTTAAAATGGCACAATTGTTGTGCATTAGACTCGAATGAAGACAATGTGTTTGCTTACTATATATATATATAAGCATAGAATAGCAAAGCATAGCATTTAAAAACACACCATTTGATTCCCTGCCATTGTATGTCTGCGGATTTTACGAGCATATTTTTGCTCGATAAAATGTATTGTGATATATACTGCAGTATATGGAACTGATACGACAAATTTCTTTTTTCGTTCACTCATTAAATCAAGAGGAAAAAGACGCCAATTGAGCCTGCAGTAGTATTAAGTAAGAGCACCCCGTTGGCACATTGGATGATGTTTTGAATGCAATAATTTCCATATGTTTCATTACATTTTAGTTTTCAATTTTTATTTGTATAAAAAAGAATTATAGATTTCTTTGAAATTTAAATTAACACATAATAATATATAAACAGATAAGACGTTCTAAAATATAATTTTCTTTTCATTTTACACATTTTACACATTTTCTCTTGTTATACTAATATATTGAAGCAGATATTCATTGCGCTATTCAGACATATCTGAAATCATAAGAAGACATTTACAGGGATTCATCAAAGGTTGGGATATGTTAATTTGAAGAAACTGAATGCCTAGGAGCTTTGGTTTGTACCGCTCAATACAATTAAAGAATGGCGATCAGAGTTGTTCTGAATAAATTAAATGGTATTTCAATTCAACATCAAAAAGGCTGGAAAACTAACCGCATGTCATAACGTGTTAGTCTTAAGCTTTAGGCAATTTGCGCAAGTTTATAACATGGTTGTGGATAATACTGACAAGACGATACTATCACTGAGGTTCTTAACAATATATTCAAAGAGGAATGTAGTATGGGAAGATTTGTGAAAATCATTGATAATAACACATACACATATAATATAAAATGTAAAAAATTAAAAACTCCTTTCAACTCATGCTTAACATTTTAAGCTTGTCGCTGTGACAACAGATTCAATATTGCACGGATCGTAAGTGGCCACTTCAAAAAGATTGAGAAGCTGAAACTTATGGATGCATGTTTCAAGAGCAGAAGCCAAACAGTGTACTCTCTTCATTTAGTTTTTGATAACTTCATTGTGAATGGAACAAAAAAGCACAAAGAAACATCTCGACTTCAATTTTTTCCCGTTTCATTAATTTATAAGAAGACATAAATGAAATTGATTTTAAAAGCAACTCTATTGGTGAATCAACTAAATTTTCCATTTGATTGCTGTTTAACACTTCTGGTTAATAACTCACATTTATTGTTTTGAGTACATAAACGTGAGTATGTTTTCCGGGCAAGGAAATAATTTACAATGACATCAATTCAAAATGATACAATGAGATCAATACCTCCACAATAATTTTAATAGAATCAATTTGAAGAAACTGTAAGTTTATGACGTGGTTGTTATTTCAATTTATCTCCTTTTTTCTTTGTAATTCACCAAAATAGAAAATAAACCTTTTAACAAGATATCGTATGCTATTTATAGCGGTTATTATATTTATTGTTCATAGGTTTGGTAGACAAGTACCTAAAAATTCCAATTTCTTAGTTTTTATTTGAAAACTTACAGCGCAAAAATAACATGGTTGAAATTGTGGCAAAGTTTAAGTAAAAATAATGAATGAATGGAATAGCGAACTCATTTATTTTATTCGTTTGTAAATAATCATGCAATGAATTATTATTGCGAGTACCCATTTTACTACCAATATGCTTTATTTAAATAACCCCATTTCATCAATTTCATAGAATTTCCAATTATTACAGTAAAATAAGAGAAAAACCTCAAACTATTTTAATAGATAAAAGTTTCGGTTGAAATTCATTTCATCTCAAAATCTTTTGCGTATAATAATCACAAAAGTGTTTGAACTGTAAATAGAAAGCAAATGCACTTTATAATCTTTTGTCTGATTCTGCCATCCAACAACCAACAGCAAAATTATTTGATTTTTTCTAACCCCTTAAATAGCCTGAAAGACTAAAATCGAATTTCGTGTAAAATCCGTTCGACATTCAAAGTAAAAAACTTCTTATTTGCAATTTTTTTGTTCAATAATTACTTTGATATTTGTTTTTTTTTTTCGTTTTACTTGGAATGAAAGTAATGAAATTTTTGCTTTTGAATCGTAACAAAATCTTATTTTAATTGTTCAATGGCTTGAATTGTATAGAAATTTTATGAAAATCAGAGAATATCATCAAGTTTAATTTAGAAAACTTAAGAAATAAAGTACCAATTTGAATGCTTTGTTTCATACCATTGCTTTTGATATGTAATGTCCAAGTTACGAAATACTTCTTGCTTGTAAAGAAAAAGTGCACATTTAAGGAATGGAACATGAAGAAAAAAAGTGCACTATAACAATAAAAACAAGCATGAAATGATGGCTGTGTATCACGCAATAGGTTATTGCTCTAGATTTTATTTATGCACAGATTTTTATGCAAGTGTCGTATACAAATACAGGTAAACACTTAACTCACGCGAGACACACGTACCCGCTTTTCATTCAACTATGCACTGCTACAGTTGGACTATACACATATCCGTGGAGTAAAAATAATGTGAAGGAAAAGAAGGAAGAACAATCGTCAATTGTTACAAAAAAAATATACTCATGAAATGGGGCAAGAATGGAATAAAAACTATAGACGAAATGGAAGAACAGGAAAAGGAACACGGTAGTAGCTTACTGACACAAATTTTCACATAACCGTACTGACTGGCATGGCAAATTGAGTTTATGGATTCGATATAAGGGATAGCAATCGCGATAGAACGACGAAAGTAAAACTGAAAGAGGTTTTATTGATTAAAAAAATCCAGTTAAAAATGCACCCAATGTATTCACTCAAGCTTGTAAATTCACATTCAAAAGGCCTTTTTTCGACTTGCCGTGCTCAGATTTCCTGTGGCTGATTCCGTTCAGATTTTCCAGTTCTCAAACATTTTGTTGTAATTTGCAAAAAGCAAACAATTCACGCTTTGGATGTGTTTCAAGTTGAAAATGTGGTTCAACTTATTTTAAGAATCGATTTTATTTCGCTCTTATATTCTTCAATTTGAATCCCATCTTCGTAAAACAAGTAATGTTTTGAATTCAAGCTATTACATTTCATTAAATGAGGTGTGAACAATAAGCCGAATTATGTATTTAAAAAAGCAAATATTTAACATTTGCAATGTTCTATAAAGCATGATTCTCATTAAGTTCATTTCATATACTATACGGTTGCTACATTCAAATATTCTTACTAGTGTACATATTCATAGGCGAAACACATTAAAACATTGATGAATATCATTTTATGTTCAAACTCTGGACCTTTTGACATTGATAAAATATACTTAGTTCATTTATATCCATTAATACCATACTTTAAATGCGTTTACATTTTTAACATTTTTAACATTTTTAACATTTCCAATTAAAATAGTCGTTTGTTTTTTTTTATAATATGCTTTTTATAAATACAAATGAAATTTAAGAGGATTTACCAGACATATTGCAGTTTCAATTTGCTCGATTGATGATTATCATTTGTAATTTAAACAGCTAATCTCATAATTTTTTCTGTTTATTATATTTATGAAGTCGCACGTGTATAATCCAGTAGTAAGTAAGAAATAAAATTTCACGATTGAAAGAACTTTCGCGGAATTTTGTTCGAATGATATCAGCATACGTATTCGGTTGAATTACTTTTTTGCTTGATTTTGAATATTTGATTCTTTTGCACACACCATAAGAGACAGTTTATTTCTTCCATTTATTTCAGATAACACGAAATTCATTCATTTAACTGAAAAAAATTGTTATCTCATGACAAATTCTGGATAGCTTTCGACGAAATTCAATAAGTTTTCACTTTCTATTCTGTGTCACAATTTATTTCCATTCATACTTTTGTTCAGTTTTTGCACATATAAAGCACTCGATTATCGAAAATTTTGATTTGCTCGAATAGAGAAATCGAAACATCCGAAAAGCTAATATACTCACATATTTTTAGTGAACAAAATTAATTGCAAACTGTATGCTTTTTAATCAATTTAAATAAAGCATGAAATCTAAACTGAGATTTTACGAATTTAACAAAAACGGTTACAAATTTTAAAAAGGCACAACGCACAAAACAATGGAATGAACTTAACTAAATCGCATTTCACTCCCGAATGACTGACGAAATGTATTTGACTAATACTTTTATACAAGCGAACACATGGATATTCCGGCGTAATATAAATCGGTGCTAAAAACGGAGAAACGTTCATGCCGATCCATTGATTTCACTGATCGTGTGTGCGCATCATTTGATTGAAAAGCGGGATGAATATGTTACGAACGTCATGCGCACTTGGAATTCAGTTATAACTGAACATTAATTTTGGCAATTTCCATTTTCCATTTCACATCTCTCCTTTGGATACTGAGAGAGGAGATTTAAATGGAGAAATCAAATTTGCAAATCCCTATCACATAGCACATGCAGTCTGAGAAAAGAGAACTCTTCAAGCTTTTTAATCACACGATTTTAGAGCCAAAGGAAAAAATGAGAATTTTCAAAAATTTCACGCTGCTTGAGGGGAGAGTGCCTCTCTCTTAAATTTAGTTTTTGAAATGTTATGACGGTATTTTTAGTAGTAAGTGTTGGTTTTCTCTCTTAATATATTTTATTGAGACGACAATTGTTACACTATTAATTTCTGATATAATTTATACTAGAATTTAGCTATTCTTCAATGTTTATAAAGATATCAAATTAATTTAATATGGAATACATTACATACATTGGAAATTTCAAATAAATTGTTTATTGATTAAATTGTGTTCGAGGGAGATTCTCCTAATTATACAATTTTTTAAAAAAGCTGGAATCTAGATATATTTCAAAAATATTCATACATATGAATAACTCCATTTCAGGAATGTTAATTTTTTGTCAGACAATTAATTGTCAATAATGTTGTTTTAATCGATCACATGAAATTGAAGAATTCATATATTTCATTATAGTAAAATATGAAGATATTCCCGTTACTGCAATTTGAAAGAGAAACATTGTGCGAGCTTTTATTTTCCATCTAACACAATCATCATTTTCCATTGTCTGAGGATGAGAAGAAACATTATGATGGATAATGAAAATGATTGACGATAGACTGTGATTGAGACGATGATAAGCTAAATGATGGTAAGAAGGTTCTACTTGCTTCGTTTGTAAATCAAGATTAAAGTTAAATCCCACCTCTCATGACAAATAGCGTGAAAACATTCTGTACTATAAATTGACAATATAGAACTGCCACTGGCGCTTGTATGGTTTATCCATCACAATGTATAACAAAATGGGGAGAAAAAGAAGAAGAGAGCCTTGATTGAAACAAATAACTGGCAAACTGCGTAGATTGTGTTTAGAACTTTACAAACGTTTAACTTGGCATTAAACCACGTATAAACAAAAACCATTGTCAATTTCAACTTTCAATTCAGTCTTTTCAGAATGTCACACAATATTAAGTGAGAGTGTTTGCCACCATTGTCAATGTGGTTACATTAACTTTATATTGTCTTTTGACCGAAGTTGCAAGAGATATCTGAAGCAAAACAGACGTTTTCAAGTGAAGCAAATATGTATCGATATATATTTCTTTTATTGATTTTATATTCATATGTAATGGAGCATCAATCGATTGAATTATATGATCGATTGCATAATTTAATCGACTATGTAAAAAAGTATAATGAGTCTCAAAAGCCTGACCTAATGTTGGGCATTTTTATGTGTGAAGGTACGTTTAATATGCATTATTCATTAAACATTCTATTTTACATAGAATCATTGCATTTTGCGGATGATTTCAATTTTAATATGATTTTTCCATATGTTCATAGCTCAATTGGAAACAATGCATGCGAAAGAAACTGGCTCCAACACTCAACTAGTGAATGTGTTAGAAAACATGAATTACGTGCGTGAGCAATATGAGAATAAAATGGTAGAGCAATCAAAATGGGAGTCAAATGTGCACAATTCAATCGGTTTGTCATCAAAATTTTCCTCTTGTCAAAGCAATCAGTAATTAATAGTGTTTTTTTGGCATTTTCCTGCTCGCCTAAGTGCAGTTGTTCAACATTTATTGAAATACAGTTTTTGGGTCAAATCACTCGAAGCGAACAAAGAATCTCCATTTTTTGGAAATTTAACAACGAACCATATATCACTATCACTTACGCTGAATAATTTTGCAGAATTTATTGACAGTGGAACACCCTCACCGGCCGAATCAGGTTTACACAACAATAATTCGAAAAATTACTGATTTTATTACATATTGAATGACATTTGTGGCATTTATGTTTATTTAGATGAGTGTTTAGCCGAACTATTGAATTCCATCCAGTGTACAATAAGTGCCCGATGTATGCAAATTATGTCAGTGAATGGCGATTCGCATGGATACCATTTAACACACAAGTATGTGATATACATATTGTATGTATATTTTATTGATTATGACAATAAGATGGTGCTACAATATTGGAAAATGTTAAATATGTCAATTTAGTATAATAATAAGTGTAAAATTAATATTATATTGTGATGACAGATTACTCTACTTCATGTTGGCCAAATATCGTAATTGTGGCTCTTGTTTACCTATCGAAGGTATTTCACACGATTTCATGATTTACACATTGTGTGCAGCGATATGGCATGAACGAAATCTTATTATTGAAATGGATATACCAAATCAATTAAAGGATTTATTTTTGGAACAAAGTAAGTTCATGAATTCTAATGATATGACACAGTATTAAGCATAAACTCAGTTATTTTACACATTTTAGCATTACTATGTGGAATGAGCGGATATGGAGCATTTTTGGATGAAAAGACTGCAATTGATATTGTTCAATGGCAAGTTATCGAATCTGGTTGCTTTCAGTATTTTAATGGAGATCTTTCTAATAATAATAATAATAATAAAATCATAAGGAAAATCAAGCGCACTGCAACTGTCTTAAAAGATAATTGTTCAGATCATATGACTGGTTTGGCTGCTGCATTATTCGGCTTATTTGCTAAAATTTCGAATGATTTTCAAGAATTTATTTAAAAAAATATATTATTTCTTGAAAGTTATTTCATTTAAATCATTTATTTATATACACATTTCCATAATAATTAAAATAATTCATTTCATTCTAAACACATACAATTTTAACCAATACACAAACCAATGTGCTTTGTGTGCTTTTTGAGAAAGCTTGGCGCTACTATCGGGCTAGGGAATTTTCATTTAAAGACCACATGAATATCTCACATTGATTAAAATCTAATAGCTTCATAAAATCTTTAATAATTATATAGAATTTATTTATTTATTCATTTTGCAACATAGAAAATATGTATATTTGTTCTTTTGACAACATGTTGAAAAGTAACAAATAAAATTATTCTCTAAAATTATAATCACAAATATATTTATCATTATAAAGCTAAGTAAACTCTTTGTTTCACATTTTAATTAATACTAAAAATATTGTCGATATTTTTAAAAAATGAATTGAAGAGTAATTGCTCTACTATAACGAACAGTAAAATATTTATTCCAAAAATGCGATACGATGGATACCAGCTAAAATTATAAAAAAAATATTCAGAAAAAAAAAAAAAAAAAAACAAAACAAAAACCTTTGCGATAACGCTTACCATGTAGTTGCTTTTAATTTATTTGAGTTCAAGCAGTGCGCACATATATTTTCCATCAACAACTCTTATCATTTGACCGAAACGAATTTCAATATGTTAGAGTGTACAATTTTTCTTTATCAATACATTCGTAGTTAAGCGCACTACACTTTCAATTGAATTGCATGTGTTAGTAATGGGAAACCTTATACGTACATTATTTTATACGCATTTAAATGTATGAACAAGTGATACGAAAAGAACCAGATATATACATACAAACCGTTATCACTTTAGCAGAACAGTGCACAGAAATTTGAAGCTATTACATGTTTGTCATGTGTCGTTAGGTTTATAACTTAGTACAGTTCTCTTGTGTTTGAAAGTGAACGACGACGAACTGTCGTTTTCAGTTTTATTTGTCGTTGATTTACATTTAATTTTAAAATTTTTTCCTCATTTCAACGCAATTAAATTTCTGAGTTTCAATTTAAAAAAAAAAAAAAAGTAAAATTAAAAAAAAAAATTATATTGAAAACATTTTATCACACAGATAGAAAAGAAGAAAAAAAATTCCATGCTGATCTGCATACTACAATTGGCGATTATTCATATATGTAGATTCATATGACGAATCGGAATGATTTTTTCAAGTGTCATTTGTGGAATAAGGTTGCTGTGTGTGAATTATTTGGATTGTAAGTAGCTTGATTCTTCGATTAATGCACTATTTATTTATAATCATTATATTTGGTGTCTGTTGGTATTTTGACAAAGCCATGTATCTGAATACAAAATATGGTGTGTTATTCGAAAAAAAACCCTGATGTTCTTGCAGTTAGCACCTTTAATGCATTGTAGTCGTATTTACGCTGGAATCATATCATCGGAGACACACAAATAAATAAAAAGACGACATGAGAAATGTAATAAGGACCGAACACAACAATAGAATTTAATATTCGTATTTGTATACATGTCACATAGAGCACGACGTGCATACATTGCCATCACATATATCGCCGTTGGGAAATACGAAAAAGAAACCAACATACATATCTGCCAGTATATTGATGAAATAAAGAGAGACAAACGTTCGCCACGCATTACAATACATAACACATCAACTACACATAATCAATCGCTAAAGTAACGGCCACAGTAGCGACAAATAAACGAAGCGAACAACAGAGCCACAAAATGAAGTGAGCTACAAGCTAACGAAAAGAAAAAAAATTACGATATCATTCAATTTTACAGTGAATAAAAAAAAAACTGAAAACAACAAAATCAAATAATCAACATATCAAAACACAAGGGAAAAATACGGGCGAAAAGTGAAAAATCAAACGAGTATCATTGAAAACGAAATTTCTATCGGAAAACTAAGCTAATGAAATAACGTGTAAGAAGGAAAAAAAATAAAATGTGAATTTTGTCGTACTTAAGCATTTAGGTCTACGTGGATGCAACTTTTCGCCCCAATTTAAACGCTTTTTTATAAATTTTCAAAATAACCAACAATATATTCTATCAGCAGAGAAAAATTACATCAAAGTGCACTTGACAAAAGCAATCTAGAAGGAATTCTTATACGAAAAAAAGAAATTTGCGTTGCAAAGAAAAGAATAGAAAAGGAAGCTAAACAAAATTGAAAGCTTATCGAAGGTAGCACTCCATTTTTTGAAACGATTCAAATGAAGGAATAATTGGAATGTGAAGTGTCGATTTTTCACGTCTTACGTTTAAAACACATGTAAGTATCATCATCTGGACAGTCAAAATATGTGTTTTAACGATGTTTTAAATGAAATTAAATGAATTTGGCTGCAATTTACAATTCAATGCAAATCTCAAAATGGTTCTTTCGAAGGAAATTCACATCCGAAAGGAAGTGAACCATGAATTATAGTGTTTATGACCATATAATATATATTTAATAATTTTGAAAATTGTTTATCACAAACAACAATGAAAAAAGATATAAATGAAAAAATAAAGCGTTGAACATAATAATCGAATAAATAAAAGGCGTATAATATACACATATACAATATATATCTAAATATATATTACTCAATATATATATATATATATTAGATATATCTATATAATTGTATACGAATGAGGTAAAATTTCGTGAATTTTATTCTTTTTGTAAAATGTCCAAATGCTCTGAATATTCATTTCAGTTGTTCATGGAATTTTGGATATGAATACGAATATGAATATCAACTCGATCAAATTGATAATTGAAATATGTGTGTGCTCACGAGAGGTTAAAATGCGTGTGTAGTTGATTCAATCGTATTTGTTTTATTTCATTTTTAAATAGTCAGAAAAGAAATTATGATGAGGTATGTAATAGCAAATGTTTTGATAGTCAATTTTGTTCCACATATGTATTACGTTTCTCATTCCCATTTTCGGTTATTTTCTTTTGTTCGCGTACACAATCATACCGAATAACAGTTCAATTCAATTGTGCGTGAATGTAGAATTATTGTTGGTGTCTGTTCATTTGTTCGAATAAAGTATAAATATTTTACCGGTCAATAGCGTGCAGTGTATATTCTCATCATACTAACCGCCATTGACGTATGCAAAACGAAAAAAAATCGATTTGATTGGCATTATTCAATCTAAAAATTCATATAACCAGTCTGCACTTTTTTCTTACATATAATACTGCAACATGATAAAATAATATTATTGTTCCATTTCCTTGTTGAAATGTTGAAATTGAAAACAAATTGTTGTGCCAAAGAAAAGTGTCATTTAAAAAAAATTCACGGTTGATTGATTTGCCGATGGTTCCATCAATAGAAAATACCATGTCTAAAAATTAAGGAAAAGTGGACAATAAGTCAAATAAACCAACCAATCAACTCATACTCAAACTCAAACTCAAACTCAAATATATCAACAATGTGTGTTCAGGAATATTGCTATGAATATGTGGAAAATTATAAATGACAACTCACATTAATGTTTCATGAGAAACGTGAAATAGTGCTTCAATAAATAATATTTGGTAGAATTCGTGCCCGGTTCCTTTACGGCCTTCCGTCAAACTGACTCGCTTGAATTTACATTTAAACTTCCACAAATGTCGATACATTGTTATTTCCATGGAGTTATTTTCAAACCCCATTGACTACAAATATCTGGTTCCTTCATTTTCAAGAGATTCATCTCATCAAGTGATTTAGTATTTATTGTCAGTTATTGAATAAAACACACTGTTATTGTGTAATTTATTGTTATTATGATTATTATTATTAACAAACTGCTTTCATCGAGCCAATAAAAATTATCTGTTTTTTTATATCATATCAAACGTTGTGACTTTACAATACTCTACTTCTTCTTTTAATGTTGATTAAATGCATTGGTATTTGTGAGATTTAGCTATTCATTCAGTATTTTTCAACTACTATAGCTACTGTCAATCATAATCAATGTGTGATGTTCTTTAAAACTGTTGTTTCCATAAAATGATTTTGGGGTGCTTCGTCGTGTGGCAAGAAGGAAAATGGAACAGTGTATATATAAAAATTATTGACAAAACATTAAAACCTTACTAAATTTGAGATAAAACTCACATACCACGCAGAACAAGTGAAAATTTCATTCTTTATTTTGATGTGCGACTTCGTTGTATGTAGTCATTTCATTGCTCGAAACTGAGTACACATAGTTTGGCATGTTTCATTCGTCCGATTTTTTCACTTATTCGCTTCAATTTTGTACGTACAATTTCAAGTTTCAAACTGCATATGAAGCGTTGTTGATGATCTGTTTATTTTTGTCATGATATGAAACTTGTGTGTGTATTGGTATTGCAAAATCAACAAAAGTATACCCGTATATAAATGTATAAATAGACCATTGAAAACATATACATTAAAACAGGGGGAAACCATAGTTTGCAGTCATGGTGCAGTTCATTTGGAAATAAAGCGTACATTATATAATAAAATGGTTCAGTTCATATGATTTAAGTTGGTAGAATAAATAAAAATATAACACACAGATCCAGACAAATGTTAGTGAAATTATCTCTCCAAACAAGCATATACATAAACAATTTTGCAATGAAAACGAAATTTGATTATTATTGGTGATAATCACGAATATAAGTCTATGGCAATGACAAAAAATGAGTATTATTATTATCATTATTTCTACTGCTTATTTTTGTTCGCTTGAATGATTTGCATTTTCGCCTTATTGAAATTCGTATCTATATGATTTAGACATTTACACAGCACAAATGCTCATAGTTTTCTCGCTGAATTCCCGATACGTGTTTCCCCATAAGTGTTTTTTTATCATGTCATCCCACATCAGAAAAAAATATGCTATGCCCATGAAAAAATATATTGAAAAAAAAAATACTACATTGCATGAAAGCACGGACTTTAAAACGACATGATTATTGTACATACAATTTGCCGCTCATTTGTCGCAGAGCAATACGCTAAAATCGTTAAGAGACGAACGTGAAATATATTTTTGATTTTACGAAAATTATATGTCTTTTTTTTATTTATTCGCAGCTAAACGCGTTAAGTGCTTTGAATGAATATATGCCAAAAATGGATTTTAGAAGACGATAAAAAAATCAAACTGATTGCTAGTCGAACAAAATTTCAAATTAATGAAAACTATAAAAATTGAAAACGTATTTTTTCTAGCCACTGAAAATGATGAGCGAAACCAATTTTCAAATGGTCAGTTTATTTCTTAATAATTCATTAGCGTAATTTACGTTGCTCAACATTCGATTCACTTGAACCTTCGAATAGATATCACTGTATCGTAAAATTAGACATATTTTTCTACAAAAATATGTTCGATAATTTGATGTAGATTTCTGTTTTTTTCATTACAAAAATCAATTAAATTTGTTCATTAATTCTAGTAAAAAAAAAAAGGTTTAAAGCACGTTGTCGATTGAAGCAGCAATACAAACTCTTTTAAATCGTGCAATGCAATATAGTCATAACACTCGGGAAAATATAAACAATTTAAATGCAAAAGTATGAGCAATTGTCTTTTATTGTATAAATGCTTACTAATGCAAGTAATTTGAGTACCGAATAACGTTTACCATACGACAAAATTACAATTGCGTATAGAAACCTTAATACTGCAAAGTGACTTTGTTCAAATAGTAATAAACAAAAGCAATGTTTTGTTCTTGGACAAGAAATTATGCTGACAATCGTTTGTTTTTCAAATGTTTGCTTATTATCTACTTTTATTTCATTTATTTACATTGAAAAATGTGATGAAAGAATTGCTTTAAAATAAGTATATAAAACGCATGAACAGAATTGATTACCATCGCTGAAATGGATCAGTTGTCTAAGAAGTGATCAAAAATATGTATAAATTCTGTAAGCATATAGTGTCAGTTCTAAAAATTCCTCTTCTGACCTAATTTTCAACTAAACAATTTGTTATATGAAAAAAGCAATAAAAATGATAAATTCAAACAGTGAACAATTATTATTCCTTGAACAGTTATAATTTGATCAAATATTGAAAGTGAAATTTGACTTTCATTTGGTTATATTCAATGATTTTTATTCATGATCTATGTGCTACAATGTTTTTTATGCTTTGCGTGCAATGACCACAAATCATGTTTGATTCCCGATAGCTAATAATTGGGCACTTGCGCACAACCACGTGGATATGAGAATTGATTTTTAGAATTTATTAATATGAAATAGTAAGCTCGAAATTGTAATGATCGGCATTTACACCAGATTTGTTTACGAAAAAAAAAAAAAATGCATTCCTTTAACAAATTGTTACGTCATGCCTAAAAACAAATTCACCAATCGATAAAAATTCGAAATTTTTCTGAGACTTAGATAAACTGAATGTTGATATACAATTTTTGTATTTGTTTCAAAGCAATTGATTTGACTATATTTCTGTTTTATAATGTGAATGAAAATATAGGAGGAACTAAAGAGTGTATGAGAACAAGAACAAGCAAAAACAAAGCATTACCCACATTCATTGATCGAGTTTGTTGAAAATTATTCACATCTGAATATGAAAAACAGAAGACACAATTTATTGCGTTGTTTACACAATTGTGCGCAGTGCAAAAGCACATACACATATATATAAGTCGTTTTACTTTTAAAAAATAACCAAATAATTAAGAGCGTACACAGAATAACCAATACAAACATCGTATCAAGATCCATCATCGACTTGAAATCCATTTGATATATTCATCAATGACGTGGCCAATAAAGCCTATCTGAAAATCTGAAATAAACAATAATTGCAGTCAAACACATGAAATCACTATGGCTGTTGAATAAATTATTAGTTCCGGAACACACAAGTAAACATAATGGTAATTTTATTCGGAACAGGTAACGCCATTAGGTGAATCTGATATCCAGCTTATTGATTGCATTTGCTCATACAAGATTCTATTTTCTCTGTTTAAATGTTTAGTTTATTCTTAGCTCAATAATACTGATGTTGTGAGCAAACTATATAGTTTATGAAATGGTATTTGTCTGATGTCCAACTGCCGCTAATGCAGGTTTCATTCGAATATTATTTTATTGGTTTTTCGAATCGAAATTATTCAAAAAAAAAAGAAAAAAAAAAAATTACAACGTGTCCCTTAATGATATCATCTATAACATATTTTCAAAATAAAGTGAACAAAAAGAAGAATAATATATGAAATATCTGAAAATGTCCTCGTTTCATTCGATGTGTCACAACTATATTTGTAATGCTAAATACACTTATTCACTTAGTGTGCCATTACTTATTATTCGTAATAATAAAAATTCGTTTCTTCTAGCTCATTAAATAATTTAGTTGAACTTGTTTTTAAAACTCATTTTTAGATAATGTGGTCAAAATGTTGATAGGGCAGTGTTTAAAATGTAGCTCTTATCAAATCAACTAAGACCTGAGATAACATTTACATATATTTTTGTTGTTTTTTTTTCGTTAGTTAAAATTTTGCTCACTTGTGCCAATGTGATTTTAAATTTATTAATCTGAAAAATATTCATATTCGTCTAATCAGTCATTGGAATTTATGCAAACGATAAATAAAAATAGCAATACAGCATAGTATGCATACTAAGAAAAATCTTTTTATATTTTTCTATCAATTATTTACTATTTTTTAGTACAATAATATATAATGAACTTTCGTTAGCTTCATAAGCTGCGTATTTAAAAAATAAATAATTCAAACGAAAATTAATTAAATAAAGTCACCGGTGTTTTCCGCTTTGTCTCAATCTCACTGTAAATAATATTGATAATGAATAGTTCACATATGAAGACTCATGTCTATTATTTAGTGTTGTTTTTTAAAAAGATATATCATAAATCCGTTGATTAAAAAGAAATGACATATTCGTGCATGTGGCACTTGCAATAAAAATAATTCACTAAATAAACACTTTACAATGATTAGAATAAAAGTATGCATACAACTTTCATTTATTTTAATATTCTTCTGTAAAGACCCTGACCTAATTAAAAGCTATAATGTGGAGGTAACATTATACATTTTAACATACAAAAAAATCATTATGCAATACGGTTTGGACACAAAACACGATTCATGAACACGAATTTCATCATTGAATCTGTTTCCTGATTCGATTTCAGCAAAACATGTTAAAAATTCAGAATTGCCGGTGAATCAAAATGAACGCTCGTCAAAGTGTCATCTTCAGATTATATTCTTCATTCATGATAAAATGATAATTAAAAAAGTAAATTATCAAACGAAATCAACTATGTTTGT
The DNA here is from genome assembly GCA_029041755.1 of Resseliella maxima. Lineage (NCBI taxonomy): Eukaryota > Metazoa > Arthropoda > Insecta > Diptera > Cecidomyiidae > Resseliella > Resseliella maxima. The sequence continues at coordinate 27,976 of JAQOWM010000941.1, forward strand.
TAATTAGTTCAGATTATATTGTTTCGATACTTCGAACAATAATACACCACGTGTACTGTGTGAGTTCTTTACATGTTTGCGACATTCGAACACCACATTTCTGAAAAATTATGAACAAATGTTAATTATAATTTTTTTTTTTCGAATGAGATAATCCTACATTCATCGACGGAATGAAATGTAATTCGCCTTTCGGAATATTTTCCAAATAGAGTATATTTTTCTGTTGTGATGATGATAATTATATGGCCCAACGAATAAAAAAAAAAAATATAATGACGTGTCAATGTGCGATTGCATAGACATGAAAAAATACATTCAAATCAAAATCAGTGTTGTTTCAACCATGAAATCTTGATGAGTTTGTATAATTTCGACCAAGCGAAACGAAAACAAAAATGTTGCGTCAAAAATTGTTCAGCAAAATTAGTAAAGAAATGGTTCTAAAATATGGTTAATTCTGATACGATAATAATAAAAATAAAAGTTAACTCACTGGTACATTGAACATTTAGTGTGATTAAAAAAGCAGAAAAAAATTGATAAACAGATTTTTATCGCTTGTTTATAATAATTTCATACGTGTATGTGCATGCAAATACATATCGGATGGAAGTAATGAGCTACGATTGCAATTTTTGAAAGATGAAATAACAAACGAATTTTAAATGCGTATAAAAAATGTGCCGCAGAATGTGTTTTTATTGGTGTCATCTGTATCACATTCTGTTGAAAATGACTGCATGTCTTCATTTCTGTTTTTGTATATTTCATTGTTTGCGCTGAAAACCAATGAGCCAGAATTCAATTTGAATTTGAAGGGCAATGGATTTATGAAATTATTGATTCGTGAAAATTCTGAATCGATCTTCATACAGACCTTTGACCAAATTTAATCTCAAGCCGAATCATTCGCTTACTTTGAACCGAAGATAAGACTTTTGAGAACGAGTGTTTTGAACACCAGCACTGGGCTAAATGTTATCCAATTATACTATATTTCATTAACATTATATAGTTGAATAAATTAATTTTGTTGACCAACAAGTGAATATTCCAAATTGAAAAATGTGCCGATCTATATAAAAAATACTTTGCATGACTTCGAACTATTTTGGCCACATTTTTTTATGCCAACTTTAAATCATACACAAACGACAAATAGCGAATATCTTATCGCACGACTAGCGAATATTAAACGAACATTTCTCTACAAAAAAATCATTATCAATTTTATGAAAAATCTGAAAATATTAGAGAAATCGAAAAAAAAATATTCATTTGTCATTTATTTGAAATAAATAATGTTTTCTCCCCTTAATGTGATTGAAATGAACAAATAAACTATCGAACATACAAAATTATTCAAAACACTAAAAAAATATACCAAGCATTCCTCTTCTATGAAACATTGTATACCAAGCTCTGTCTAATTCATGAATAGTTATTAAGTGTTTGTCATGATACACACAAATTCCGTTTTAATGTAATATTGATACAACAATTGAAATGGAACTGAATTTGAAATTTATAAATTTTTCCATCGTTCTGTTGTGTGATTACATGCGTAAAATAAAATATTCAATGTTTAATCAACAAATTTAATTTGTCAAAGACACTTATCATTCGAAATTTAGAATGACAAAATATGAGTTATCGTATTATCAGTAAATTATCTGGGCTTATCCCAAAAATATGATAAATCGAAATAAGATTATCGTAAAATCTATGACTTTTGATATTTTCAACAATGTTTATCAGCAATAAGTGTGTTCAATCAATGTTTATAACATTATGAACAACAGATTAATGAATTCGGCAATCTAAACATTTATTTGTCAAATAAGTGTAATAATATGATGTTTCATTTTCAAATATTTCTCTAATGTGGATTATTTTTCTCTTCATGATTATATAGAAAATATCCAATAATGCAGCATGGATCAACAGAATTACTACTACGGGAAACACAATATCGGATCTCTGAACTACCAGGCGGTCTTTGGCAATTCGGGATCCGAATACCAAGCACCAGGTTTCAGCGAACATTCCCCACTGCATCATCCAACTGGTTTAAATTTCAATAGCAGCTCCGCAGGTGGAAACACTACGTGTAACGATTTATCAAATATATCATCGACAAATTTGTCGCGGACTGCAAATAACCATTTGGCTGCAACCCCATCATCGAATGAATACAATGTAGCAACCTATAGTAGATTGTACGCATACATTCCGGATAATACAGTACAAAATGTATCATCAACTGCTTCAAATACATCTGATTGCAATAACATCACATATGGTAGTGCCTTTAATAGTAAATCATATGAAAATGCAACAAGTTCGGCAAATACCGCAACAGTTATAGCTGTAACGAGTAATAATAGCTCACATTCAAGAAGCTATCACTCAAACATTAATTATGGATCGTTTCAAAATGATTACAGTCAGCACAAGATATTAAATCAAAACTATTCAACTAGTCCGATAATGCCCTCACCGACAACACAAAACCGAACTTTGAATGCATCAACGGCTTTCACACCTATGGATCATAATGTGCAAACATCTGCAAAAAGTCGAGCAAATAACATTACGTCGGAAGGGAAAACATCGGCAAAAACAAGTGTGATCAAGCCATTGCATGCGTACAATTCAACTCCATCTGTTTCGGTAACAACACCAATTAATTACACAAAATATGCTCCATCATATCCGATTTATGCAAACAATAATAAGACTGTATCTAATTTGGAAAAATCGCCTTCGAGCGTTAATCGTGGAATGTATTTAAATAGTCCATCGAACCATAAAAACTCGGAGGTTTATTGCCCAGAACCGATTCCGGCCGCAAGATATTCAAATTCTGGTTATGCGCCTATAAACGTCAGTACTCCGGGTACTGGACATACAAACTCACATTATTTGACTACAAATGGCTATTTAAACTATGGACATCACTATTTGGCACAACATCAAAATAGTGTTCCCCACACGAGGAATATACTTTCTACATCAGCCTATCAATCATCACTTGATGAAAGTGTATCAGCCAACTATTTTAATCGACAAAATGGATTTGTGGTCAGACCAACACCAAATACGTACAAACAAGGCCATGGACAGTTAGCATATCAAAATACCTACAATTATAGTCGAAGCAACATCGTGAATGCTACAAATGCTAACCATGCCAGCAGTAATCATTCCACGCTGCCAAAGCCTCAATCACAGAAACCGGCCGTAGATGAATCATATAATTCGCTGGGTCTTGACTTTGATAGTGCATATGAAAGACGAAATTACCGCCATCATAGCTCTGTATATGGTTCAAATTATATCGATTCAACTGGTTATGAAGATTATACACAATATCCTGTATTTGCTCCAACAAATTCTCCTTCAGTCTCATTTTATCCTAAAGCATCTTCGAAGCATATTTTATACAATCCCAGTTCGGGCTTATATAATAATAATAATGCTGCTACTGCTGGTGCTGCTGCTGTGTCAGCTGCTCCACATGTACAATTAATGCCACAAACGTCACAATCTATAGCCACACAATCATCTTCATCATTAGCTACAACGTCAACCACTACAGTAGTTCAACATCCTGTGCCGATAAATCCGAATTCCTCTCAAATGATCTCAAGCAATTACGATGCACATTCACTACATACACATTCTATACTAGCACCGTCTTTGTTTAATAACAACAATAGAGAGTTTTCAAATCAATATCAACAAAATCCATACAATCCAATTTTGTATTCAACACTTCAAAATGGTAGTTACTATTCGACTGTAAAATCAAATCAACCGACACATTCCACATCTGATCCATACAATTATCAAGAGAAAGTATGCGTCGAAAGGTCAATGCAGCCTCCTTCAAACAAATATAGTGCAATTGATCTCGAAGAACAAATAAATAGCTCAAGAATACCAAAAATATCGGGATCAGTGGTTACAAATCCAAATCAACAACAGCGTATAAATGATTGTGGGCCAAAGCCTACAGCGATAAATGTACAGGAAATTCCTCGTCAATGCAAAGGCAGTTCTAGTCAAAATGCAATACAAAGCAATAAAAATTCATGTGTTTATACTAGCAATTCATATCCACCTAATAGCTATCAGTCACAACAGCAATGGCACAGATCTGTTTCAGTGGCATCAACATCATCTTCTTCATCAGCCACAACAAGAGCAGCAACATCAACTACAACGCACTTGCATCCAAAAAAGCAAAGCTTACGTGATTTTCTATCCACTTGGAATGAGGACGAAGAGGAAGAACTTGTTGTATTGCAAAAGAAATCAACCAACAATCACAGTCAAAATGTTCCAAGAGATCTAGAATATTCAGTGAATAGCAAAGAGGTTCGAATGGATAAAACGAATAAGATAAATGAAAGCGTGCCAGTGATTGTACAACCAATTGTACAAGCTCAATTGCAAGCTAGTCATTTAAAATCAGCAATAGTCGTACCATCACCATCACCATCATCTTATTCAGGTTTGCCAATACCAAATCCAGTAAATATCCCACCAAAAATTCACGTAGGAATAACTGTTGATAATGGAAGTCAAAACTTGCCCGATATTATCATCGATATCGAGAAAACTAAAGTAGCTGGCGAAGGAGAATGTTTTGAACGTACAAATGGTAAGTATGAATATTTCAATTTAGCAAACTTTTTTTATTAATTTTAATCACTTTGTTCTTCACAATTTTTCATAAATTTAGTAATTCAAGAAGTTCCAAAATCATCCGAAAAACTTTACATCCTTGATTCAATCGATGTACCACTAGCTGATCTCAATAAATACAGACATCTTAGCGTTGTGAATAAATTACCTGATAATATTGTATTGCCATCGCCATTGCAACCGTCGCTCCCACCACCATTGCGTCATGACAATATCCCACTTATTGTTAATGAACCAATTAAAATTTCTGAACAAGTGGTTGATTCAAATCATATACATCAGGCCAAAGATGACTTTGAAATGAATACAGAAGACGACAAAAATGTTGTAGAAACGAAAAATCCTTCAAATACATTCTTTAGAAAATTACTCAGAAAATATCGCAAACGTGATCAACTGAGGCCCAAACAAAAAAATATGTCAAATAATCATCAAGCATCAAATGAACACAATAATGATTTATCGACACCTTTGAGGTCTTTATCACCAGCACATGATTTCAATTCCGAGGCAATAGCAGCGGTCGATCTATCTCTACACAGCAAAGAAATAATTGATAACAGTAAAGAAATTATCAATGAATTTATCGATAATTTTTCAATGTGTACAGATGATAGTGGTTCTGGATATGACATGATTCCAAGCCCTCTGGCTGAAATACTACAATTGACTGAGCCCAGACCATCATTAAACAATGATAAAAGCAATTGTGATAACGAACGACAAAATACACATACGCAGGATGAGGACAGTGATAAACTGGGGAAAAATGAAGAAAGCACAGGAAATAGCGTTGAAAACAAAAATGAGCCGAGAATTAAAAGCGCAAATAATATCATAGTTATTAGAAGTGTTGAGAACATTGAGAACATTGAAACTATTGAAATTGTTGAAAGCGATGAAGAAGAAGAAGGAGAAAAAACGGTGAGAATAGAAAAAACAGAAGAAGACGAAAAAAATAAAAAACAACAAGAAGAAGAACCAAAAGTAGCAGCAGTAGAAGAAGAAGTAAATATCGAAATTAAATCCGATGAAGTAGAATCAGCGGAAGATATCGCAGATGTGAAAATGGAAGAAAAAACTTTTATTGAAAAAAAAGCTGTTACTGATATTTCGATAGATACCTTGAAAAGTTACTGTATCAAGACTTTTAACACCAAGGAATTTCGTAGTTATTTTAAGAAACATATGATAAATGTACCGCAAGAAGAAAACAATTTATCAGATGTGACGTTCATGGAAATAATGGAAACACATTACGAAAATAGTCGTGATATAAACTTAATTACACCGATCATAACACAAGACGACCAAGAGAAAAAACAGCAGAGCAACAGCCGTGATGTGCATATTGCACAATCACGCATGCAAAGTCTTCGCGCATTGGCAACTACGACTGTACGATTGAATCAATTTTATATGTCATTGAATATGAAACCCCTTAAATTAGTGTTTGAATTTGAATCACAACGGAAAGTTTCTGCATTGGATGCTACGCCCGATGATACCGGTGTCAATAAAGTTCCAACACTTCAAGAGCTTGCGCGTGAAGTAGCAAATACGATTTATTCATTTAATGTGAAACCACTTCAGCATATATGCAATTTGGCTATTGAGAAATTTAATCATTTTTATATGATGAGTCGATTGGAAACCCCGAACAGAAATAGCAACTCGGAAAAAAATGCAGAAACTGAGAATGTTATCAAGGCGGTTAAAGGTTAGTTTCAATTGATACGTATTTAATTATTTGCATAAAAATATTTTCAAAAATTATTTCTATTTTTAGCAGAATTTGGGAATGAATTAAAACAAGTTTCAGAGCAATCAGTGATTCAAAGTGTAAATGAAAATGGTATTCAAACACCGTTAGCTATGACTGAGATCATGGAAGACTCTCTGGATGAGACTCCAGTGAAATCATTAAAAATCTTAGCACAAATTTGCGTTGATGAATTAAAACGATTTCAGGTCACTGAGACTCAAGAAAAATATGCAAGTCTCAATAACAACGACAATACAAATAATTCAAGTGATTCTGATTCAGATACATCGTCAACAAGAAGTTCCGAAAGAGGAGTGATTACCGGAGGAGTTAGAAAATCTAATTATAGTGAAAGTGATAGTAGTAGTGAAAATGAAAATGAAAATGACAATGAAAATAACAACGAAAATGAAAGTTCTGATAGTTCCAGTAGTACTGAAACAGATGACAGTGATGATGACGATGAAAACGCCAAAACTGAAGAAAACGAAGAAAAAGAAAAAGAGGAAGAGAAAGAGGAAGAGAAAGAGAATGATAATGAAAAAAAATTAGAACATATAAAACAATCAACAAAAGATTCTAATCAAAATATCAAATTTAACATAAAACAACAAATCGCCGACGACTGGTCCACTGAATCTAATTCATCTGAAGATATTCTATTGAATGTGAACAAAACAATAGAGGAAAAAGAAGAAAAAGAAGAAAAAGAAAGTACTGAAAATAAAAAATCGCCCATCGCAAGTGAAAATGTTGTAAATGAAGTGTTTAATCCAAATTCATTAAAAAATATTTGTAAAGAAGTGTTGCATGCCAATTCTATGATCATTCATTACGAAGTGCCTTCATTGAGATATTTGTGCGAACATACACTGGCTAGCGCTGGAATGGAAATTCCATTAATTTGTTTCGTACAAGAAGATCAATATGAATATATGACTGAAAATCAACCATCAAACGACGATGAAGGTGTATATTTGTGTTTAGATAGTGAATTTGATGAGACTGAGCTTGCAAATTTATTCAGCGGAGCTGGAAGCGGGGTTTACGAATCTGTTGAACAAGACGCCATTGAGACTAAAGATTGTGTTATGGATAAATCTAGTTTTATTGATCAGTGTGTTGCATTAGAAAATATTCTTTCATCACCACCACCCGACGAAAATTTAACAATAAAAATTGAAAATGAATTGATATCAGATGAAACTGAATTCTATATGGATCCAAATGAATTTCACAACAGTATTCAATATGAAGAAACCGTTCAACAGTCTGAAAATCATTTAGAAGATTCTACAACATCAATCGCAAAATTGAAAAAGTATTTGCAAAAGAAGTACGTTCATCCATTAAGCTATCATAAAATGTTTGCTATTAATAAACTTTTAAAGAAGTATAGAGTGCATCAAGTCCGTTTTAACAATAAAAAAATAGCTGTACAGAAGAAAATGCAAAAAACTCTATTGAAACTACGGCAGGAAGCAAAACCACAACGACCCCGACCCAAACCCAAAAAACTTGCAACCCGACGTTCAGCTCGTATTGCAGATAAAATCAAACAAAAAAATGACGAATCAGACGGCAAAGTGTTGATGAAAATGGTTAAACCAAATAAAAGTTCCAAAAGTGATAGTGCAAAAGTTGAGCCAATTGAAAATAGACGTTTTTGTGTAATGAATGTGAATGATATGATTCAAAATTCTGGCAATAAGAAAAAAATTACTGAGACTGACAAAGAATCAATTACCCGTGATATTTTGAAATTAATTGCAAAGAAACGTACTTTGAAACGAAAACTATCGATATGTAAACGGCCAAAATTTAGTTTCGATGATGATCGTTATTGCTATGACGAAGATGGTCAAATTAGTGAAATGTTGAGCTCATTTATAAATAATAGTTTTGATGAGGAAAAATCTGAACTTTCTGGTGTTTCAAAAAAATCTCGTTCACGTAAATCTTCTATTGAAAGTAAAATGTTAAAAGAACAAGGAACCAAAAAAATGAAAGTTCCACCAATTACATTGAAAAAACAATTTATAACTGAAGATAAACGCAAATGTAGAAAATCAAATTCAAAAGACAAAAGTCATAAGAAAGAAATAATAACAATTAAACAAAAGGAGAGAGCATTGACACCAACTGAAACATCAACAATTATTGGGGGACCACAAGATAAGATAAATACTAAAACAAAATTAATTTTCCCAACGAAAGCATCGGTCAAAGAAATAATGCCCGCGAAAAGGACACGTTTTCTCTCAATTGATAGTTCTTTTATGAAGTATAGTGCAGGAAGAAAGTCATATAATCAAATTAAGTCGCTCAAAGGAAATTTAGAATCACCAGAAATAATCAAAAGAAAAATTCCATCACAAATGGATGTGAATATAATAGACGATGGTAATAAAGTGACTTTGACAAAAAAGAATGGACAAAAATCAAAACGCATCAACGATCAATGGGAGAAATTATCAGATAATGTAAAGAAAACTGATAATTTAGATGAACCCAAAGAACTTCAATCAACACAAAAAAATACCCAGTCTCTAAAAGTCTCCAAAAATATAAGAGAAAATGATGATGTGAAGGACGCAAATACATTGAAAGCCGTAAAAGAAATATATGCAAACAATAAAGACCAAATAGTAACCGAAAATTTAACATCAAATTCGGTTCAAGGAACGAAAACCAATGCTGAAAATACAACCAAAACATTAAAACAAGCATTTAGAAGAGGCAAGTCCAGATTCTCAGATATAGTTCATTCGACTGAAAATAGTTTTGCAAATGATCAGTGCAAAACCAATTTAATAGAAAATAAAGCGGACAATTCAATCATTAAAAATTCAATGAAATTTTCAGATAAACCACAAGAGAAATCATTATTAGCACGAAGTTTGTGCTCAACAATGGTATCACCGTTAAAGTTAATAATTGAACCGAAACAAGTAGCGCCAACAGAACCAATGATGTTAAAAGAAAAACCTATTTCTAAAGATCCAATAAATGCAAAAGAAACAGAATTGCTTAGTGTACAAAATAATGGTTCGGTATTAATGGAACAGAATGTGGACAAGAGAGAAGTACAGAAACCAACTCGATTTTCGGAAAGAATTACTAATCAAGTTGAAAAGCCATTCATAAAAGATAATAATAATCAGATTGATAAGTATCCGTACAATCAACATGAACCAGTTAAATCATACTTCTCCCCAGAAGATAATAGAAAATCATCGGAAAAGACTTTGAGGCCTTCAGATATACAACATTCAATGAGAGATACCATGGATAAGCAACAAGAAACAATATCAACATCAACATTTGTCACAAAACCAGATGTTAGTTCGAATAAACCGTATTTGGATGTTAACAATCGGTTGGATATTGAACTTTTGCTACCTTCAACGAAAATTTTACAACCGAAACCGGCAAAGCGTCTCGCAAGATCGCAAACCATATCACATTCCGAATCACCTTTGTATAGTCGAACTTATGAACCAATGCAATTACGATCATCAAACAACAATTTTTGGAACCAGAACAAGTTTGGTACACCAAAAGATTTTACCATTAATGAATATCAATCATTGTCAATGCCATATAAATCAATGGAAACGACATTTACCATTCCTAAGAGAAAAACAATACCAAATACAAATTCGTCACCAAATATCACTTCCTCTCTAAAATTAACTGCATTGACTAATAATTCAGTGCCACTTAGAAAAACAACGCTCGATGTTTCATCATTCCCAGATCCTGAATCATTGCAAATACCTTCACTTGATTTACGCTCGCCATCTTTGGGCCGTTCTCCTTTGACAATTAGCCCAATGTTGAAACCACCTACAGCCATGTCAATTCATAGATCATTAATCGACATCAAGGAAATGCCAACAGGTAAGCTAGCCTAAACCAAAAGTTAAAAGGAAGTTCAAGTTTTTGAAAAATCTTTTGTTTTTCTATTTTGTAGCATCCAACTCAAGTCCAAAAATGATTGAGAAACAAAATATTATGCATGATTGTAATCATAAATTCGATAAATCACCATGTGATCCTCGTCAATCAAATGAGAATTTTGTTGAGCAAAAATCACCGGCCATTAATCAAGCGATTACACCAACGAATCCAACAACCAATCTTCAGAACAACCTGCAAAAAATTGTACCAACAAATGTACAATCTAGTGTGCTAAACGGTTTGGCAGCAAATTTATCGTTAAATATACCATTAAATACAGTGTTAAATGCATCGCCCAACTTAGTATCAAATACGTCATCACCAATAAGTTTGTTGCCATCAAATACACCATCACCAAATACGCAGTCAATAAATAAAGATATGGCAAAGATACCTGAAATGAAAACAATTCCATTGGATCTAAATCGTGTTGTAACTCAGCAGCGAAAAATACGTGAAATGCGTCGCCGTAATAGTCTATGTGTTGCTGAAATAAGTACATATCAACGTAATATTTTGAATAAATTTGCAAACAGCATTAAGCAAAAGAAAATCAAAGTTGAGGATATTTTAAAAACAATTTGTAACAAGCAAATTTCCCCCAGCTCAAGTTCAGCTAGTAGTAGCAGTAGTTCAGAAAGTTCGGATTCAGATTCAAGTGAATCGGATAGTAGTAGTAGTAGCAGTTCAAGTTCTGGTAGCGTGCGAAAATCTCGTCGACATAGCAAAAAGAAGCGTTCACATAAACGAAATTCCAACACAGATGATGATAGTAGTTCAGAATCAAGCAGTTCGTCCTCATCATCATCATCTTCATCATCATCTCGACATGGATTAAAGCGGTTGAAACGATACCGAAAATCTACACGAAAATCTTCCAAACAAGAACATAGTCGGAAGAAGCCCACACCAAAACCAAAACCAATTTTCGATATTGAAACTATAAAACAAAACGCTTTGATGGGTTGCGCATTACATGAGGAAATGATGCGCAATAGATTAGCACATTCAAATAATAGAAATAATGAAAATATTTGTACACCACCTTCATATATTCAACAGAATCAAGCAACATCTTTTTTATTGCCGTCTAATAATGTAACAGACTCAACACAAAATGTAGATTTCACAAAAAGATTTCATGATCCTTATGTAAAATTGCAACGAAACAGTTACATAGATAATATGGCTGAAAATTATTCACACGATCAGCCAAGTCCCAACTTAAACAATCCAAGGTATAAACGAAAACGTTCCGAATAAATTCAATTGGATCGAATTTCCGGAATTTTTCTCTTTCGATAGTGTTTAAAATTTGGCAAATGAGAGACATACATTTTTTATACCAAAAATATATTCAATATAGAAATGCCATTCGATTATATTAAGTCGCATTAAAAAAACTAAACACATTTCTAGATAGATCACAAAAAAATATCACTTTGTGATATTCACACGTCTTGTTTTTTTGTTTTTTGTTTTTTGTATTTTGTACGATCGTATTTGGTTCACTAAATAATAATTACGTTTTAAATAATCCACATTTTCAGTAATTTGAATTATTAAGAGAAAATTACAAGAAATGCGAAATATACGACATTTGTTCCTAGACATGAATGAATTTTGTATGTAAATTAGATTAGAAACAATTTATAATATCAACCAGATGTATGCAAGATTGTTAGAAAAACTTGACTTTACATGTGCTTTTATTTACACGTACAGGCTTATCCAGAGAATTTATACTTGCTTAATTTTTACTAAATATCGAACTAAGAAAAATTGACATTTTAGCAAATGCAAACTGTAGATTTATTTTATTTTATTTTAAATTGGTTTCACATAAACTTGCCTTAGTTAAATTTTTATCAAGTTAGAACAGGTATTTATTCTTAATTTATACATTTCTATATTGAAGTAATTTTTATGAATTATATGCAAACATAAAGATAGTCTCTAGAATGATAGGATTAGTTTCAAGTAAGTTCAAAATACAACACATACGTAAGTGTTTTCAAAAGAAAAATTTTTTATGTTTGATTTATATGACAAAAGAAAAAAAATAAATTTCATAAGAAATTCCTCGGTAATGTGCATTATCATGAAATGGCCGAAACAGACGATTTATTTTTATGTAAGTTCTGTGTTCTCAAAGTACAAATTTTTATTAGAGACATTTGTAATTCATTAAAAAACAGAAGAAAACAAAGACAATTTATAAAAGCAAAAATTTGTACATAAACTAAATTGTAATCAGAATGAGAATTCCTGTATGCATGATATCCAATATAGATATCTAAGTGCCTATTTTGACGTCATTGATGAAAAAATCATTTTAAACAAACTTGACTGTGCCGTGTGCCTATCGAATAATCGGAAAGCTTAAAAATCGGATGGAATAATTTATTTAAATTGAATTGAAACATAGATTCAAACCAAATATAGAATGTAAATGTGTGGTTGTTGTTTTTCTCTTCGTCATCGGTTTCTTGTGATTTTTTATAAATGTTGTTATCAATATAATCACATATCTAAAGAAAAAAAACATATGCTGAGTAGATTTCAAATTCACTGGTGCATTTTCATTTCAATAATTTCCATACCAATGTTTCCAAAGAAGAAAAAAACTGTAAATAAAATAAAAAAATTGGAAATTATTTCAGAGAGAATTTATTCAATAGTTTTCTTTTTCAGATAATAATTCATTTATTTATCAAGTCTTAGTTATGTAAAATAATCAAGATTTATTTGAAAATATTAGTTGGAACATAAAGCGTTGCAAAGGTTTTGTTTTAATTCAGTATATATTGTATTATTTTGTGCGAATGGAGCAAGTTTTATGTTGACACCCCAAGAGCAACGCTCGTTGCTGTCATACTGCTGTTGGTACTGCTTTTTGGAGAACATGCTTGACGAACTGACATTTCCTAAATTGGAATTACAAGATTAAATTAAATTAAATTAAATTAAATTATTATTAAAAAAAAGTTTGTCTTAACTAACCCAAGTATCCAATATATGCGATAATGAATAGAGTGCTGGCATTCGCATCATTCTAGCAGCGAATATTTTTTTAATGGAATCCAGAAATGGAGTAGCACTCATTTCATAATCAAGAAGTGAACAGCTTGGTGGAGATGATGGATACTCTTCAGGAATTTTCACATAAATTGGTGGAATGGATGGAATATAAGGGTCATCATTCAAATAGCAAATCAGATTTAAAATTTTCGACCCATTTTGTACAACGGTTGAATCATATTTGATTTTAAATTTGCGATCAAGTCTTGCGATTTCGCCTTGCAATATATGTAAATTCACTTCATTTCCAGAACCTTTATTATCATTTGATGACAGACGTGCATATTTTGTCGGTGGTAAATTTCTATAGAAAAAAAGTTAATATAACATAATTTAATATAATTTAGGCCTTCGAAATAATGGTATATGTATGAAATTACTTGATATCTGGTCCGAACAGTGATTCAATACAAGGTCGAAAAGTGCGTTGCAAAGTATGATTGCCAATTGGACTTTGTAGGTTAGCACTGACAGCATCCAGAAGTGCATTGTTATTGACATGTTCCTTTGAGCCGGTAGGAAAGTTTGTTGTTGTGGATGCGATTGAATATGCTTTTAAATCCATTTTCTCCAGTGCTGCTTCACATTTGATCAACGTTTCTAATGGTATACGTTGGTTTGGATTGCATAAAATTTCGAGCAATTTGTTCATTTTCAATAGCTTTTCATCATCGTTTCCCATACGAGCCATCATTTTCTTAAGTGGCTCAATATATTTAGTTAATTGTCGATATTTTTCACGATATAAATGCTCCTCTTGTGGATTCAGTGGGCTAGGTGCAGCATTCACTTGACCAGGTGTATTTAAATTTGTGTTGCTAGGCGATGGAGCCATAACTAAAATTGATTTGAAAAAAATGTAGTTTCAGATAACTTTAATAATAAAATTTGTATATGAGCTGTGTACCAGTTCTTTGCGACATAATGTTTGTCACTTGTGGCGATGGAACCAAAGGACTTGGTACCTATGGTGAAACAACAAAAGAAAATACAAATAAATATTGTAAATATTTTGTAACTATCATAGATATTTGTAAATATATTGGTACCATTTGAGTGGGCAAGCTGTTTCCCATAGGTGATGGAACTGATGGGCTTGGACTTTTCCTGAAGAAATTCTGATTCGGCGTTGGATTTCGAACTAAAAATAAATAAAACAAAAGATAGAAAATACCAACGAATACATTCAAATACTTGATCTATTGTTAAAAATCAACTTACTGCCTTGGAACATGACATTTGCTGGTTGATTACGTGCCATTGGCATATTTATCATTGGATTCATTTGATTCATGGAATTTATTTGGCTGGTTCCTTGCATTTGAGTTGGGCCGCCACCCACATTCGGTAAATTCACATTGGGAACACTGACATTTGGTACATTGACGTTTGGTCCTGTAGATGAAACATTGGGTGCACTTGAAACATTTGGAACATTCGTTATATTTTGTTGATTTATGTTAGCTGACAAATTGGTATTGGACATTAGTTGTGCATTCATTTGCGTCTAAATAAAAGAAAATTTGTGTAAATACATATTATTCTTGAGCATTTGTAAATTCAAAGTATTTTTTACCATTTGTACTTGATTCATTTGATTCGCGATGTTCGATGTGTTTTGCTGAACGATATTTTGTACGTTATTCATACGATTTAACATTTGAGACATTTGATTTGGATTGATTTGTTGTTGACCCGCATTCAATTGCTGATTCATATTTGATGAATTCATTTGATTTTGCGGAAGTGTGGAATTTATGTTCATTGGCATGTTCATGTTGTTGATATTGTTCATATTATTTATCGAATTCATTTGTCCACCTTGGATTTGGTTCATTCGCATTTGATTAATTTGATTCAGTTGTCCAACCATATTATTTGAAATTTGATTCGTTTGATTATTGCCTTGAAAAATAGTAAAAATTACTGAAAGTGCTTTCGATTTGAGAAAAAAAAAATCAATTCTTACCCATATTTATATTCATGTTAATGTTCATGTTATTTGAATTCATCGCATTCATTGCGTTCGGCATCGAATTTGGCATAGCATTAGCCATAGTATTATTCATTGCGCTTGGAACATTACCTCGAATATTTGGCATAGGCTGCATTTGTGCTTGTCCGGCACGTTGCTAAGAAATTACATATGTTTTTAATTCAGAAATTACACCATTGTGTTTATTCATTTTTATTAATTTAACTTACATTGATGAGATTTTGAAGTACGTTTGGATTTGCATTGCCCATAGACATCATTTGCGCTGGCATTGGATTACGTGTCCCTTGATTTGTTAAATTCTGTAATGCATTTATTGGATCCATTGCTTCTGATTGCTTTTTATTTTTTTGAGCTAGAGTAATCAAAGCGACGGCATTATATCATTTGGAAATATATTTTGAATAAATTTATAAATATTTTTTTATTTACTTTGCATATGCTTAACGATTTTTGCTACCATTGATTGATATTCGTCTTGCGTTTGCACTTTTTGGAATACTTGATTTTCCATTTCACTTGCATTTCTCATTAATCCAACATTTTGTAGAACCTCGCTTCTAATCAAATAAATACAATGAAATCAAACAAACATAATTAAAAACACGGAAATTACTCATAAATTTATATTAATAAAACAATTTAAAATACATTTTTTCCACAACGTTTTGCCGATAGGCCGGAGATCGCCAGTCATTTGATGCACTATCCATTATAATAATTTTTTTTATTCTAAAAGCCGAACTGAGAAGTAAAATATAAATCTCTAATCAAAAAGCACAATAAAAATAAAAAGGTCTTCTTTAATGGCTTCTACTAAACGTCATCAACTCATGACAGCTGTGATAGTTAGTTTAAAATCCCGGTAGGTGTCAGTGTCATAGATATTAATATGAAAATAGAGAGGTTTATTTGAATATGTTGATGGGCATATGTTTGCTTACCAACAATTTTTTGAGCAGAAATTCAATACTTATGATATAAATTATCATTATTATTTGAAATAAAAAGAAAATGTGTTCGTTTTTTTTTTTGTTTATGAGAAAAGATTTTTTATTACATTATATCAAATTTATCACAGTATATATATCAAATTTATCAAGTACATGAACGTTTTTTTTCTCTGAAATAATATTTCAAGATAATTATTTGCGAAACGAAAATTGGTCCTATAAACTGCTATCCATAGAATACGTATAATAAGAGAAACTATGTTTGAGAATCAACAAAGTCATAATTTTTCTAAGAAAATATTATTTAGGCTTAATATCGATTAAGTCGGAGTTAGTAAATAAAGTTGATATTTTTAAATCTCGAGATGCGAATAAAAGTTTTCTTTCTTCTTCTTCTTATTCTTCATAAATTGTGTTTGATTCAAGTCGCATTTTTGGGAATGCCTTCTTTGTGATATAACAGCGGCCTAGTTATTGATTTATTGTATTAAAATGTTAACGGCTTGAATTTTTTGTGTAGTTGGTACAATAGGCCGTAGTGCCCCTGAATGATTTTTCTTTGCGTGACGTTTGACATGTTTTGAAAGATGATCGCTTCGCATGAATGGTTTCGAGCACACGGGACACACAAATTTCTTTTCACCTGTATGTGTACGTTTATGTCTAGAGAGTTCATCAGATCGGCTAAATCGACGTTCACAATTCTCCCATTTGCAAGCAAATGGTTTTTCTCCCGTATGAATTCGCATATGCGCTTTTAAATGGCTTGATTTAAAATAATTTTTACCACAGTTTGGATAATTACATTCATATACGCGTCGACGCTCTGGAACTGCGGCTGTGATTGGTTTAGCAGTTACAGTTTGTACTAAATGGGTTGTGGCAGCTACAATTTGTGGATTTGATGGATTTAAAATGATGAATCCCGCGTTTGATAAAATTTCACCTGGATTGGCGGCTATATAAAAACCGTGTGGTAATTTCGGAGCTAAAGCCGGTAAGTGGGTTGTATTCCGTATTGGTTGTGGTTGTACAATACCCAATGGTGTTGTAGAGGATTGAGCATGAATACTTTTTTCTGTTGTCGGGCATTTTTTTGGTTTGGTTTTGGATACCTTAAACGCTTTTGTTTCAGTAGATTCTACTTCTTGCAAATTCAATTCGCAATTTGACACTGTGTTTTCTATATCTTTTTCAGAGAGTTTTCTTCCCATCTTATACTTAACGCTGCGCAATAAATTTGTTTCGTTTGGTGCATCAATTGAATAAACGCCATTTGATGTTGCACGCATAATAACACTTGGTCTTTGTTGTTGTATTTGAGTCTGTGATATGGAATTATTTGGTTGATTTTGGGAAAATGACGTAAATGATGCGCGTGATGATGATGATGATGATGATGATGATGATGATGATGGTATTGTTGTTGATAATAATGATGCGTTCGATTCTGTATCCGATTCAGACTGCGGTGGTGTATTGTCCGTAATCGATAAATTAAATTGATCACGGGCACATAATCGCTTCCGAGGTGGTAGATCTGATTCATCTTCAGAATCCGATGGATTTGGAGTTATTAAAAATTTGGATGATGATTGCGAATTGAAAATATCCAAGAAATTACGCTTCAAGTTTTTAACATCATCATTCTGATTGATTAGAAAATGAGAAAAAAAACGCAATTTATTTAGTAAAAATTGATATATTTAATGAAATGAAAATAAAAATAAAAATAAAAACAGATATAATAGACAAACGCACATTGACTAAATATAGAACCACAATAGTTTAAGTATTATGAATATTACATTTTTTCCACACCACATTCTCGTTATCGAAATGTGAATGTTCATAAATTGAGACGTAATTGACTTAATCTATTAGACTGATTCCGTTTTCATTGAGACGTAAACAAAAAAATTACGAATTAATCGAAAGTACTTTGTGTAAGATTTGCCAACAGTTGGTGTTGATATTTATGGTGGGTTGCGATATCCGTCGCCATTGTCGTTATTGTCGTCTGTATTTATAAAATGGGAAAAGTCCAATTTCAGTAGAAAAAATTACATGCATTGCCAGACGAGCAGACATTTTTAAGTGATGATTATAAAGATAGCATACGAAAATTTTCCATAAGCGAATGCTCACCACTTAATATATAATTTTATCAATGAATTCTTGAATATTTTTTGTTACTCGGATGTAATCAAATGTCTATCTTCAATCAATTTTAGAACTGAAAATGATTTTTTTTTTCGCTCTTTCGTTTGCTTCCTATTCTACCTTGTCTATGAATATAATGATTGTGCAAAATCATTGAAAGCTAAAGTCGTCACTTATTCGATGAGTGTAAATATTGTCGACAACGAACTCATAGTGGATGATACAATATAGATGTTTTATATGAACACCACATATCGATATAAATACGTCATACAAATTAGTATCGCTCAAGAAGAGGGCAAACGAGCGAATGAAGAATAAAAAAACAACAACACTTAAAAAACAAAAATGACACAATCATGAGAAAAAACAAGTCAGACGACAACAACAATAATAATACGAATCTAACTTTCATGCAGCGCACCAGTGTTATTTGTGCTAGCATACGTCAACACAAGTCTACGTCTGTGAATGTATCATGCTGAATGCGTACGCCAGCCATAAGCACGTCGGCAGCGACATGGAAAATCAGTAGAAATGTTTACAAAGTGTTCACGTGAACACCAGCTGATCGACGAATGAACAGTGCGTGATACAAGCATGGGTCTAAAGTGCAAACAGAAAAAAGACGCGCAAGCGGTTGTTTTTGTTTGGAAAATTGCACGAGTCGTTTCGAAGAGTATAAAGTTGACGGTTTCTTCCGTCATTTTTTCTTCTTTTTCGAATTTGTAGGAAACTCAGTTATTAGGGCCTATATCCTTTTTTTATTTGCTCGACTAATTACACTTTTATGATTTACGATGTTTTGTTAAAAAAATAATATGTTAATGAAAAACCAATTCTTTTTGGTGAAATTTTTTTCAGATTTAATGACCCACTCCACCAATAAATTGTGCATTTCTAATTAAAATTAAGATGTTTATCTATTTTTAGCTTTTTGAGTTGATTGACTCACCTTGCCCAATTCAAGAGGTGGAGTAGCTGGCGGTGACAATAAACTCAATTCGGTTTCCATTTTGCAACGTATTGATTTCAAATGGTTTCACAAATCGAGCACGAAATTTTTTTTTCTTTTTTATTCCTTTTTTGAATTGTTTATTTATAGTCTTAAAATTTTAAATGTTGCTTGTAAACTGTTACATTGAAGTCGTCCCCTTTTTTTCGAATTATTATTGTATTTAATTGAAAAAATTGTTCTGGTAAATTTTTTGCTAAGCACAGACACTATGCATTCGTTCTGATCAGCGGTAAACTTTTGAATAATGCTTTACCTCTTCTGGTGCTAATAATGTACGACAATCCGAATTCTCGCTTGCTGACTCAAAACAAAAGAGAAATAATAAAAAGAAACAGACACACATATACATGAACGGAAGACAAACGATTCCGCTCTCCGTGTGTGATGACAGACGCTATTGCGCACTGTATACATGTCCCCCAGTTAACATTTCACAGGGTGCTGTAAAAAATGAATATAAAAACGATTGCGATAGTTTTCATTTTCAAGAGCTTGAATATATACAAATTGTACATATGTATCCATGACGATATGTCTTATGATTCTTTGGATTCACCCGATTCAATATAGTGATATATATGTATATGTAAAGCCATAGCTGCCTCTAAAATGTATTGTATGAAAATAAAATAAAGATAGGCAGTGCACGCCAAAAACAACAACAATAGTAAATTGAAGAAAACAAGGAATTCTACGTAAAAACCAAGTCACGAAATCATCACTGGCAGAAATCGTGCACAATAAATGCGTAAGCGAGCCATGTTCTGCCAATGAAATACCGATGAAATACGGAGGCACGGTTATTTGTTGCTATTTTTCTCTGTGTATGCCGTTTTTATCGCGTGTGTGTGTGCTGTTTTCATTCGTAAGGCATTTTAAAATGCGGTGCGCACTACATTAGTATCATGCAGTGACCTCATGCATTCACTTTTAGTAGCACGTGAACACATGCTGCATGAATAGAGACAAGCAAAACATGAACTGTATCAACAAAACAAAGACGAATACAATTCATTTGACCGACTCTAGCGCAAATAATCTATCTATTTAAATGGCAAAGAAAAGGAATCATGCAAGCGAAAAATAAAAGAGAGAGAGAACTTTATGAGAATGTTAATAAAATGAAATTAAATATGCTATTATCGGCTAATTCGCAGTTCGATATAACAGTTATTATTATTATCATTATAATATTTGAACATGTATATGTTATCACTGACGTAAATGAAGAGGTGTGTAATATAACCCTTCTGTTTGAACTCTGCGAAAAGTCATTAGATTCTCAGTACTTTAAATTAACTAATATAAATATAAGTTTTTATACATTTCAGTTCAATCCAAATTCCTAAAAAAACACTCCCATATCCGTTGGATATTCATTTAATGACAATGGTGATATGGCTGAGTCTTATCAATGCAAATGTAATTTTTCATTCATTTCTGAAAACATTGAATACGATTCTGTACACTAGACATGTCCTATTTGCTATCATTCTGATAATTAAACATTTTTTTGTGAATAAATATATTTACACTCGCTTCGAGCCTACACACCTTTTCACGCTTTTTCTGCTCAGTGGACTTTGATTTCAGAGTTGTTTATGTTGTCGATCATTTAAATTGTTTTTCGTACGACTAAAAGTTCCTTCAACTTAATTGTAAATATATTTGTAACGTAGAGAATGAATTTGCTTGAATAACATAAATATTTTTGTCATCATTGATGATTCTATTACGAAAGCATATAGGAGATCCTAGCTAAAGTTTTGTTCACAAGTTTACATGTTTACAATTTCAAACTCATATACGTTCTTGCCTTGGAACTTGACCATGTAATTTTTTTCAGACTAACTTAATGAATTTAATACTGTTCTCCTTTCAGAATTCATCATGTATTTTGTTAGCTTTTTGGGGTTAGATTTTTTCATCATGATTAATTACAAATGTAGCGTAATTTATTGTTGTTATTAGAAAAAGCCAAATATAAAATAATGGCTCATCTATAAACCCTAACAAATTTATGTTTTCCATGAATTTGAAAGCTTTTTTTTATTTTTCTATGCCTATAATGCTATTTTTCAGTTCAATGTTTAATATTGTAATGAATAATTTTTACATTAAAACTGATTTTAATTTAAAACAATTACATTTTATTTTATTCAATCTTATTTGAATGGCCCAAATATTATTTTATGGTAACATTTTTTCAACGATTTCTCAAAAGATGTCGTTACAATTTTATGGCATTATGCTTTAATAGTGGAGCAAAATGAACAAAATATATTTTAGTTGAATTCAAATGATATAATAAGTAGCCCTATTTAAATGGCTTTAGTTTTTCAAATATATGTTAAAACGAATATGCCAATAATACACTGGAGTGAAAATTCAGTGAACAGCAAATTCACAGTGTGAATTCATATATATTCTTGATTGTGTGTGTAGCATGCATCAAGTGAGAAAAAAATTCTGTGCTTTGTAGGCTACGCATAAACACTTCATTGCTTTTGTGTGAATATTTTGCAGACTTCGTTCCATGCTTGTTGCATATATGAATTCACACTGTGAATTCCAGTGGTCGCAATTGGGGAAAAATACTGACCCGAAACCCGAACGAAATTGTTTAAATTTAGTCGAACCCGAATTAAAATATTTGAGTCCACCGGAATCCGACCGAGCCCGAAAATGTTCGGGTTGGGTCGGTTCGGGACTAGTCGAGTTAAGGCACCCGATACCGAAAAATCTGCAGAATTTCAAAAATCTAAAAAAGCCAAAGTGATATAACAGGATTATGTGGTTGTCGATTTTGTTTATAATTGCTGTTGTTTTCTTTGCAAAAAAATCATTGAAAACCCCATGAAAAAATAAAAACAAATTCATTGTTTTCCTTTTGTTTTGAACACCTTTATTTGGATTTTTCGGTAGTCGGGGCATCGAAAAAAAATGCACCGACTGAAAAGATAGAGACTGAAAACGAACCCGAAAAATGTCAGATCTATGTCAGAAAATGTCAGATAAACCAGCCATGATTAAGGTATTGGAAACCAACATTACTCGCGTCATTCGTCAGATACCGATCGAAATGCTCGAACGCGTTATCGAAAATTGGACCATTTCAAGCGCAGTTGCAGTCAACATTTGAAAGGGATAATATTCAACAAATCAATGGTAAAGAACTTTTTTTCGAATAATTTAAAAAAAAAAACCTCTAAATGAATCACCCTGTATGTGTCTATATATCTACAGATAATCAAAAAATACAGTGCGCGAAATAATTATAGCCTCACATTTTTTGAAAAAAATCAAGTAAATTGAAGGATTCATTTCTGATTTTTGGTCACTTTTATTATCAATTCTTACCAAATACATCACAAAAATATTTAATCGGAATTATTTTGTGTTTTCGATTTTTTTTTTATTCTTTCGATGTTATGCACCCAAAAAGTGCGAAATAATTTTAGCCGAGCAAATGATGATTTTTGTATGAAAAGTGTCCTAAATTTTACGGCATTTTCGTCGAAGAAAACTCATTTTTTTTTTTTTTCGCGAAATAGGTCCCTGAACATTTGAAAGTCGTTTCCATTGTTTGTTCGATCCCTATATGGGTTTTTTGACGAAAAATGACACTTTTGTTCTGGAACGTACCCAAAATAGGGACTTTTGACGTATTCATCAAAGGTAACTTACATTTTTTGCGAAAAGAATATAGGTCTTCGAATGTCGAAGAGTCGGTTGAATTGTTTGTTTGGTCTCCAGATGAGATTTTCGGTGGAAAATTACACTTTTGTATGGGAAAGTATGTGAAATGGCATTTTATGACGTTCGAAGAAGATCGAATAAAATCATTATTATTTCGCCAAAACAATTGGTTTTTGATTTTCTACTTTCGCTAAATTTATTTTTACTTTAACCGTGAATGGAGATGTTACAGTTCAAAACCTGTGGAAAATTCCTTGCACAGAAGTAAAAAGTTTGAGTATAATTTGTAAGTCATTTTCGGTTTACTAGGAGAAATAGATATTGTGCCTAATTCATCTTATTTTGGTTTCAAAAACGAATTTCCTCTATAAGTTGTTTTGATTATGGAAGAACGTAAAACCTGTTATTTTAAGATAAAATGTAATGAATTCGTAACAGAAATTGGATAAATTGTATGCGTTGGATTTTCAGTGCGGAAAGGTTCATCTTACGGATGTAAGACATCATGTTTACCATAATTTTCATGATTTTTGAGAAAATTTCGCACAACTTTTTCACTTTGCTTCCTTTCTTTGGCAATCTGAATGTTTGACAACGATGTATAACATTTAATATGGAAATTTTGGCTTTCTCCGCTTCGGTTAATGGTCTGCCATGTCTCACGATTGGATTGAATTTGGATTGACAACTGCGTCACAACTATTGTGAAATTGCACCAATAGACATGAAATGGATGCATAACGGTAAATCACGTCAACACCGATCAAAAAATGCAAACAAAACTGTCAACTGTGCATGAAACACTGACAAGTAAACCACTCGAAGTGACGGTAAAATTTTTAAATTTCAACAATACAGTCGGGGCTGAGTCTGGGTGATTTGGGGGCCAGGCGCCTGTAAAGGGCGAAAAATCGGGTTTTCATCAAATGCTAACTTCTGAAAAATAGGGAATTTCACTTCGATGAATCGGCAAAGTTGTAGATTTCGTCGAGACTAGAAACTTTTCCAAACATACCATCCCCAGAATCTCACCCCGTCATGGGTGAATCAATCTACGAAATTGAGTAGTTTTAATATATCTTCATATGATCCCATGATTTTATGGGGTGAGTTTTTGGGGGTGGTGTGTTCAGAAAAGTTTATATTCTTGATGATATCTACGAATATCTGTCTTTGCCGAAGACACCGAAGTGAAATTCCCTATTGTTTAGGAGTTAGAATTTGATGAAAACCCAATTTTTCGTCCTTTACAGGCGCCTAACCCCCAAATCCCTTAGACTCAGCCCAGTCAATTGATAATAAAAGTGACCAAAAAATCAGAAATGAATCAATTTACTTGATTTTACAAAAAATGTGAGCTCGGCTAAAATTATTTCGTGCACTGTATAAGTTTGTTTAAGTTTTACTAGTTTTCACCTAATTATTGCTAGTTTGCTAACTCTAGTGAGCGTGAATTGCCCCATGAACGTAACACAGATAACTTAATTTGTGCACATGCTATGCCACTTACTTGGAAAAGTATGGAAAATATCAATTCGGCTATACTAAAGAGGAGAGCATGTTCACGTAAAATCGGTACTCTCTTTTAACTAATATTTTTAGTGTTACAATTACTTACTCTCCTTTTTTGCTATAATTTCGAATGAACATACTCTCCTCTCGATCTACTCAATAGATATGATATATATATATCATTTTTTTTAATTTGGTGTATAGAGTCGATACAGAAATTTGTTATTCATTCAAAGCAATTAAAGTTACGTACAATAGTAACTTCAGTAAATCTCAATAATAAAATGAATTGTGAATTGAATTGAATGTAAATTGGATCCCAAGCAATTAAAATGTATTTCTATAAATTTTACTAGAAAAAAATGTTATCGAACCTAATATTGGTCATAAAATTGCAATAAAACTAAAACTAAAAGAAAAGTAGAACCTATAAAACGTTCAAGAAATTTGCGATATCATTAGAATATCGATATTCTTTATCACATGAACTACTATTGGCAAACTTTTTCCCTAAGCATCGAAATAACATGTCAACAATAAAAAAAAAATGTCTGAGGAAAAATGAAATACATAAATCATTCGAACAAAAACACATCAAGTAGACTTGATTCTCTTTTGCAATGAGTGACTTTATATTTCATTTTTCCTCGCAACATTTTTTTGTTTCATTATTTTACACTTATTTTTCACATTCTTCTTTTGCTTGAACATTTTATACGTTCTATTATTCTTTGGAGACTGTCATGTGTATTTCATCACCTTTCGTAAAACGGGAATTTCGTTTGTAATTCCCACTATTTTATGCAGTTATATTTGCGATATATTGCTTTGGCATCACTATAAAAATGAGAATGCGAATACTAGACAATTCATTTATATGTGAATTTTTAACACGAAATAGTTTATAGATAGAAAAATGAGATTGTAGTTGTTGCTGGTAACTAATTTTTGTTTTATACACTCAATTCTTTTGTGATTTTCTTATTAAAAATTGCAGTGATGAGCAGATTAGCTGGCTAATTGGCCGCAATGGTTTATAAATGCGTAAGCCAGCTTTGTATGTATCGACAACTGTCAATAATACAAGCACACAAACACGTAGCTTGCTAACTCTTGGCTTACACCAGTTGTTGGTGTAAGCCGTGACTAAGTCTATGTTAGCTAACGAAAAATCATCAGTGAAAAATTGTTTCCAATAAAAATAGCTCATTCGTACCCATATGTTAGACGCGATGAAAGTGTTGTTGACGATTTTTATGGGAGAAAAGTAGCCAATCCATATAGATGGTTTGAAAATCCCTTTTCCAAAGAGACAATACAATTTGTTGAAACTGAAAATCAAATTTCGCAATCCATTTTAGAAAACAATGATAAATGAAAAAAGATCAATGGAAAATTAACAAAATTGTGGAATTATCCAAAAATGACTACCCCGGAACGTCATGGAAACTATTACTTTACTTTTAGGAATACAGGACTTCAAAATCAAAAGTAAGTTAAATGAATTATTTATTTTTTTTTCGAATGAATTATTATCATATTCAAATTATTTACAGCGTTCTATATAAACAAAGTTCGTTAACTGATGAGCCAACTGTATTTTTGGATCCAAATGCGTTATCAAGTGATGGAACAATTTCTTTGTCGGGCAAGGCATATTCCGAAGGTGGACAAAAAAGGAGCGAGTCGGGCTCAGACTGGATTTGCATTAAAATGCGTAATGTTGAGACTGGTGAAGATTATCCTGATGTCTTGAAACGAGTGAAATTCACTTCAATGTCATGGACACATGATAATTTTGAATTTTTCTATAACGTGAGTTTATATTTTAGTTTTATATGGTGTTTGTTTGGAAAAACGCATTCAAAAATATTTATGATTAATTAATTATTGTTTAGTTCTGCGGAATTTAATTCCTGTGGCACACGTTTTATTATAACAACTGATGTTGGAGACAATCAGCTTTTGTATTTTGCTAACTTGCAAGAAAATGGTGAAAAAGCAGAATATCATGTAAATATTCATTTCATTTTCTATCAATTCAAAATAAGAAGATTTTCATTTTAATTTCCCAGTATATCATAACAATCGGTTCCAGAAATGTGTTTCTAAAAAACAAAAACGTACAAAATTATCGTTTTGTTACAATCGATTTTAACAATACAGATAATTGGTTTACACTTGTTGAGGTTGGTTGTATTATCTATTGTTTTGAAAATTCATTTTGGAATATCATAAAAATGTCACTCTATAGGAAAACTCAAAAAACGTATTTTAGTGGGCACAGCGTGTTGATAACGATAAAATTATTATTTCATAACTTGATGATGTTAAGGTTTGTATTAAAAAATCGTATTGTACTTGATATGCACATGTAATTTTCAGAATTCATTGGAAGTACATTCTATTGAAACTGGAAATGTGATTCGGAAGCTACCGCTTGAAATTGGAAGTGTGATTGGTTTCAGTTGAAGCGAAAAATTTTCAGAAATATTCTATCAATTGGAATCATTTTTGATATCCGGAACTATTTATCGATATGATTTCAAAACGCCCGATGTTGATCCGTCTATTTTGTATGAAGAGAAATTGAATTTGGATGGATTCGATGAGAAAATTTTAAAGTTGAACAAGTGTTCTATCTCAGTCGAGATGGTATAAAGATTCCAGTGTTCATCGTGCAAAAGAAAACTGAGACTAAAATGCCAAAACCAATATTGTTGCATGGTTATGGTGGATTCAATATTCAAATTATGCCCGAATTCAAAGTACCATTTTTGTTCTTTATGAATGAATTTGATGGTATTTTGGGCATTTGCAAACATCTGAGGAGGTAGCGAATATGGTCAAAATTGGCATGATGGAGGTCGTTTACTTAACAAACAAAATGTTTTCTATGATTTTCAAGTGGCTGCATCTTACTTGATTGAAGAAAAATATACAATGAATAGTAAAATTGCAATTTATGGCCGTTCAAATGGTGCATTAGTAATTGGCGCTTGAATCAATCTACGGCCAGATCTATTCGGTGCGCCTTTTGCTCAAATCGGTGTAATGGATATGCTTCGATTCCACAAATTCACCATTGGTCATGCATGGATTTCTGATTACGGTAATCCAGATGAGAAGATTCATTTCGACAATCTTTACAAATATTCGCCATTACATAATGTTCATATACCAAACAGTACCACAAATCAATATCCATCAACATTAATTCTAACTGGTGATCATGATGACAGAGTTAGTCCCCTTCATTCGTTGAAATTTGCTGCTGAATTACAATATGCTGTAAAAAACAATAAATTCCAACGAAATTCTCTATTGCTAAAAGTTTACAATAAAACAGGCCATGGATCATTAATACATTTTTACTAGCATTTTTATATTAAGCGCTTCAGATAGATATTTATTTTTAATTTTATATAAAAAGTAATATTCAATAAATGTATTTGTCCACCAAACAAAACATGAAATATGAAATACTTGGAAAATATTCAACAAAAAGAATCTATGAGTAGTATAGCTATGGGGTTCAGGTCCACTTTTCTATGTATTAGTGTACACGTATACAAGTATTCACACACATACACACACATACACACATACACACATACACACACACAAGTCTCTGTGTGTGAACATAAAGGAGGGGCATACATATAGAAAGTGAATGGTTCTCTCTCTCTCTTTCTCTCTCATTCTCTCTCTCTCTCTCACACGCTTTTTTTCCGTTTTCAAAAATGATGAATATATGGAAAATTTGAAAAAAAAAAAAAAAAAAAAAAAAAAAAATTCTGACGTGCTAGAGACAAACCGAAAACAGTTTTGAGCTCGGTATGACCTCCCATTTCACGTGTAATTTGAATTGTTCATGTGCCTAGACATGTGTTGCACGGTGTCATAGATCAACAAAATAGACAAATTAAATTATTTATGAAAATAACTAATTCCATGTTTTCATGTAAGAAAGATAGGTTTTCATGAAAAAAAAATCAAAAGTCTTTTGAAAAAGTCTCTAAATTGATTGAAAAGTACCATTTTTCAAAGCAAAAGTCAATAAATGGACGGAAAAATTCCAAAAATATTGTTGCAAATGGTTGTGTTGTGTTTTACTGTAGGTATTCTAACTAAAGAAATTGGTTTTACGTTGGAAACAATCGTACCGATAATGAAAACCAAGCTCAATTTGAAGAAAATAGTCAATTTTTTACGAAAAAATTGATTTAAAAATTTTGTATGAAGTGATGAGCTAACTTTGAAAAACGGCTATCACCACTGGATTCCTCGTACCCGAATTAGGTAAAAATGGACCGTCTTATATTCGTTCAATTTTTTAACTTGAACAGTTAAAAGTCAGATTATAATCGATTGCGGATAATTTTGAACGTTGAACCATATACAAATTTGCTTTGTTGGCGAATATCTTTTACGTTACAATTGAAATTTAATTAGACATCAAAATGGGTATCGAATGTGAACTACCACCATTACGATCATTGGATGATTTTCTATGGGGATCGGCACGATTTCAAATGCCAAATTTCCAAGATATTGAAAAATGGGGAAATCGTGTAACCAAAAATTTTTTATACTATCAAACCAATTATTTTGTCATGGCAGTTATTGTGTCATCAATGTTTGTTCTACATAATCCAGATCCAATTCTAGCAATTTCGGGCTTATGTGCATTTGTAATATTAATTGCGTCATTTGTTATAATTAATCCAAATCAAATTCAAGGTCAGCCACAACATGAAAAATTTGTTGGTTCCACTGGATGGATGTATATTGGTGGAATTGTATTTGCCATATTTCTATTCTTTTATCTATTTTAATCAATTATGTATGTTACATTGTTAATTTTTTTACCATTTGTTTTGGCATTTATACATGCATCATTGCGTTTACGAAATTTACGTAATAAATTAACGAATGCTATTGATGAAAAATTACGCTATACACCAATGGGCGTCTTCCTTGAAGCAATGTATGTAGTTGTCGATTCAAACATTAAATAAATATTGTCCATACATTTATTTGAATTAAAATGAATTTAAAAAAAATATCTTAACACTTTTCAAGTCAATTTAGATCTATTTCATATCTCTAAGCATTTATTGTGTTTCTTTGATTCATTTTGTCTTACTTTAAAATATAAGAATTACTTTTTTTTTTTTTTTTAATCAATAAAGAAATAAATCTGTTTCGAAAACTTAAGCAAATGTGTTTGTTTATTTATTCAATTTTTGAGCCTATAGGCCTAGATCAAGTGTTCTTGATCACATCTAACATTGTTATATTGCTAACATTTATACAAAATATGAAAAATATTTTGTTATAACTTTTTAGTCATAATGGAAATTGGATTGTGTACGGTAAATGTCAAATTTGAAGGCCCTATTCTCAAAGTCCCTTTTTTTCAAAGGACCGATTTCAATTTTGAACGGGGGCCTTTGGTAGGGCTTTATTTATGCTGATTGTGATCGGTTCCGATTACCGAATTTTTTTAATTAAAAAAAGCAATTTAATTAAATTTAGCATTATATCAAGCATTGGGTTTTTCAGTACAATTACAATCGGCGCCTTAGAAATAAGACCATAAAACTTTTGGCGAAAAAATGTTGAGGTTATTTTTCTGTTTGTTTAAAATATTCACAACCATAATGTCATCCAAATCAAATTTGGATCCATCTGTTGTTTCAATATCAATTTCATTCATATCCTGCAAAAAAAGATATTTTTGTCAACAAACAATTTGGTTCACATTTGTTACAATTTAATTTCCACTGAATGTGCCATACTGTCATCAAGAAACGTTTTTATTTTTAAATTATTAATTTTACCAAGTTAAATATTTCTGTGGTGTGCATGATTTATAATCATTTCAATACATTTCTTTGAAAACTAATTCCGAAACAATGTATTTGAAACAGTAACATTTTCTCTGTTTTTCAATCGCAAAAAACGTATTAAAATTCTTCAAATATTTAACGAAATATCATTCCCTATAAAATGCCTCTGGCGTACAAATGTATAACTACAATGACAACAGTGAAAAGCGTTTTCCTATTTCATTCAAAACAACTACAATCTATAGTTTATTTTGTGTGCTTGACCTAACCACAACTCATCGTAATACAAAGAATTTCATTTTTTTTCTGCTTGTCATCAGAATTTAACAAAGACATTCTAATAAATTCTGAATTATTCAAAATTGTAATAAAAAAAAAAAAAAAAAAAAAAAAATAGATTAGTTAATTTTTGTTGACGATAAAAAAAAAAGTTAAAGAAGAATAAAATCATCCAGAATGTCATCGGTACGTCACGATTGGTATCAAACACAACAACGCGTTGTCATTGATGTGCTCGTAAAGAATGCCAATGGCCGTAATATTTCGGTTGATATTCAACCGGATTCTATTTCAATTCGTGGTGATGATGTTGAATTAGATTTAAATTTAGCACATGAAATCGATCCGGCAAAATCAACATTCAAAATTATGACCGTAAAAGTGGAAATCACCTTACAAAAATTGGTTGGCGAACGATGGACAAGTTTGAAAAAGGACGGTGCCAGTGCCAGTGCCAGTGCAGCGCCGATTTCTAGTTTTCCACAACAAAATCAATCAACAGCATCGCCCAGCAAAGGTATTAACAAAAATTGGAATCGTGTCGTTAAAGATGCATGTGAACGCGAAGAAATTGATAAGGTATGACATTTTGACGAATAATTTTCCAGAACATTCTATACATTTCGAAAATGATCGTTTACTTAATGACTCATGTTTAACCTTTGACAGGATGAAGCAAAGCAATTGAACAGTTTGTTTGAAAAGATTTATAGCGACAGAAATCCAGAAATTCGACGTGCAATGAATAAATCGTTCACAGAATCAGGTAAAAAAAAAAAAAAAAAAAAAAAAATTTCTTCTTTACAAAAATGTTCTTGACTGTACTTATTGTTTGAATTTTTCATATTTATTCCATGCACACAGTCAGACTTTGATAAGATATTCTGTATGTGTATTTGTATGGTCAATGAAACTAATGACTTTTGAGTATAAAATTACTCATATCACAAAAAACCATATTATCACATTTTGTTTTTGCATTATTCATAAAATTTTGTCCTTTTTTTTGTCCTTTACCAATGCATGTGTATTGGCTCCGTTCTTAAGAGCTATGTCATAATTAGTACTTTAGAGGAGCTAAGTAGAACTTTTGAGTTTGCGTCAGTGATTTTATTTAAATTACTTTTACCGGGATTTATTTATTGATAATTTTAATATTTTAACAAATCATTCAAAATCTAATTTTTGTATTCAAGAAGAAGAGTTTTCACAAGATGTGAAAAACGATTTAAATGACGATGACGCTACTGGAACAGAAAATGGAACAAGAAATGGAAAAACCATTGTAGAGAATGATGATTGTCAACTAAAGCCATCAACCGCACACTGTGTTGAGCAGCCAAATCCATCAACATCTCGCTCTGACGAGCAAAGGTTATTTGTTTTTCATTCACTATCTTTCGTGTGTGTCTTCATGTTTCTGTTTCTCTTTCTCTCTCTCTCTCTCTCTCTCTCTCTCTCTCTCTCTCTCTCTCTGTGTGTGTGTGTGTGTGTTTCATAAATTGGAAAAAGGAAACTAAATAAACTCATTTAGCGTGTCTTTCTTTTTTATTTATAGGAATGCCAGAGCAAATGAAATCGATGAACCAAAACGCGATCAAAATAATCGTTTCAAGTGTCGTTTCTTAGTGCAAGGTGATGTATCGATACTAAAAATTCTAAATTGTTTGTACGAAAAGTTTGATATCAATCCAAAGAATGTTCACTTTAAGTTCACTGGTGAAGAAATCAAATTTACAATAAATTCACGAGTGGAACTGACTAATCGATTTGAAATGGACAATTTTGAAATTGATGGTTTTCAAATTATACTAATTGAGCAAGAGGCAATCAATTCAGATTATACGAGTAATAGCAGCACATGCTCATCCAATTATGGAAGTGGATGCAGTAGTTCTAGTCCAACAAAAAGGTACAGCAAAAAAAAAAGCAAACAGTGTCTTTATTACGAAAATGTTTAACTAAACATTCTCACGTTAAGTATTAAAACGAAATGGTTGTTCGTTTTGATGCCTTTTTTGGTGCCATTTAAGTTTTCAAGTTAAATGATAATCTAGCACAGTGTACCACCAGCACAAATATATTAGTCATTCAAAGCTATGGTTGTTGTAAAATGGGAAGTTTTGTAAAAGGTCTACTGACCTACGCAGCAGGCGAAAGTAACTTTGTTACTTTTGTCATCCCAAATACATCCATACATCCATATATCCATACAAGGTATGGTTATATTCTGTGCTATAGTTTTCAAAGGTGTGGTTCGTGATTTGAAATTTGACAGTTAAAATGACAGCGAAACAATTACAAAAGTTTAATAAATTAAACTTAATGTACCTTATTTCATTTTTTGTAGCGATACAACTTAGTACACATGATGAAGTTTAATATGCAAGGATGGTATCAAATTTTAAATTAATTCTTCTCATCGACTTTCGGATCATTCAAACAAAAACTATATATAATAATGTGCCTAATTCAATTAATTCATTTCTTTTTATTTACATAAAAGTTTTTTTTTTTTAAAAAAAAAAGATTTTTGTACAGAATTTCGTCATTCTAATTTGCTTGGTTTTTTATTTTACTCTCATATCCAATATTTCATGCATACACTAATGCAAGCAAACATTTTTATCATGAATAATGTACTTTTTTAATTGGAAAATATTGATTTTGATAAAGTGATTGCGTTATAAAAAAGACAATGCTAAAGCTGTAACAAAAATAAATCCAGTAATAATAAAAATGTTATAGAATAAATCTAAATTTTTCTTTCTTTATAAAAAAAAAAACAACAGATCCAACCACAATTCAATGCATTTTCATCCTTTATTCAACAAGTTGTTTTTTTTTTTGCTGTGACCAATGATAAAATTAAAATATATAATATATATCAATTCGGCAAAATTTTTCCGTTGGAATTAAAACTCATGGAATGAACTATAAACGAAAAGACTTCCTCTATATTTATATTTATTCATGCAATTGAGTTATCCTATAAGCGTTTCAGTCATATATATATATATATATATTTGAATATATTTTCTTTCCATTTTACTATAGTTGAACTTTTTAAGCTTTAACGTTTGTAGATTTTATGTAGTCAAATCACCACCGCCATCGAAATTCATAACCACAAACATTCAACACACACACACACACACACACACACACACACACATTCCATAGATATTCTTAGACACAATTGAATAAAAAAATGTGTCTTCCTAACGTTCTTTCATCTTGTATTTATAAATTGTTGCGTGTTTAATTTCTTAAATGTGCCGATTAAAACATGATTTAAATTGTGAAAAATGCAAATCACAATTTGATTTATGTCGTATTGGAAAATAAATAATGATCGTGAAACAATCATAATTGCTATTTATTCGAAATTTTGCATTATCATTTTACAATGCATTGTACAGGCAATTCAAATTCGCCAGCAATTTATATATCACATCGTCTGATAAAACACTATAATAAAATTACAATTCAACGATATGATGATTTAAACAAATAGAACATTTAAAAATATTAATATATAGTTTCAGCCAAATGGTGCGCAAATTATTTTCAATAAAATACCAACTGAATATGAATGAATGAAAATAAAAACCAAAATGAGAAACAAACGAAAAACAATAACTGTTTTTTTTTTATAAATTTAAAGTAATTTCAAATGCAAGAATGACATGAGAAAATTAACAAGAAAAAAAAGATGAAAATCGAAAACAAAATAACTTATGGAATAATTTAAACCAATTAAGTGATTCAATTGCATATAGTGAATCATTTCTAGAACAATAATTAGTCGTATACACACAATTATTAAACAAGTAAACGATTTTATGTGTGATGAAAAAAAAAACGAGATTAAAATTAATTCAAAAAAAAAGAAGAAGATGGAAAAAACAAACAAGCAAACAATTAAACCATTTAATGGATATTGATAATAAGGCTCAAAATATATTGCACATGCAAATACAATTATGGCAAATAAGGTGAACATAACTGCAACTAAAACAATGAGCAAATATACATACTCAATGTTTCTGCCTAACTGTTGTACTTATTTTCATTTTTGATTTTTCGCCTATATTTCGTGCCATTTCAACGATAATCTCAAATATGGATTTATGTTTTGATATTTTGTGAAGAGAAATCGTAAATTGTACCAAAAGTAGCATTCGATTGCAACTGGCCGAATCGGGAAATTTAATTTGTGCAAAAATTTATTGTCGCAATTTATGGAACCGTAGGCGTAGGCGTAGCGTATAAATGCCATTCTGTTTGATCAATTTTCACTTTTGATCGCATTCTCTAGCTAAAAATATGCTAACGTTAATTTAACGCTTTTAAATGGAATCAAACGATTTGAAAGATCAAGTAAAACACTTTAAATGATCAATCGAATGGACTGAAATATAATTTCCAATTTTATGTATTTTAAAATGTTTGTTTAGCAAATTTTAACCGTAATGCATTGTAGTTATTTCCTGATGACTTTTTTTTTTTTTTATTATTATTATTGTATTTTGAAAAATATTCGTTCATGAGTATATTGTTAGTAATGATGAGTTGAAACACGTACATTTTTCCCGCACTGACATACTATGTTCAAACTGTAATCAAAAATTGGGATATCAATTTTTGGATGAAGATGGATTGTGCTGCATGAATGCTGTTAAAGTAATTCCAGTCGCATTTATAGTGCCATCAGTGAGAGAGCAAACATGATTTAAAAAAAAGCAGAGTTTAATACATTTGACTATAACAACAGAAACGGTAATAATTCGGACAGCATTTGGAAATCTAGTGAAAAACATTTTTGATTTTTTTTGTATGAAAAAAAAAAAAATAAAAAAATAAAGATGTGTATAATTTCAAAAGGAAAAAAACAATTTTCATTTTTTTATTAACGTTCTCATCTATTACCTTTATCTTCATGGTTTCAATATGAGCTTTGAAATTAAGTTTCTCATGTGTTCATTCATTGTCTTTGCTATTATAGATTCAATATGACCTTTAAAATTAAGTTTCTCATTCATTGCATTCAAAAAGACGTAGTAGTTGAGCTATGGGGATTTAATCACGATTCTTAATTGACCTAATTAAATATATGCATGACTAATTAATCAAATTTGACCTAATTTCAAATTACCTTGACCTAAAACCGTTTTTTGACTGCGTCCCCGCACATACACACACACACACACACACACTCTTTCTCTCGCTGACACATACTCTTTTTCTCTCGCTCACACTTACTCTCTCTCTATCTCTCTCCTTTCTCTTATTATTTCTTTCTCTATGTGTGCGCGAATATCAACATTAACATTCACGAAAAGCTTTGATTTTAATTTTTCAGTACATTTCAGTACAAATGTAAATAAAAGATTTTGCTGGTACAGAGGTTTCGATCTCTCGTCGACATAGTCAGCTTGCTTACAAAACCGTCACTCTACCAGCACGGCCAAACTGTCCTAAGCAATATATATACTTTCAAATGGAATATATACATTTTGAATATTAAATATTATGCTTGCAAAACCGTACAATAATGATAACATTTCTCGTTTAACATTTTTCTCTCACTCTCTCTCTCTCTCTCTCAGTCTCTCTTTTGACAAAGTATTACAAAGATTTTAACTCGAAAAATTTTTTTCTACACATAGCCTTTGTGTTTATACTGTGTATCAACACGAACACACACACACAAGTCTCTGTGTGTGTGAACATAAAGGAGGGGCATACATATAGCAAAAGTGAATAGTTCTCTCTCTTTCTCTCTCTCTCTCTATCTCTCTTTCGAAAAGAAAAATATCCGATGCATACAGAAAATGCATCCGAATGTTATGATCGATCAGATGCAACTGAAATTATTGTTGTTTCATATGTGATATATCTACCAGTTTTTTTTTTCAACTGTTGTGTGAGTAACATCAATAACAAATACATGTAAAGTATAGAGTAGAATAAAAGAAAAAAAGAGAGCACTGTACATACTGTGCATATGCTGTACTCTCTCTTTTTTTCTCTCCTCTCTCTCCTCTCTCTCTCACTGAGCTACAGTGATCTTTACCAACTATATGAAAAAAGTTTGTATATATACGTTTGTTATTGTACTTCAGTGCTATTTCATATGATCGTTTCATATCATCAACCGTTACTAATATGGCAACGGACTTGCTTACCATGTATTTTGTTGTTGGATTTCGTTTTGAGTGTACCATTGTTTTCATGCCTACAAAGTAAAAAAAAACTACCAAGCTTTCCAAATGTAAACAAAAGATCAAAACGCGTCAAGTCTTTTTCAATACAATAGATGAGAAACTTAATTGTAAAGGTTATATTGAATCTATGATAGCAAAGGCAATGGATGAGAAACTTAATTTCAAAGCTCATATTGAATCCATGAAAGCAAAGGTATTGGATGAGAAACTTAATAAAAATAAAAGTTTTTTTTTTGTTTTTGAAATGATACATCGATTCGTTTTTATTTTAATATATAATGATTACAATAAATTGATTAGTATTATTTTTTCAATGTTAGAACTTTTCTCGCTGAATGTCAAATCAGAAGTGTTTCATTTTCAATAAAATATAGCATGGACTTGAAATAAACCATAATGCACCATGAAATTATGGTTCTTTCTATTTTCTGAATAGGTAATATATCCACTGAAATGTTGAAAATTGAACAAAAACTCTTTCCTTTTTGCTTTATAGTTTTTTTTCTTCTAAATGCAAAACGATATGACCACCTATGTTGTTATTTACCAGTCAAACATTAATAGCACTCTCGAAATTTATACTATTATGTTTAGTTCTCGTAGTTGCGTAATAATTATGTTTATCTCCTCTTTTTGAATCGAATTGTCTTCAATATGTTTAGATAACAGCAATCGTAGTCTATCACAAAGTTCATTCGGATTCTCCATATTATTGATATTATTATATTTCTCTGCATTTTCACTATCAGCAAGTTCTGTTGACATAGGTTGTGATTTTATGACAACTGCATGTTTTGGATAACTTTTCGTAGCTAAACGCAACTGTTGTACATTTTTTTTTGTTTTCGATAGATTTCGTAGAGAATCACTTGCGATCAATGTTTTAGATTCATCTATTGTTGAAGTTGGAAATGATATTGTTGATGATGATGTTGTGAGAGGCTTCAAGCTTTGATTCAGGTTATATTCACGTTCAAGTCGATTTGAATATGCGTTTTTAAATTTATTTTTCATAACGTTTTGCGTAGAGATTATTTTCGAAATAATCTCATTTGACTTATTTTCTTCCATTCTTTTTTTTTCTTTTCTATATTTATGGAATAAGTCATCATCTGATAATTACTCAATTAGAATTAATTATATTATTCTTCACTCCTCTTTATATACGTAAATTACTGTAGATATTTATCAAAATTTTTTCGATAACGTCCCAAACCTACTTCATGCTCAAGAGAGATGCAAACAAAACCAAATGGTTCACGCCAACATTCCAAACAAAGCTCTCGAAATTGTTCAAATGTCATATCAGCATTCACACTGAAATCTGTGTAAACATGTCTCAAATTCAAGTCATCTTGCCTAAATATAATGACAAAATTACAATTATCACGAATGAGATGCTTATCTAATTTGGTATAACTCTGAACAAGGTAAATCACATCAAGGCTTCGATGTCGTCCGAGAGTGAAAATATTACGCACTGCAGTTTTATTGATTTCATGATCATTAACCACATCATCGAACACAATAAGTGAATTTTGCTCCATTAGATTTGGATTGATAGCATTTTGTGATCCAGAGAATGCATAAAACCCTATTTCCTTGATTGATCGTAACATTTCACTCAAATATCTGTATTTATCTTGATCCAATGTTTTACTATACAAATATAAATTTTCAAATTTAACTCCATGTTCACTTTCAATTAAGCTAATGAGAACGTTTGTTTTCCCACATCCAGACGGACCAGCTATGATACAACGTAAGTTGTTAGGTAACAGAGCGCTATGACGTTCTGTTTTAGTTGTATTCATGCATGTGCGCTCGTCAACGTTCACAATGGAAATATTAATTGGTTGTTTATTGAAACGCATCTTGATGATGAATGAATGTCTTTTTTGTAAAAAGTATTATTTATTAATATTTTTAACAGAAATAAGAGTAAGAAAAAGTATAAAGATGCGTTCTCACGATGTAAACAATTCAGTTGTTAACGTGATTTATTCCGAAAATGACTTCATCACTTACAGTTGCTTTTACAGGTAGTACCTCATCGATACTTCAAGCCGATTTTTTACCTGAAATCACGCTAGATCAGAATAATCTTTATTGTTGTGCACTACTCGATTTATTTATCAAAAATACAAATGTGAATAAAATTGGTAATTTAGGTGAAATACGCATCAATTGTGATATAATTTCCGGATCGTATATAAATGGCTCGCAATGTCATACAATTCATCAATTTGCTACTAGTACATCAGATGTGAAAGGTCAAACATTTGTAGAAATTCCGAAACATCTAAACTATTTTCCGATTAAGGTCAAGAGTTTGCGTTCCATTCAAATTTCCATTGTTGATCATAAAGGAGAACTAATAAATATTTATGGTGGTGAAATCATTTGTAGAATTAATATCAAGAGAGATCCGCAACTAAATAACTAATTCCAATATGTTAATCTATCATAGTTCCAACGATAGTTTGAAAATCTCAAGTGATTTAAAAAAAAAAAAAAAAATTTGAAAAAAAAGTATAAAAGTATAGACATTCGAAAACAAAGTGTCATTCCAGCAAAACCACCGGGTTTGGAGGAAACTAAAAAATTGATGAAACAGAAAATAAAAATTTCAAAGAAAAACATTCAATTTTTGGAAGGTCTTGGTTTTAAAGTGAATGAAAATATAGATTCAGAGAAAAAGTGAGCAATGTATAACAATAGCAGCAACATTTTGAATATCAGAGCGACTGCTGCTCATGATAATTCAATTATAAAAAACGATTTTTATACATACACACCGTATACGAATTCTTTCAATGATTCAGAGGAGATTCGTATTGCAATCCAAAATCAAGACCAGTGTTTACTACCATGTGATTCATATCTATACATGCAAGTTATTGTAAGAACTGAAAATAATATTGATAATACCACTGAAAAAGTTAAATTTGTGCACAACTTTCCATCGTTTTTATTCAGTGATGCTCGTTATGAATTAAATGGTGTTGAAATCGATCGTATAAGAAATGTTGGAATAACATCAACATTGAAACTATCTGCAGCTTCATGCCCATCAAATACACTTGGATATTTTCGTTTCAACGAAGCATTCACCGATAAAGTTGCATAAAGTAAATATGATACGTTGGTTTATGATGTAATGGTACCGTTGAAAATTTGGTTTGGATTTTGTGATGATTATCAAAAAGTTATATTGAATAGTCGACATGAGTTAATATTGATTCGAGCGCGAAATAGCATTAGTTGTGTTTGGGATGGATCAGATGAAGCTGGTTCTACTAACGTTAAAATTGAGGTTTCTAAACTGGAATGGAAAATGCCATACATTACACTAGCAGACCGAGTAAAAATGGATATGAATAAGTTTCTGACTAAGAATAAAAGAATTGCTATACAACATCGATCATGGGATTTACATGAGTATCCAGAGCTCCCTCAAACAACGGATCTTATTTGGTCAGTTAAAACACTCTCACAATTGAATAAACCGAGATATGTTTTAGTAGCATTTCAACATGATAAAAAAGATAATAAAACTGCGGATGCATCAAAATTCAACTCATTGCGTATAAACAGTGTGCGTTTACATCTGAATTCACATGTATATCCATATCATATGCATGAAGTGGATATAGGAGCAGGAAGGTATGCTGAGCTATATGAGGCTTATGCTAATATTCAATCATCATATTATAACGGTGTGGAAAATAGAAATCAGTTCGCCATTGATTATAGGAAATTTCAGAGAAATATAATGTTTGCATTTGATGTTTCGCGATCAGATGAATCAGTCAAAAATGGTACTGTGGATATGAGGATAGAAATCAAAGCAACACAGAATTTACCAGCTAAATCTACTGCTTATTGTTTGATTATATACGATAATGAGTTTGAATATTCACCTTTCAATGGAATTGTTGAAAGACGTGTGTGTAAATGAGCAATTTAAAGTTGAAAAAAAAAAAACTATAAAAAGCTAAAAAAAATTTCATCAAACAATTAATTAATAGTAATACATGAGTTTGTAAAGATGACTAAATCGGAAATAGTTCGAGAAATTCATCGTGATGCACGAAAAAATTTCGAGCATCGAAAGTATTCCATGCGAGGTATTGCCAACACATTGCAAGCTGATCTTATTGAAATGCAACAGTTTGATAAATTCAATCGCGGATACAGATACATTTTAATTGTCATTGATATATTCTCAAAAAGAGCATATGCTGAACCATTGAAAAATAAAACAGCAAAAGAGACGACTAAAGCAATGGAAATGATTTTTCTCAAAGTAGGACAACGTATACGAAATTTGCACACTGATAATGGTAAAGAGTTTTTCAATAGTTTAATGACGTCATTACTCACACAATATGGCAATATCAATCATTATTCTACATATACACACACATTAATTCTACTGTCAAATACACAACTGTCAGTTTGAAATGGCTGGTTTCCAACGAAAGTTGGACATTTCACAACTTTTTCTGCGCATTTTATATATACATATATATGTATTGGTGTGCAGAAAATGTTGTGAAATGTCCAACTTTCGTTGGAAACCAGCCATTTCAAACTGACAGTTGTGTATTTGACAGTAGAATTAATGTGTGTGTAGTAATAAAAAAGCAAGCATTGTTGAACGTTTGATTCGGACAATCAAGCGTAAACTGTATATGCAATTCAATTTACGTGGATCACACAAGTGGTATGATATCTTACAAAACATCATCAATAACTATAATAACACACGGTGAGTACAATGAACTTATAACAAAGGAAGCAATAATAAATAAATAACATTATACATAATCTCTTTCGTTCTTTAGTCATAGAACAATAAAAATGAAACCTAATGAAGTGAACTCGGACAATGAGCAAGAACTACTCGATACGGTGTACAAATACAATCGTGAATATTCTCTACGTCGAATGGCGAAATTTAGAGTTGGTGATTATGTGAGAATGAGTAAATATCGAAAGGTTTTTGATAAAAGCTATACTCCCAATTGGACAACAGAGGTTTTTACAGTGAGAAAAGTCCAATATAATACAGATCCTATCACATATCTACTCAAAAGCTATCAAAATAAAGACATTATTGGCTCTGTGTATGCTGAAGAACTTCAAAGTGTTAAAAATCCAAATGAATATCTTGTTGAAAAGATAATTCGTAGGAGAAATGGACGTGTGCTCGTGAAATGGCTTGGTTTCGATAATGAACATAATTCATGGATTTCAGAAAATAATTTACTTGAATGAGTTCTTATTGGTTGAAAACATGTTTCATCATGAATTTTTACATATATGCACTGTAATGTAAAGAAAAAATGAAAAACATATATGTCAAATATATATTGAAATAAACGCATACATTAGAAAACTACTAGATTTTCAGAAAAAAAAATTTACTGGAATAAGTTATTATTAATTATATATATATAGTTTCAACATTGTATACATACAATCAGTTGTATTGAAATTTTCATACTCATAAGGTGGTATAATTTCAGTGAGCTAAAAAGTTGAAACAAAATGAACCAGTGTTTTTGTTATCGTTTATATTGTTTGAATGAGCCTACTACAATAAGAGAGTATGCATTTAGCGGAAGTCTCTGTCGTATACGTGAATTTGAAACATTAGACGGATTACGTTTCTGCATGACAGTTTTCAGTCTTTTTAACTATAAACATTTACATTTTACACATCATGAATACAATAGCCTTATGTGTAAATTAAGTGTACTCATATCCACACAAGCAATCGCAAATTCACAGAAAACAAATGACAGTAGAGTAAAAGTTATTCAGTTACCATTTGATGGCGATTTTGAAATCAAATTTGGAAACTATAGTTTAACCATTAGACAAGTGACCGCATTCGGTCTTCTGAAGACATCACCATTCGCATTTGATGATAATAACGTTCTTACAACCAACATCGAAAAACATTTTACATGTGATCCAAAATGGGATATATGTACATGCAAGTCGTGTCCAGTCTTTAAACGTCTAATTGATTTCGAAACAGCTGCAAATTTTAAACATCCCAAACCTGTGAATGTATTTTTACCATAAAAAAAAAAAAAAAAAAAAAAATGAAGAAAAAGAAAATTGTTAGTTTTGATTCTAACATCAGAATATTGAATATGTGTGTATGGACATTTGCATATCAAGAAGCACGGAAAAGTGATTGGATAAGAATAGCTGCAGATAGATATCGATTTGAGTTAAGAAAACAAAGGACGGAAGCAATGCTTCACAAAATTGGTTTTTTTTCTTTAAAATAGGTTATAGCAAGCTTTCAAAAATGTAAAACATTGAATCAAAAACGCGTCAAGCACTTTTTATTGTATCGCGTACATATTTTAGATTTATTTCGTTGAATAGTAAATGAAAAATATACATATAATATGTGAATTAAACATTCTTTATTTAAATAAATATGAAAATATTATTTAACAAATAAAAGATTAATGATTGTTTTTTTATTTTGTATTTTCTATAATTATTATATTCCATTTTTTGATGAATCTATTTTGTAATGCCCCCAAGCAAGTGTATCAATTCCATCTGGCTTAACTATATAACGTTTGTCATCAAATGGATTCAAATTGTTAAATTGTATAGATTATTCGCATATGAATTACATAATTATATCATTAGCATGATGTTGTCGTGTTACTTCACTAATGTGAAATTTCAGT
The DNA here is from genome assembly GCA_029041755.1 of Resseliella maxima. NCBI lineage: Eukaryota > Metazoa > Arthropoda > Insecta > Diptera > Cecidomyiidae > Resseliella > Resseliella maxima. Next base: position 71,934 of record JAQOWM010000941.1, read on the forward strand.
AAATCGAAAAAATATGAAATTTGGTAAACAATAGTTCTGGCGGGTACACTGTATATTTTTCTCCATTGAATTCTCATTTCCATAGCACCAACGTTCTCATGCAATCACATTTGTGACTAATGAATAAAAGAATCTATTTTTATGAAATTGAACCTCAAATCGAATTATTTTCATGAAATTGAACCTCAAATCGAACTATTTTCATGAAATTGAACCTCAAATCGAACTATTTTCATGAAGTTGAATCTCAAATCAAACTATTTTCATGAAATTGAACCTCAAATCAAACTATTTTCGTGAAATTGAATCTCAAATCGAACTATTTTCATGAAATTGAACCTCAAATCAAACTACATTCATGAAACAATGGTATAATCTTTTACAATCGAATCTTTTTCGAGTCCTTTGTAATCAATTTTATTGCAGCGTTCATTTCACATGAAAATTTGTTTGTTGCGTTTTTTTCTTCTAAACAAATGCTAAAATGATCTCTTTCTTCAAAAGCATGTTTACCGCTTATAGAAGCGGTTTTGATGTTTACTCTCTTTCCATGAGTTTTTGTTTATAAATGTGTAAAGAGTTTTGCTTCTACTCTCAAACAAATTCATGATTGTTTGCGAATATGGTTTTCGAAGTAAGTTTTAACGTGAATGATGTCAACTAAAATAAAAATATATGGTATATACGAACAAAAAAAAATGCGTCGGATGCGTTGACCGAATGCACAATTTGAAATTTTTAATTCCACTTGTGGTATTTCTTGATTTATTTGACATTATTGCTCTTCAACATCATCACTCACTAAATGTTTTGATATTTACATAGTCACATATTTAAATACTGTCCTAATCCACAGTAATGGAACTAATTATTTTTATGATTGTAAATAGTTTTAATGAGGGGAAATTTTTATGTTATTGTGAATTCATATAATATTGTTTATTTACCGTTGCTTGTGGATTTATTGTTTCACTGAAAAGATTTTGATGAAAGTCTTTTGTTTAAAAAGCAATATTGCACTCTATAATCTATATGTTTACTAAGCATATTAATTCAAGTGCAAAATGAAACGTGAAAGTTAGACAAAGATTAAATAATATGCAATGAAATTAAGAAATGTAAATGAAATGTTATGACATATAGGAAATGAGAAAATATAGTATATTTTAATCTTTTTGTTTTTTTTTCTTTTTTTTTCTAAAGGCATAATTGTGTGTGTGGTGTGTGTGTGTGTGTGTGTGTGTGTGTGTGTGTGTGTGTGTGTGTGTGTGTGTGTGTGTGTGTGTGTGTGTGTGTGTGTGTGTGTGTGTGTGTGTGTGTGTGTAGCTCAGTGAGAGAGAGTAGAGAGAGAGGAACGAAAAAAAAAGGAGAGAGCACAGCATATGCACACTGCACAGTCTGTACATACTGAGCACTGTACATTGCTCTCTTTTTTTTTCATTTATTCTACTCTATACTTTACATGTAGATACATCACATATGAAGTAATAATAATAATAATACTTATACATTTTATGATATTTTGTTGATTAAATTTGTATTTCCAGTATTTCTTGAAAAAAAACTATTAATTTTCCAGTATTTAAATTAATCTGCGAATGTACTTATGAATTGAAAAATAAGAATCATCACATCAGTTTCATTTCAACATCGAACGCAGTTGAACGTGTAGAAAAAAAATGGGATCTATTCTGCTTGATGGAGATTTAATATCGATAGGTGAATTTTTCACATGTCCCATGTGCAGTGAGATCAAAGAGACAAATGATTTTCTTACTCGTAGTCAGACTGGTAAATTTAAATCGATTGATATTATTTGCAACGTATGTTTTGATAAACGAACGAAAAAAAAAATCTATCAAAAGGAACGAAGCTTTGCTAGACAATAAAAAATAGATTAACTAAAAAAATGCAAATTATGTATATTCATTATTTATCAATTTTTATAATATCAAGAAGATGAAAAGTGTGAGTTTTGATCCCTAATTCATATATGTTTGTAAAAATTGTGCTCGCTATATTTTTTATGAAAGCAGTGTAAAAAGTGAATATACTGAAAACCACTTGCAAAATTACGAATGATTGGTGCATCTAAACCTTATCTTAGATTTTCAAAATTAGATATTGGTTATCATAAAATATTGTGTTTTCGTATAGTGAAGAATAGATTCGCAAAAAAAATGATGGTGATTTTGAACATAGCATTCTAGTGGAGCTCGAAAATGAAGTTTTATTTCTACCACAATATTTTATGAGCGTTCTCGATGATGATGATGTTAATAATCTAAACTGTGCTGATGAAATCAATTATTTGTATTTTGGTGGACAACGTGAAGGAAACAAGTGGGTTTATTTAAGTTTTTGATTTTGAAAACTGTATATTATCTAGTTCTCTTCTTTCTATAGCACTTGGATTATTAAAATTGTTAGTCAAACACAAATGGAGCAAGAGAATAAGAAGGAAGCATAAATAGAACAAGAGAACATTGAAACATAAGTGAGTAGAAGTGAATAAAAAAAAAATCAAATATATAAATGTTATATTTATAATTTTTGTTTACTTCTATTCATTAGATTGCTGGTGAAGTTCAAGAAAATTCGCAGAGTGTTATAACAATAATAAAAAAAAAATGACACAACATAAAATCTCTTTTGGAATAAAAAATGATGTATGAAAGAAATTATGAATAAGAAAAAAACATATGTATATTTTTTTCTATTCAATAAAAGATTGCATTCGTTTTATTTCAGACGTTGAGTTGTTTGAATGAATTTCAAGAGTTGGTTTTTTTTTTCATTCATTCATGATACCTAATTATATGTAGTAACGCTTAATTTTTTGTATACACACACTTTACTCACACACTATGGAATGTATGTGCAAGGTGTTGGTGTTGTCAACCCAAAACTGTTGTCTATTTTTACATGGTTTCAATATAAACTTTAAAATTAAGTTTCTCATCCATTGTATTGAAAAAGACTTGACGCGTATTTGATCTTTTGTTTACATTCTGAAAGCTTGGTAGTTTTTTTACTTTGAATGTAAAACGAATGTTGAATTGCTATAACTAACAACACACACACACATGCCATTCATCATCATCTTCACTTGAACAACGAAAATACAAAGGTACCCTCAAAACGAAATCCAACAACAAAATACATGGTAAGCAAGTCCGTTGCCATATTAGTAACGGTTGATGTAGCTCAGTGAGAGAGAGTGGAGAGAGAGAGGAGAGAAAAAAAGAGAGAGCACAGCATATGCAAAGTATGTACAGTGCTTATTAATCAAAACAGAACTGAAAAACGGTATCAAAGGTAAACTTCATATGATCACATTCAAAGCAGTTATATATGCATATGCTTCATAGTCCAGTGGTTAGCGTATAGGCTTTGCAAGCACCAACATCTGGGTTCGATTCTCACAACGAAGAAAATCTTTTATTTAAAATGTATGAGAAATCAAGTTAAAACATATTTAATATAGTAGTACTACTAGAGATATAGAGAGCGAGAGAGACAGAAGAGAGAGAGAGAGAGAGAGAGAGAGAACCATTCGGATGTATTTGTTGCAAAGTATGAATTTCTTGAGAGTATGGGTGTCAGACTGAGGAGAGAGAGAGAGAGAGAGAGAGAGAGAGAGAGAGAGAGAATCATTCACTTTTTCTATATGTATGTATGCCCCTCTATACTTTATATGTATTTGTTTGATACCAACAATTGAAAAACTGTGTGATGCATACATCACATATGAATATTGTTTTCAGTTGCATCTGATTAAAATTTTTCGAGTTAAAATCTTTGTAATACTTTGTCAAAAGAGAGACTGAGAGAAAAATGTTAAACGAGAAATGTTATCATTATTGTACGGTTTTGCAAGCATAATATTTAATATTCAAAATGTATATATTCCATTTGAAAGTATATATATTGCTTAGGACAGTTTGGCCGTGCTGGTAGTGTGACGGTTTTTTAAGATGCACACATAAAACGTAATGAATCAATGAATTTAAATTTAATTAAATTCACATATTTTTCACATTTTCCATTAGTCTCCATCGTTTTAATGAATGAAATGTAGTTCTCAGAATTATGTGGAATGATTTTTATTCCACCTGGTATTTCTTTGTCACATAATTTTCTTATTAATAAATGCAAATCATAACTGTCATGCAGAAACGTAATCCGTCTAATGTTTCAAATTCACGTATACGACAGAGACTTCCGCTAAATGCATACTCTCTTATTGTAGTAGGCTCATTCAAACAATATAAACGATAACAAAAACACTGGTTCATTTTGTTTCAACTTTTTAGCTCACTGAAATTATACCACCTTATGAGTATGAAAATTTCAATACAACTGATTGTATGTATACAATGTTGAAACTATATATATATAATTAATAATAACTTATTCCAGTAAATTTTTTTTTTCTGAAAATCTAGTAGTTTTCTAATGTATGCGTTTATTTCAATATATATTTGACATATATGTTTTTCATTTTTTCTTTACATTACAGTGCATATATGTAAAAATTCATGATGAAACATGTTTTCAACCAATAAGAACTCATTCAAGTAAATTATTTTCTGAAATCCATGAATTATGTTCATTATCGAAACCAAGCCATTTCACGAGCACACGTCCATTTCTCCTACGAATTATCTTTTCAACAAGATATTCATTTGGATTTTTAACACTTTGAAGTTCTTCAGCATACACAGAGCCAATAATGTCTTTATTTTGATAGCTTTTGAGTAGATATGTGATAGGATCTGTATTATATTGGACTTTTCTCACTGTAAAAACCTCTGTTGTCCAATTGGGAGTATAGCTTTTATCAAAAACCTTTCGATATTTACTCATTCTCACATAATCACCAACTCTAAATTTCGCCATTCGACGTAGAGAATATTCACGATTGTATTTGTACACCGTATCGAGTAGTTCTTGCTCATTGTCCGAGTTCACTTCATTAGGTTTCATTTTTATTGTTCTATGACTAAAGAACGAAAGAGATTATGTATAATGTTATTTATTTATTATTGCTTCCTTTGTTATAAGTTCATTGTACTCACCGTGTGTTATTATAGTTATTGATGATGTTTTGTAAGATATCATACCACTTGTGTGATCCACGTAAATTGAATTGCATATACAGTTTACGCTTGATTGTCCGAATCAAACGTTCAACAATGCTTGCTTTTTTATTACTACACACACATTAATTCTACTGTCAAATACACAACTGTCAGTTTGAAATGGCTGGTTTCCAACGAAAGTTGGACATTTCACAACATTTTCTGCACACCAATACATATATATGTATATATAAAATGCGCAGAAAAAGTTGTGAAATGTCCAACTTTCGTTGGAAACCAGCCATTTCAAACTGACAGTTGTGTATTTGACAGTAGAATTAATGTGTGTGTATATGTAGAATAATGATTGATATTGCCATATTGTGTGAGTAATGACGTCATTAAACTATTGAAAAACTCTTTACCATTATCAGTGTGCAAATTTCGTATACGTTGTCCTACTTTGAGAAAAATCATTTCCATTGCTTTAGTCGTCTCTTTTGCTGTTTTATTTTTCAATGGTTCAGCATATGCTCTTTTTGAGAATATATCAATGACAATTAAAATGTATCTGTATCCGCGATTGAATTTATCAAACTGTTGCATTTCAATAAGATCAGCTTGCAATGTGTTGGCAATACCTCGCATGGAATACTTTCGATGCTCGAAATTTTTTCGTGCATCACGATGAATTTCTCGAACTATTTCCGATTTAGTCATCTTTACAAACTCATGTATTACTATTAATTAATTGTTTGATGAAATTTTTTTTAGCTTTTTATAGTTTTTTTTTTTTCAACTTTAAATTGCTCATTTACACACACGTCTTTCAACAATTCCATTGAAAGGTGAATATTCAAACTCATTATCGTATATAATCAAACAATAAGCAGTAGATTTAGCTGGTAAATTCTGTGTTGCTTTGATTTCTATCCTCATATCCACAGTACCATTTTTGACTGATTCATCTGATCGCGAAACATCAAATGCAAACATTATATTTCTCTGAAATTTCCTATAATCAATGGCGAACTGATTTCTATTTTCCACACCGTTATAATATGATGATTGAATATTAGCATAAGCCTCATATAGCTCAGCATACCTTCCTGCTCCTATATCCACTTCATGCATATGATATGGATATACATGTGAATTCAGATGTAAACGCACACTGTTTATACGCAATGAGTTGAATTTTGATGCATCCGCAGTTTTATTATCTTTTTTATCATGTTGAAATGCTACTAAAACATATCTCGGTTTATTCAATTGTGAGAGTGTTTTAACTGACCAAATAAGATCCGTTGTTTGAGGGAGCTCTGGATACTCATGTAAATCCCATGATCGATGTTGTATAGCAATTCTTTTATTCTTAGTCAGAAACTTATTCATATCCATTTTTACTCGGTCTGCTAGTGTAATGTATGGCATTTTCCATTCCAGTTTAGAAACCTCAATTTTAACGTTAGTAGAACCAGCTTCATCTGATCCATCCCAAACACAACTAATGCTATTTCGCGCTCGAATCAATATTAACTCATGTCGACTATTCAATATAACTTTTTGATAATCATCACAAAATCCAAACCAAATTTTCAACGGTACCATTACATCATAAACCAACGTATCATATTTACTTTATGCAACTTTATCGGTGAATGCTTCGTTGAAACGAAAATATCCAAGTGTATTTGATGGGCATGAAGCTGCAGATAGTTTCAATGTTGATGTTATTCCAACATTTCTTATACGATCGATTTCAACACCATTTAATTCATAACGAGCATCACTGAATAAAAACGATGGAAAGTTGTGCACAAATTTAACTTTTTCAGTGGTATTATCAATATTATTTTCAGTTCTTACAATAACTTGCATGTATAGATATGAATCACATGGTAGTAAACACTGGTCTTGATTTTGGATTGCAATACGAATCTCCTCTGAATCATTGAAAGAATTCGTATACGGTGTGTATGTATAAAAATCGTTTTTTATAATTGAATTATCATGAGCAGCAGTCGCTCTGATATTCAAAATGTTGCTGCTATTGTTATACATTGCTCACTTTTTCTCTGAATCTATATTTTCATTCACTTTAAAACCAAGACCTTCCAAAAATTGAATGTTTTTCTTTGAAATTTTTATTTTCTGTTTCATCAATTTTTTAGTTTCCTCCAAACCCGGTGGTTTTGCTGGAATGACACTTTGTTTTCGAATGTCTATACTTTTATACTTTTTTTTCAAATTTTTTTTTTTTTTTTTAAATCACTTGAGATTTTCAAACTATCGTTGGAACTATGATAGATTAACATATTGGAATTAGTTATTTAGTTGCGGATCTCTCTTGATATTAATTCTACAAATGATTTCACCACCATAAATATTTATTAGTTCTCCTTTATGATCAACAATGGAAATTTGAATGGAACGCAAACTCTTGACCTTAATCGGAAAATAGTTTAGATGTTTCGGAATTTCTACAAATGTTTGACCTTTCACATCTGATGTACTAGTAGCAAATTGATGAATTGTATGACATTGCGAGCCATTTATATACGATCCGGAAATTATATCACAATTGATGCGTATTTCACCTAAATTACCAATTTTATTCACATTTGTATTTTTGATAAATAAATCGAGTAGTGCACAACAATAAAGATTATTCTGATCTAGCGTGATTTCAGGTAAAAAATCGGCTTGAAGTATCGATGAGGTACTACCTGTAAAAGCAACTGTAAGTGATGAAGTCATTTTCGGAATAAATCACGTTAACAACTGAATTGTTTACATCGTGAGAACGCATCTTTATACTTTTTCTTACTCTTATTTCTGTTAAAAATATTAATAAATAATACTTTTTACAAAAAAGACATTCATTCATCATCAAGAT